>QJPP01007376.1:0-386050 GCA_003996215.1 Jaltomata sinuosa
CTCACAGGACCACAAGGGTAAATAAAATATATCGGCAAGTACTACAAACAACGGAGGAACAAAAGTAGGTGGACATGAATAAAGCGGTCGAGGTCTGTGGTACCAACCTAATAAACCAACCCAAGGATGCCCATTAATACAATTTTAGCCTATATATGCGGAGTCTAAGGAAAATAAACTGTAACCTACCTGTCGTCCGATGACAAGCTTGAACCTCTCCGAAAAAGCTCCAACACGAAGTCAAACTCGAGTTTAGGCTTGAATAACTTATCGTAGATATTCAAATTTCTTTTGTGAAACAACTAACTCACCAAAATATTTTTACCACAAAGCTCTCTTCAGCGATACATGTATTTTCCCCGTAAATCAATGAATGATTAGGAGCAATATATGTGCAGATGTATACCTATGATATAGAAAGAGTAGATAGAGTAGTAGTTTCTTTTCTTGCAAATTCTTTCAATTGAATTAAGTATTAGAGAATGAAAAGGAAACTAAATGAATGAGACAATTATCTAGTAATTAATGTTAGGCTAATAAGTGGCAGCATATGTATTTGCTAAAGTTAGTGTCACACCCCATCCACCTCCACATAGAGTAGAGGTGTCATTACAAATAATATTTTTGTTCCGTTATGTATGTACTCGGGTATTGCATAAGTTCGTGGTAAAAATAAATATAACTTTTTGAATATATCATAATTAATAGAAAATTATTTCAAACAAAACCTACTATATTATAATAATAACTTTTAACATAACTAAATTTACTATCTCCGTTAAAATAATACAATGTATAAAAACCTTATAAAATAAATACATACACAATTATGTCATAACAAAAGTATTTTTCATACACATTAAAATACTTTAAAAAGGTAATAAAAATATAACTTTAAAATAAAATATTTTCAAATATACGCGCGAAGCTAATAAAATTCTTAAATTTAGGTTCACAATTCACCATCGCACGATTTTGATACTCAAGAACTCTCTTGGAACCCTCCCTTATGTTTTCTCACTGTTTCAGAACTGAAATGGCGTTTTAAAACGTGAAGTTGAGGCTTTAAATCGATTTTGACCCGACCCGGTTCGCGACCCGGTTCGCAACCTGGTTTCTGCCAGACAGTCCGCAGTAAAACAGTCATAACTTTTTACTCCGAGATCAGTTGGACGTGAAGTTTTGTGCGTTGGAAACTAGACTCGTAGACCTTCGATTTGGTATTTTGGGGGACTTATAACTCTTTATATATTGAGAGAAAATCTCTGAGACATTTTACCCAAAGTTCAGAAAATTTATTAAAGAAACTTACGATAACTTTTGCCGACTTGCTTGACTTCAAAACTTATCATACGACCAAACAAATAGACCCGTGACCAAAATACCGGTCCCGACAAGCCTTAAATGACTTGAGGCCGCTACAAACAAGCTCTAACGGTACAAGGAAAACGTATACGTGGAAAGAACCGGAAGGGTCATTACACTTTATCAATAAGAATACAATCTCTGCACCTTTTTTATCTTCAAGAACAACACTTTTTCCTTCAAGAAAACACTTGACTAAGTATGTTTCTGTTACCTATGATGAAAAATACACTTGATTCTTGAAGAAATTCACTTACCTTAGGCTAGGGAGAGATTGAGATGAAGAAGAACTAAAGAAAACCCGTAGAAACCAGGTCCTTTATGTTCTTATAGGTATGGAAAATGAAATCACAAAGTTTCAGTATAAAAACACAACTTTTGGCTGACTTATCCAAGGCTGCCACATGTCCGGCAGTGATTGGGCAGTGCATGTGTCTGTAGTAAAATGTGCATAACATTTTACTCTGAACTCGTATGGAAAAGCGGTTTTTTGAATTAGAAACTAGACTCACCTTTAATTTTGGTACTTCATAGAACCTCTAAATACTTTTATATTGGGAGATATACCAGTTACAAGTCAGAACTTATACAAGCTTGTTTGAAATAGTCTACCGTAGTGAACCCTTCAACTTGAACTTTTGATTCAAGTCTCCATTTGGTCTCTAACCTTGGTTTAGCACTTAAAATGGCTTAATATAAGTGTCCCTTTTTATAATTATCCATTCACAACCTTATCCTCTTAGTTCATAATGATTCTTTCGCGTTTACGAGTTGCACATATATCTTATGTTCAGGGCATCACATTATCCCCCTCTTGGGATCATTCATCCTCAAATGAAGGATATGACTCAAAATTATTCTAACCCTACCTTTTCCAAAAAAAAATTGGCAGAGTTTCCCTTGAAAACTGGCCTATCCAAAACCTGTCAGCTAACCAAAGCACATACTATACGCTTCACAGAGCATCACAATAAGAGAATAATATTCAACAGGTATCAATGAGGCTCCGCTTGGCCTTACATGAATGAAAACTATAGTAGTTGATATAGCTTACCTCATACTCCTTTGACTTTACATCTCAACTTTGAGGAACATATAGAACTCTTGAATCATGGGCACGTATCAAGTACCTGAATATATAGCATATTGATAAAGTAGCATTAACAAGTATGACTAAAATTAACACTCGAATGAAAGGGGTAATGACTTTAAGAATCTTCTGGTTGTTCCTTGAATAAGTGAGGATATTTGTCCCTCATGTCGGCCTCTGCTTCCCACGTGGCTTCTTCTACATTCTGACTTTTCCATAGGACTTTAACTGAAGCTATTTCTTTCATTCTCAATTTTCTGATTTGTCTATCTAGTATGGCCACCGGGACTTCTTCATATGATAAATCTTTTGAGAGTTCTATACCCTCTGAAGGGATAACTTGAGAAGGATCTGCTAAGCATTTACGTAACATAGATATGTGAAAGACTGGATGCACTGCTGCTAACTCATGAGGTAAATCAACCTCATAGGCTACATGGCCAACTTTCTTTAGGATTCTATAAGGACCAATATATCTAGGGCTCAACTTACCTTTCTTTACGAATTGCATAACCCCTTTCATAGGCGATACCTTCAAAAATACCCAGTCATTAACTTGGAACTCTAAATCTCTGTGTCGCACATCTGTATAAGATTTTTGTCTCCTTTGAGCAGTCTTCAGCCACTCCTGTATTAGCTTTACCTTTTCAACTGCTTGATGGACAAGATCTGGTCCAAATATTTGACTCTCACCTATATCAAACCAACCAATAGGTGATCTACATCATCTCTCATAAGGAGCTTCAAATGGGGACATGCCAATATTAGAGTGATAGCTATTATTATAGGCAAATTCTATCAAGGGCAAATGATCATCCCAATTGCCTTTAAAGTCCAGAACTTATGCTTTCAATATATCTTCGAGTGTCTGAATAGTGCGCTCGGTTTGGCTATTTATTTATGGATGGAATGTGGTGCTAAGGTTTACCTGTGTGCCTAAACTCTCTTGAAATAACCTCCAAAAATGTGAGGTAAACTAGGCAAGCCTATCTGAAATAATGGACATTGGAATTCCATGCAAGCGAACAATCTCTCTTATATATAGCTTGGCATAATCGTATGTGGTACTAGTAGACTTAACTGGTAAGAAGTGGGCTAATTTTGCTAATCGATCAATGATCACCTAAATCGAGTCATGCTTATGAAATGAGGAAGGCAAACCTATAACAAAATCCATGTTAATGGCCTCTCATTTCCATACTGGAATGCTCATAGTCTGAGTTAGGGCACCGGGCCTTTGATGTTCTGCTTTCACTTGTTGGCAGTTGGAGAACTGTGCTACAAACTCCACTATATCCCTTTTCATGTCATTCCACCAGTATACCTCTTTAAGGTCATGGTACATCTTTGTAGGGCCTGGATGAATGGAATACCAGGAACAATGTGCTTCCGCCATTATCTGCTGTCTTAGACCATCTACATTAGGAACACACAATCTTCCTTGGCACCCTAAGGTACCATCCTCTGCCATTTCAAATTATGAAAGTTTATGTTGTAGAATCCCTTCTCTATACTGGAGCAATAAGGAATCATCATATTATTTTTCTTTCACTAATGCCACTAATGATGACTCTGCAGTGTTCTGCACAACCACACCTCCATCTTTAGAATCTAGAATTCGAACTCCTAGACTGTCTAATCTATGAAAATCTCATACTACTTTATGTTAAGCAGGTGGAAAATGTGCTAGGCTTCCCATAGACACGCGACTGAGAGCATCCGCTACAATGTTAGCTTTACCGAGATGGTAGAGAATATTGACATTGTAGTCTTTCAGCAACTCTAGCCACCTTCTCTATCTCAAATTCAAATCCTTTTGCTTGAAGAGCTATTGGAGACTCTTATGGTCTGTAAATATGTCAACATGTACCCCATGCAAATAGTGGCACCAAATTTTAAGTGCGAATACAACTGCTGCAAGCTCTAAATCACGTGTCGGGTAGTTTTGTTCATGCTTTTTCAATTGTCGAGAAGCGTATGCTATAACCTTCCCATGTTGCATCAAGGCGCATCCTAGGCCGACACCTGAAGCATTACAATAAATGGCATATTGTGCCCTCTGGTAAGGCCAATACAGGGGATGTAGTCAATCTATCTTTCATCTCTTGAAAGCTTCTTTCACAAGCATCTGACCACTGAAATTTGGTTGCTTTCTATGTTAATTTAGTCAATGGGGCAGAAATAGAGGAAAATCCCTTCACAAACCCCTTGTAATAACCGGTGAGCCCCAAGAAACTATGTACCTCTATCAGAGTGGTAGGTCGAGGCCATCTATTCACAACCTCTATCTTCTGAAAGTCCACTTTAATACCTTCACCAGAGACTACATGGCTAAGAAAAGCCATTGAGTTCATCCAGAACTCACATTTAGAAAACTTGGCATAAAGCTAGTGTTCTCTAAGAGTCTGTAGAACTGATCTGAGATGGTCTGCATGCTTTGCTTCATCACGTGAATATATCAAGATATCATCTATAAATATATCACATACATATCAATAAAGGGTTTGAAAACCCTATTTATCATATTCATGAAGGCTGCTGGGGCATTCGTTAGTTCAAATGACATGACAAGGAACTCAAAATGCCCATATCTAGTTCTAAAGGCTATCTTTGGAATATCTACTTCACGTATCCTCAACTGGTGATAACCAAATCTTAAGTCAATCTTTGAAAAACATTTAGCTCCTTGCAACTGATCAAATAAATCATCTATTCTGGGTAGGGGTACTTATTCTTTCTTGTCACTTTATTCAACTGCCTATAATTTATACACATTCACATTGTTCGATCCTTCTTACATTCAAATAGTACTGGAGCGCCCCATGGTGATATGCTGGGTTGAATAAAACCTTAAACAAGTAGATCTTTCAACTGCTCCTTTAGCTCTTTCAACTCTGCTGGTACCATTCTATAAGGCGGAATGGATATAGGCTAGGTATCAAGATCTACGTCGATACCAAAGTATCTTTAACAGGAGGTAATTCAGGAAGTTCATCAGGAAACACATCTGGATATTCATTCACAACGGGTACGGACTTAAGAGTTGACACATATTTCTCAGCTTCAAGGTCACTGACATGGACTAGGTGATATAAAAACCCTTTTTCTATAAGCTTTTGTGCCTTAAGATAGGAAATAAACCTTCCTTTAGGCATAATATCATTCCCTTTCCACTCCAAGACTGGTTCCCTAGGGAAATCGAATTGAGCAATCTTAGCTCGCAATCAACTCTAGCATAACAAGAGGATAGCCAATCCATGCCCATAATGATATCAAAATCAACCATGTCCAGCTTTATCAAGTTAGCCAATGTATCATGGCCACATACTATTACTAGGCACTCGTAGTAGATCCTTTTAGCTATAATAGACTCTCCTATTGGAGTTGATACTACAAATGGCTCACATAATAAATCTGGCTCTATTCCAAACTTCTTGGCAACAAATGGAGTAACATATGATAGGGTCACCCCTGGATCTATCAATGCATAAACATCATAAGAGAAGATGGATAAGGTACCTGTAACCATATTTGGGGAAACCTCTGAATCTTATCGGCCTGCTAATGTATACATTCGATTTGGGCCAACTCCCAAACCAGAACCTCTGCCTCTACCTCTACCTGTACCTCTGCCTGTCTGTGCTTGAGGATCACGAGATGAAGGTTATGCTGAGGAAGAGGATGCTCCTGTGGAGCCTGTGGATGGTGATCTATCACCTCTTCCCTTAGCTCTAAGTCTAGGATAATCACGCATTGTGTGACCCTTGAATCCACACCAATGACAAGCGGTAGAGCCATATAAGCACTCTCCAAAATGATATCAGCCACACTATTTGCACTAGCTATGAAGTGGGATACCGACTGAGCCTGCCTAGGTGGCCCTCTACTGGAGAAAGCCCTGTCACTTCCCTGATATCTGCCAGCTGCCCTGGCCCTCTTACTCTTCTCATTTCTGATCTCTTTGCTCTGCGATCACATATCTACTGCGCATATGCCATCAGTCTAGCAATATCCATATCATTATTAAGTACATCAACTGCACAAGAGTCAATCAAATGATCTCCGACGCCACCCACAAAGTAATGCATCCTCGCCCTCTGGGTGTTGACCATTTCTGGAGCAAATCTGGCCAACTGAGTAAATCGCATACTATACTCTTTGACACTGAGGTTATTCTGTCATAAGGATAGAAATTCATCCACCCTTGCTTTCTTGAGCTCTAAAGGTAAAAATCCATAAAGGCCCTCGAGAATTCTTCCCAACCTGCTGGAGGTATTTGGGCCCCTAGAATCGACCCACATCTCATGCTAGCAATGGCAACATCTTTTAGCTGATAGGAGGCCAATTCAACAGCCTCAGTCTCAGATATATGCATAACCCTGAAGATTCTATTGATCTCATCTATAAACTGTTGAACGTCCTCTTTTACACTATATTCCTTAAATACTGGGGGATTCATCCTGAGGAAATCACGAACTCTAGATCTAGTAGTCTCTCCTTAAATAGTGTTACGTGTAACCATATTTTGTCCTTTGACCTAAGCAGCTACTAATTGGGTGAGAAACTATTATTGCTCCTCTAAGATCTTGCTCTGAGGCACCTGGTGGTGGTACAGGCAGTATTAAAACTGCTGCTGATGCTACTCGTGGGGTAGGA
Source organism: Jaltomata sinuosa (assembly GCA_003996215.1). Taxonomy (NCBI): domain Eukaryota; kingdom Viridiplantae; phylum Streptophyta; class Magnoliopsida; order Solanales; family Solanaceae; genus Jaltomata; species Jaltomata sinuosa. The sequence continues at coordinate 7,112 of QJPP01007376.1, forward strand.
ACTCATGTACGCCCTTCTATTTTAGGCACCTGAGTACTTGGAAGTGTAGGACTTGGCAAGCCCTCCTGAGCCCTGGTTTGATCCGCTAATACTGGAGAATGCTCTATAGTGGCTGCCTCCTGAGTAGTGCTGGTACTGGCCCTATGGATTACTTTATCCGCATCTTTAGTGGAGATGATCTGTATCATAAATAAGCAGAGTGTGAGTCAGAAGTAACTTTCTATGACTTAGCTCTACTGCACGATCTAGATTTTAATAGAAGGTCAGATTCTTAAATGCCCATGTAGTCCCTTAATTATAAATGTAGCGCGCAACACATTCATAAGAAAGGTCCTGCTAGACACGTCTTCTTAGACTCCTTAGGACACTTGAATCTTGTGCTCTGATACCAAGTTTGTCAAGCCCCTAGCTAGGAGGGGTGGATATCAAGGAGTTATACGAGCACCTGCTGGACATATACTATAAACACATGCTAAAGTTATAAACTGACAAGCAACAGCATGAACATCATCATGTATTTACATATATTAAAACATCGATAACTGAAGGGACCACTAGACTAGTTGAACAACTGAAACAAAACTATGTCTAAAAAGCCTCTAAAGAGTATGCAACTGAAAATCTTATAACTAGTCGGGACAGGACCCCGACATACCTACTATATGATATGTACATGAATCTAAAACATATGACCTAGGCATCTGATAACTCCAGAGAAAGATGGAGCTTACCAACTAATCAACTGGAAGGCACTGGTCTACTGTAAATGTCTGCTAGCCTGAGTACCTGAGCCTGCATTCATAAAATGCAGTTCCCAAAAATGAAGGAACGTTAGTACATATAAAACATGTACTGGTATGTAAAGCAGACTGAATAACAAGTAGACATGTAAAAATGCTCACTGAATTGAATATCAAAAATAGGAAAATCTGAGCATACACATATTGGGAATGTAATCTGAAACTAATACTATGATCAATATCAGGGGTCCTTATATAACGTCCTAGGCATTACTTATTTACATATATTGAAAATTTCTAGAATTTTCCTAGGTGACATCTTTACCCTTTTATATAGATTATCTATTCTTTATGTAATACTAACTATCAGAAAGTCATAAAATGGCCTACTGTCGGTGATCGGTGACACATTTAGGCATCTGTAGCCAACTATCACAACCATATGTGAGATCTCATAGTTTGAATAACATGGTCTATCAAGGTACGCCTTCCAAGGCTCTTGTAAGGTCTGCCCACGGGCTTGTGTAGTCAGTGGAATCCACGATGGGAAGTTCTAGCTGACTCTATCTGAATTATGTGCACAGAATAGCATTGCATGTAGTGGCCCTAAAGATACCCCCCCCAGCTGCAGAGTAGGCTAGAATCTCATCTTGCTTGTAAAGGTCTATAGTAAACAACTTATGAATCATATAACTCGTTATCTGAATATTGATTACTTTCTTTTAGCTGAAGAAGCATATATCTATGTGATCTATATACTCATGGCTATTTTGTGGTCAATTACTTCCTCTATGTTTTGTGACATATATGCGCACCATCATGTGAAACATATGACTTCTTTGACTAGAAATGAGTACTATAACTCTATAGATTTATAACTCCACATGAGAGAGACCAATAATAGTAATAAGCTTTGCTTTCAAGTAGTATATAATCTATGACGACCTTTATAGGAGGAACATGTGACTCTAGGTCGTGCCTTGATGGTGAAAGAGGTTTTAGCTTTACATACCTTACTTTGAAACTCTTTCTCCCTTATGTCGTGTCATTGGTTCCCTTCAAACACTCCTTATCTATGAAATAACAACATATGAAATGGTATAAGCGACTAACCAAGAAATATGGAGAGGTCAGAAAGATGATAATAGCTTACGAGTGACAAGCTTAGCAAATAAGATAAATAAATAGTGTATCACCACACCTCTCTATTTTCCCCTTATCAACTTAACTATGACCACCTATGAAGTCAATATTAATCCCTCCATCCTTGCTTGACAATATACAGCCCATTCCATATCCCAAACAAGGTCATAAACTTGACCACTCAGCTTTCAAATACCGCCTCGGGAGTTCTTTATCTAGTGGTGTTTAAATGACCCTTTTAAGATCATAGGTTAAGTTGAGAGAGAATCATAACATTTCATACAGTGATAGAAATACTATAACATATAAACAACATCCTCAATCTATTTAGGCATTTTATCAAAAAACTTGACAAGCGACAAGCTTACAAGAGCCATAAAAAGTGTGTTTACTATACCTAGCGTCCCTCCTTATCGCAGCAAGCTTGCTGCCTCAATACACAATAATACACACCTCATTTCGTCAGTAGTACAACCATTACATCCCTCTACATACTCCTTGCTCACCAATTATATCAACTACAATGGGCAAAACATGGACTCACAGCTTCCTATCACCGTCATGTGAGTCCTACCCGTAAACTATACTTAAAATAACTCTTAGAGTCATATTTATAGGGATAGAAGAGAAGACACACCTTTATAAATAAGAATACAATCCCTGCACATTTTTTATCTTGAAGAACAACACTTTTTCCTTCAAGAAAACAGTTGACTAAATATGTTTCAGTGACCTATGATGAAAAATACACTTGATTCTTGAAGAAATTCACTTACCTTAGGCTAGGGAGAGATTGATATCAAGAAGAACTGAAAAAATCAATAGGAACCAGTCCCTTTATGTTCTCATAGGTATGAAAAATGAAATCCCAAAGTTTTAATATAAAAACATAACTTTTGGCCGACTTACCCAAAGTTGTCACATGTCCCGCAGTGATTGGGCAGTGCGCGTGTCTGTAGTAAAATGTGCATAACTTTTTACTCCAAACTCGTATGGACGAGCGGTTTATTGTGTTGAAAACTAGACTCAAATACCTTTAATTTGGTACTTGATATAACCTATAAATCTTTTTATATTAGAAGATATACCCATTATAAGTCAGACCTTATACGAGCTTGTTTAAAATAGTCTACCGTAGTGAACCTTTCAACTTGAACTTTTATTTCAAGTCTCCTTTTGGTCTCTAACCTTGGTCTAGCACTTAAATGGCTTAATATAAGTGTCTCTTTGTATAATTAATCATTCACAACCTTATCCTCTTGGTTTATAATGATTCCTTCATGTTTACGAGTTGCACACGAATCTTAAGTTCAGGGCATTATAAATATGCCCATGATACAAGTGAAACAACCACAATTTAAATTGATCACTATATAGAACAATCACAAAAAAATACAATTCTATACGAGCTATTTTTATAAAAAATAAATAAATTGTCATCCACGAAACCACCAAATAATAAAAGACCTGAAATCAATAAGTTCTCCAAAATTAGACGACATTCACTAGCATATAGGAATGACAATAGGGTGGGTGCGGGGAAAACCCGCATAAATTTTTCCCTGCCCCACTCTGCCCCGCTCCGCATAGCCCAATTTTGTGTTTTTGCCCTGTCCCGAGCCGCTCCACATAAACTCGCCCCACATAAATTCGTCGTGCATGAACCTGCGCTACATAAACCCATCCTGCATAATTTTTTTTTTTTAAATTAAAAAAAATATTGTTAATGAATCCAACACTAAAACCACTAAATGCATTTTCACTTTCATAACTTGGCTAGTATGTAAAGTGAACTGAACAAGTAAATTAGAATTATACATATTACACAGACAAAATGCATCTTATTTTAAATGCATCCAACTGCTTATCCAGTCTATGTTATATAGTAGCCACCTAAATTATCAACGGGATAGTCAGGGAAGGATACACTGATCACATAATCAAACCATTCGATAGCAGAATTAATTTGATTTGGATCAGCATGCACGTTAGTAGCAATATCATTTGAGTTGGTCTTTGCTTTGCCTTTAACAAAGCACTTGTTCTCCAAAGAAAATTCAGCAGTGAGACTTCCCATTTGCTTTTGTAATTCAGCAACTGAAGAAAAGTAAATTGTCCCTAAAAAGATATTCCTAAGGACAAAAGAAAGTTGTTTCAACAAAGTAATTGCAATCACAATATGAGTTACAAATGAACCCACATCCATCTCACAATGTACCTACCACACAACTTCTAATTCTACTAGTTGTTAAAAGCACCTATGCTTTCAACCAAAAGTCATCCAACCTATTGACATTCTTATGATCCCAAAAAATAACCAAACCAAATTGGAACAACTGAAACCCAAAGGCAGTACAACAGATGCAAATTCTAATCCAGAACTCAAACATATGCAGATGCAGATTAACTAGTCTTGTGCAAATTTGACAATAACAGGTACATTCTAATCCAGAACTCAAACATAGATAAATCAAGGCTGAAATTTCAACAAGATTCTTAAAAACAGAACACTAAGCAACAATTTTTGAATGATCTACAACTTAAAAATAACTTTCTCTCCTATCATTGCATTTTGAATGGTCTACAACTTGAATCTGGCTTTTCTTCTTCATCAAGCAAGGTCAGATATGAAACTCTATCAATGCTTGAAGCCAAACCTAAAAAGAGAAGTATGTGATTAAAGTATTAAAAATTAAAAAATTGTTAAAATAACAAGTCATTGAAAAGTTAGTTATCATTTATATCATTCCATAACCAAGTGCAAGCACACATCAAGGCTTTCAAAGTAGTAGGATGAAATCTATTGCGATGAGGACTAATCAACCTTCCACTAGTACTAAATGTTGATTCAGAAGCAACAATAGACACGAGAATGGCTAAGAGGTCACGAGTCATCTTTTTTAAAGTAGAAAATTTCAATTCATTTGTCTTCCACCAACTTAAATTGTCAAATGATGGAGTTCGAGGCAGCACACTGTCTTCTAAATACATATTCAATTCTGATCTTGTCTCCACATTAGCGCTAATCGAAGCAATAAATCTATCAAAGCTTGATAGTCGATCACCTTCTGAAAGACCAATGACTTAATTTGAACTAGATGATTCAACTAACTCATGTGGAACACATATTCTACTCTTGTACTCTTGAAAGAGATCCTTATAATGAGTTTGAACTTCTTGAATTTTAGTTAAAGCTCTTTCACCATAAATTAGTGAAAGATAGAACTCCACTAACTTTATTTTATATCTCGGATAAAAAATTGAAGCCACTCCCATCAATATATGCATATCATCTCAATATTTATCAAATTTTAACAACATTGCCACTGCCATATTGCTAATTAAATGGTTAAAACTTTTTTTCCATGATTCTAATTCGATCTTAACTTCACAAACTTTATAAAAGTATTGACTTGAAGTAGGATATTAAATTCCTGAAAATTATTCAGTGGTATGATAAAAGATCTTTAACTTCTCACAAACATCTTCAATTTCAGCCTATTACCCTTCAGTTGGAAAATACTGATATTTGACATCAATTAGACTCAACTTCTGAAACACCTCTTTGTATTCTATCGTTGTTCTCAACATTAGAAATGTAGAGTTCCAATGAGTAGGACAATCATACTCTAACTTCTTGGTACAAGAAATATGTAGCAACCGTGCAAATTTTTCAACCCTTTCAATTCTGCCCCATAATACTATCCAGTATAAGACACTATCACACACATTTCTAATACAATCTTCTATCACCTTTATCTCTTCTTGCACGATTAAATTCAAGATATGTGCAACACAACGCACATTAAACACTTGATCCATCAACCATAAATCTCTTTTGCAAAGTTTCTCATCTAACAAAGTATTCATCATAACATTATTAGTGCTACAATTATCAACTGTAATCGTTGATATTCTACTTTCAAGATTCCATTTCAATAAATAATTTAGCAACATGCACATTATACATAGTATCCTTACCATGTTGAGAAGGAACATAAACAAACCTCAAAATATGACTCTGAAGCCTCCACGAGTCATCAATAAAATGTGTTATAATGGCTATAAATTCTTCTTTGTTATTGTCGAAAGTCCACATATCAGTTGTTATTGCAATTTTGCTTGTGAGTGTTTCCAGTAAATTGGACATTTTTTATTTTAAATTATCAAAAATCTTCAAAATGTCATTCTTGATCGTGTTTCTTGACACCATTTTGAATAAAGGTGGGAGACTAGCAACAAACTTTCTAAATCCCACATGATCAAAAATGGACAGTGGGTACTCATGCAAAATGATGGCATGAGCGAGTTCTCTACGTGAAATATCTTGATCAAAGTAACGTTGTTGGCTATCGTCATTTGCCTCCAAATCACCCTTAATTTTCAAGTTACTTGACTTTTTTCGACATCTATGAATATGGTCAAACATGATGTTGTCCCACAATTTTTGATTGATTTGATACGTGTACCACAATGCCTACAAATACTATAGTGAACACCATCAATCTTCACCGATTTAAAATATTATCAAGCTTTAGAAATAAATCTTCGTTATTTAATTTTAATAACTTCATCAGTAGCTTCATTTATTTAGGAAGACATTTGACTCTCATTCTCAACAGGGATAATATTAGAAGATAAACACGTTGAATTTTATTCTTTTTGAGGCTCCATAATTTTCTATAAGAAAATCAACAAAAGAACCCATATCAAGAATTCAACAAAAGAAACCCATAAGAAAATAAGCAAAAGAAACCTAAATCTCTTTAATTCAAAGAGAATTATTGCAGCTAAAAAAGATTTCAGAGCTAACATACAAAATTAAAAAATCCATATCAAAAATTCGGATAATACAAAATTAAAGTCAAGCTATGCCTACTTTTGTTGATTAAAAAAAAAACCCTCATATCAAGAATTAGTCAGTAAGTATCCTACAAAGTAAAAATTTGTAGAAGAATTTGATTAACTTCCATTATTAATCTCAATTTGATTTGTAGAAGAAGAAGAGACTCAAATTGAAAGAAGAAAAATCATATGTAGAGAAGCAAACTTCTGTTGTAGCAAGAATAGAGAAAATAAAAGTCATTTGAGTGAAGAAGTTCGCCGTACCTCAGTGAGACTGCAAGAGCTGAGAGAAATTTTGATGTGTTATTTACTCGACACTTCTCTATTGTTCAGATGTTAGGTTTTAACTCTTACGACCCTTTGATTTAAGTTTAATTTTCAAAAAAAATAATCCCAACCATACCTACCCCGCTCCACCCCGTACGAGCAAAAGTTTTAACCTGTCCTGCCCAGCAAACACTATAACCCACCTCACAACTGCACCACCCCGCCCCATTGCCATCCCTATTAGCATAACAATTTTAGATTTTACAAAACAAGTTAAACAAATAAATAGCTAATGAACATGAACCCCAAATAAAGGATTCAATTTTGGGCGAAAAGATTGATGTGAGATTGACAATAACCTAAAGAGTTAAAAAAGAACTCTGTTGCAAAGAAATGTAGAGGGTATTTTTATAAATAAATATTGTTTTATACTCTCTCTGTCCCATTTTATATGACCTAGTTTGACTTGGCACATACTTTAAAGAAAAAAAGAAAAACTTTTGAAACTTGTGGTCTAAAATAAGTCTCACATATTTGTGTGACTACAAATCATTTCATTAAGGGTAAAATGAGTATTTCAAAGTGAAATTTTTACTAAATATAGAAATGTGTCATTCTTTTTGGGACTGACTAAAAAGAAAAGTGAGTCATATAAAGTGGGACAGAGGGAGTAAAAATTATACAAAACATCTTAGTTTTAATATATTAAATCAAACAGTGTATAAGAAATAATGTCAGCATAATTAATACAACCTATTCAGTATTATTCTTATACACTCGACCCCTAAGTGCAAATAAATGGGGGCTAACAAGTGGATTAAAGTTATAAGGACATCCGGATAGCAGTTTACCGTAATTGAAGATTCCTTGTATTGCGGGTCCCACGAGGTTGAAGAAAAAATGTGATGCTTCAGCTTCCAACTAACAAGAAAATGATCAAAATAGTCCTTAATGTATGGACTTAGATTGATTTGGTCCTTGATATATAACACCTTATGGAAATAGTCCTTTATCTATGCCAAATTCTTATCACTTTAGTCTTTGCCCATAAAAACCTAACGGCACACAAAAATTCTGTCAAATATTAACAGAGGCTTCATCATATATAACTCACGTGAGAGCAATGGAAATATGCTGCAACCATCAATGGAGTATGAGACACTACCTTCTTCCATCAGTCCCAAAGGTCGATTTTTCTTTCCAACCAAAATCCCTAGCCCTTACTTGAAAGAACAATGGAAAAAGTTTCGATCAAGGGGTAAGACTTGAAGAGAACTACAATACCTTCAATGGAGTATGAAAGGAAGCTTGAAATATTTTCGACTGGATTAAGTAGATTGTGTATGGAGGATGACGCGATGAACTTATAGGTTCGATGCAACCATGGAGTTCTGCTCCAAATACTGGGAGAATATATTGGGTTTGTAACTATTCTCTTAGGAGTATTTTTGTTTTTCATTCTAGTTCATCACTAGTATTGCGATTTATGGGAACTTTGTTGAGTATTTATGCGGGAGTTTTCACCCTTTAGAACTGATCCAAGAAGGCAGGGCTTTTGTTTAGAATTTTGATATCACGTGAGTTGCATATAATGAAGCCTCTGTTAATATTTGACAGAATTTTTGTATGCCGTTAGATTTTTATGGGCAAAGACTAAAGTGATAAAAATTTGACATAGATAAAGGACTATTTTCATAAGGTGTTATATAGCAAGGACCAAATCAATCTAAGTCCATACATTAAGGACTATTTTGATCATTTTCTCTCCAACTAACGCCTTTGACAGCGTTTGCTGGCTTTTCAAATCTTTTTGCTTTTCTTGGATAAAGTAATCAATGCTAGAAAACTCCGATAATGGAGTATCAATTTTATTTTATTTTTTTAAAAAAGAAAATTATAAATTTGTACTTTCCGATGAGATATTATAGAGCAAGTAAAAGAGAAGTAGCCTTATCAGCAGAGGATGGATAGAGCAACACCTGTACGGAGCTCCCATACCTCCACTGCCGATCTGCTTACCTGGTCGGAGGTTCCGCCGTCGTCCAACTCTTCTGCTGTCGCCGCCTCCGGCAGCGCCTCTCGTTCTCATCAGGCGAGTTATCATTTCGTCATTTTCTTGCGTCATTTGGTGGCCTTTTGCTTATCTCTTTTTCTGTTCCCTGGCAGCCTTCGGATGGAATCAGTAAGGCGGTGTTTGGTGGCCAGGTCACTGATGAAGAAGCTGATAGCTTAAACAAACGGTAACAGATTTAATTAATTCGTTTTTAATCTCTTCCATTTTTTGGCATTCCTCTTCTATGCTAGCATGATTAATTTTTTAAAGTTCAGATCTTTGCTTCACATAATCATGTTTTCTCCTTATTGGCGATTAGATGATCTCTTAGATCTGATAATGCATTTTATTATTTTATTTTTTCTTTCTTTATAATCTCATTTTAGACTCTTACTTACTATTTATTAAAGCTGATATTCATCTGCTCATGCATGTCTTTCTTGATCTATATATATGTTTGTCTATCTAATGGTCTTTGTTTCAACTGGAAGTTTGTTTAATGTGACTCCAAATCTTTTATGGGTATCAAAATGAGCTTATTTCTATGGGAAGTTGTCGTCATTACTGAAAATCAGTTAAGCGAGGGGCCAATGAGCCCACTTGTTGAATAGTTCACATAGCCAACAACATTGCCTTCGGCATCATTGGTTTAATCTAAGCAGGTGTTTGACCAGATGATTTGGGACCTGAATTTAAAGTTCTGATTTTGAAATTAACGTTTCTTTATGAAATTTGTACAAATTTTAACTTCAATTTCAAATCTCAAATTCGTCATAAAGTATGATTTCAAATTCCAAGTTGTAATTTCAAAAAAAAATTAAATATAAAACTTGACCCATAAGTTTATATTTGGAAAAAAAGATGCATAATTTTAAATTTTGCAAAAAAAGAAAACTCATGATCAACATGAAGAGATTGTTCGTACCATGTGGGAGGATTATATCAAAGAATAACTAGTTTCTACTGTTATTGATTTATTGGACCAATTGATCTTTGTAAAATTATGTGTATTTGAAAGTTTGTGCATACAATCATAAGTATTTATTTACAAAAGGAACATGGAGATATGTGATTTATTAATTTGACATTTTAGGCTATTTCCGCACCTTATTTATGAACTATGCTTTGCTCATTTGGTAAGATTGTATAAGAGTTTGAGAAAATTTTGATAGTTTTCATAAATTATGGGGTTTTCATGTTTATGAGAAAAAAAATAATTTAAGAAATCCGAATTACATATCCAAACAAATTTCAACTTCAAATCAATTTAATTTCATGTGGTCACCGCACCTAGAGTTGACAAAGTGGTTACCACACAGAGAGTTGAGTTGCTTGTTTATGATACATGATATTTATTTGTAGACATTTCAATTTGTTCTTCTGCTGTTGATATCTGGTAGGTAGCGTACATGGGTTTTAAAACTGGACATATGAAATGTGTTGATAGGAATTAGGAAGTGTAAAAACTTCAAGTATTTCACTGACAAGTGAGAAGTCTACTCGGCTAAATTTTAGGAAATAAAAGTCTATGATGAACAAGGCAAAGTTTTTATGGCCTTGAGATTATTATATTACCAGAATCTAGAAATTCGGACATCATCACGATTAAATTGGTGACAATTAAAGCTTCATATTGGTCTCTGTTTGCTTTAAAAGCCAAAATCATCATTCAATTTTATTAATGCCCTCATCTTTGGCCTACTTGAAATAGGTTGTATTCATTTTTGCACATTATTCCAGTGTCAAGTCCGAAAGCTACTCATATTTGGTTTGACCCAATTTCGTGGACTGAAATATTCTTCTAATGAAGAGTTATGAAGCCTTGGAGATTAGTAATTGTTTATGGTATGTTGGGGATACCAATGTTACTTATAAGCAGAGGTAGATCCAGGATTTGATGTTTATGGGTTCCAGCGATTTCAATTTTTTTTTAAAAAAACACATCAAGGAGGGAAACAAAACTTAAATAAGTTTCATTTCTTCTGTTGGACCAAGAGACTATTTTGTTACTGGGTTTCCAACAAATATTTCTTAAGTAGCAAAAGGCTGCCAAGAATTGAATGGAGGCCGAAAGTCCAAGTTGTTTGTCCTTGTTATGCACCATAATGTGATATCTATCTAGCATTTTCAATCTCCTTTGTTATTTCTTTACTGATCAATGATCTTGTTCAGTTAGGCGTGCGGAGATGAATTATCCTTCTAGGTTGACATTTAATTTTGTGTGAATACTTTTCTCCCACTCTGCAGACTAGTGGAAGCAAAATCGGAATTGTGTTTAATGTTTGTCTTAACTCGTAATTTAATTGAACCAAGAAATTCTGTTTGGAAACTGATAAAAGAGAGGAGGTCCTGTTTGGAAAAGAATGAAAAATCTAGTGACTCGAGAACAACTTTGAATTTGTGTACTATGATCCTTTGGACTAAGTCTTGTTGAAACTTGTCTTCAGCAAACCTTGTTCAGGGTATAAACTAAGGGAGATCAGTGGCAGCAACATATTTTCTGATCACGATGAAGATGGTACATCAGAATCTGGAACTGATGATGGTAATTTTACTAACAGGACATCAGTGCGCACTGTTCAGGTATTTTTTCCCCTCTTTTTAAGGAAAATATTATACACTGGACTAGCAATGTGAGCATACTGCCTAATTAGGAAACCGGTGAATGGAGATTTAACCAAAATATTTACGGTGCATTGTAGCAAGCTGCAAATGGAATAAGCCAAATTTCATTCAGTACTGAAGAAAACATTTCCCCAAAGAAGCCTACCACTCTGACCGAAGTGGCAAAGCAACGTGAGTTGAGTGGAAATTTAGAAAGTGAGTCAGATAGCAAAGTCAAGAAGCAGCTATCAGATGCAAAGACCAAGGAGCTTAGTGGAAATGATATCTTTGGCCCTCCTAAAGAAGTTCTTCCTAGATCCCTGGCTGCTGCACGCTCCTTGGAGTCGAAAGAAAGCAAAGACATGGGTGAACGTGCTCCACGAACTGTACGCACATCTGTTAGGGTTTCTAATGTGAGTTGCCTTTGAGACTTATTTCTTTTCCACCTGGCGTAAAATATCAAAATAGAAGGTCTGATCCCTTCTTACTATCTTAATTGAATGATGATGAAGAGTTGGGACAATGTTGATGTTTTAACCTGATGAAATTCCTCAGGTGGCTTTAAAGTTGAGAGAAAGTAAAGGTTAATATCCAGTAAGATGCTTTTAAACTTACTCTGGAAGTTATAAGAACTGGTCAAATAACTACTTAGATTTAGTGCCTCAAGTGGCTTAAGAATTCAAAGAATAAAAAGAGTTGCCATCTGATAAGACTCATTTTTACTGTGGAACCAGAAGAAATCAATGACTCAAGTGGTCTATTCTCCTGTGTCTGATGCTGTCTAAGATTGATGTTTATTGCTTAATTTTTTTAACCTTTTCTTTACTTTGGCTTCTACGTACTATTATGGGCTCTCATTACTGTTGCCACATTTTGTAGCCTGCTGGTGGGCAAAGCAGTATCTTGTTTGGTGATGAACCTGTTGTCAAGACAACAAAGAAAATACATAACCAGAAGTTTGCAGAATTGACAGGCAATGACATTTTCAAGGGAGATATTCCTCCTGGATCGGCGGAGAAGACACTGAGCAGTGCTAAGCTGAAAGAAATGAGTGGTAATGATATATTTTCTGATGGAAAAGTTGAATCCAGGGATCACTTTGGCGGTGTACGCAAACCACCTGGTGGAGAAAGCACTATCAGATTAGTGTAATCTCATAAAATGGCTCTCATGTTGACCTGTAGTGCCCACATTGCAGTTGCTTTCTGACTAGTTAGGACTTCATGGCATTTAGGATTGTAAAATTTGATGTGGCAACACTCTAATTTGCGAAAAAATGCATAGTAGTAGTTAGCCATTGAGCATGTCTCTGCTGAACTGTTGTAGGAGCTTACAGATTAGCAATAACCCAATTCTATTTGCTGCAGTTGGCTTGATCAGTTGATCTATGATGGGTCCTATCTGATATTAAATTGTGTTATCCTACCTCAAATCGATATTCTCTGCTGTTATTGGTTTACTGGCGTTGGAATGTATCCAAGAAAGGAATGAGATTTTAAAACTGATTCTAGCCCATTATGGAAAATTAGTTTATCTTCTGCTTATTGCTGAATAAAAGCAAACAAGGAACTACTTCTCTTAAAAGTAAAATCAAAAAGATTTTATATTGGTTCTGCATCCCCATGGTAGAAGCAGAGGAGTGGTCTGTAGTTCTCATCCGTTTCAATTTTTCCATTTGCAGGTGATACATGATTTTACTTCACTAGTTTGATAATTGGACCATAAACAATACTGTTATTTGGATCTATTTATCTAGACGATCAACAGGAGATCACTAGATCAGATATAATTGCGAAAAAAAGAAGAAGATGCTTGTTGTCTAATCATTTTGTCTTTGAAAAATCCAGCACTAATCTTTATTGATCCCAATGGACAATGAAAGTAGCTCTACTCTAGCTTAAGTAATCAAATGTGGTTCTACCTTGTTCAGTGTTGATAATTGTAATGGTTCAGTGTTGCTTTCAGCTGTGTTTTACTCCTAGCTAGTGGAAAGAATTCTGTTGAGCTCCTTATAAGTGCAAGCCTTGTTAGAAATTAGTATATTTGCCTTGTCTCGTTCATATCTAAATGCATTTACAAGAGGCTGCGTTCAGAAATTTGTATCTTTGCCTCATTTGTTGCCAACGCAATGTTAGGAACTGCATTAGAAGCTGTTTGGGAAGCCAACTCTGGCGATCGACTAGCACATGGTGTTGATACAGATATTTGTACTAGATGCGCACGGGCCCAACAATTTGAACTGTGATCTTTTTAATTTGTATTAGTTTGAGTTTTATTTATTTATGTTATCTATTTCTTACGTTCAGTAGTTATTTAATGAAAATGAGAAGGCACTATGAAAGAAAAATGTCAATTTCAGATGTGAAGTCGAAAGCTTCCATTTCGTTATATATTTACTTTATTATCTCTTTAAAAAAGTTGCTCACTAATTACACTTGCTGAAACAATTACTTGTAATTACACATCTTACCAACAAACCAGTTAAGGTAAGCAAGATTTACACTAATGCACAAGAAACAGAGTGATCTTCAAAGTTGCTTCTTCAAGATCATTTGTACAAGAAAAGTTGATCAAGTGTTGCCTGTGCTTCAAAGAGCTAAAAAGGTTTTTTTATATGAACGTATGAAAGAAAGTCAGGGTTTTTATTCGAGATTTAATGTGCAATATTTTTCTTCAATCCATAAATATTAATTGAGTATAACATACTTGTATTTTGAACCATTATATCCCAAAAAGAAGTTCTCGTTTTGCATAAAAGAAATGGTAAAACAAAACTATTTCCCATTGAGAGTAACTTTGTAATCCGATAGCTTACATATCATAAGCTAACAACTTATCTTACCAATAATCTCACTACTAGGTGGCATTTTCCTATTAAACTTTTGAATGAAGATTAATCACTCTTTTCTAGGGAAATAGACATTTTTGTTTCTGTAAGCTATAAGACATGGAAAATATTTTAATCTGCTTTTCTAGCTTAAATCATAGCGAAGAAAGTTTATCAAACTTTAATATGGAGTGTTCTTTCAAAATCTTCTTTTACTTTTAGACAACAATTTTATTTAAGGAATGATGTAGAGGCATCTTTGACGAAAAAGCAGAATTCAGGTCATTACTGGATTTAGTTTTTAGGTATTATCATTTTCAATAGAGTTCATTTCAAGTACAAAATCATGATTTGCCCAACTTTACTTTTCAAAGTCACACTTGAGTTGTCCAAATATATTGTTTCACCCTTTTCACAGACAAATTTTCTTCTAGAATTTGTCAATTATGATTTGAATAAGAGGAATACTTCATTGTCTTTTATAGTAAACACAGAGGGGTACATAAATTCCTTTGGAAGCTCAATGACAAATCCTCTCTCAGTTAAATTTATAACACAACCTCTTGTGTAAGTTTCATTTTCTGGCAGATATACTTGAAAGCAAAAAAGTGCATACATAATAAGATAAGAGTCTAAATTTACCTTACGTTCAAATCCTCCACTCCATACATACACCAGGACCACTTTAAAAATTAATTCATTTGACAAAGATGAAGAGAGCACACTTGACAGCATTAGTGGCATTGTGATTGCTCTAACAGAAAGAAAGTTACTTTATTAAACATCTGACTTACCAACATTTAACTCCTTTTTTGAATGAGAATTCTCGAAAGAATAGCTTGTGTTGCACGACTTCTCAGTGGATCTAGAAAGTGATTAGTCATTTTATTTCTCCCTAAATTTAATATTATAAGTCAGATATATGTATTAAGTTATGGTTAGACCTTGCTTTATAGTGTGCAATGAAATTATTCTTCAGAAGACTTTTGATAGTATCAACTAAATAAAAAAGTAAAGACACAACTATTTATTACTCAACAAAGTTGAACGCCCTAAAGATTTTCATGAAATTAAACCAACTAGTTTCAGCTCCTTTGGCTCCTTAAGCAGAGAAAACTCATCTATAGCTCTCATATCATAGGTCTTCAAAGTCTTTTTGCCTACCTACTTTAGTCCAATAGAATCTTTCTCCTCATGAGTAACTTGCTACCCTTGTAAGAAGGTTTCCTTATTATTTTCTCCCTACAGAGTTCAACCTTCTCCAAATGAAAACATAGAATTGAAAATCTTTGCCACATTAAGTATCAACAGTTACACACATTACCTCCTTTTATTAAGTATTGTTTATGTTACCTCAATAAGATCATCTTTTTTAGAGGATAACCTCAATAAGATCATCTTATTCATGTACAATCCAAACTCTACCATATAACTCATCTTTCCACATGAAGTTCAAGATCCTCTACATAAAGTAAAACTCTAATATTTTTATTTTTGGTAAGGAAATCTAAGCTCCAAGGGGTCGTTTGGTATGGAGGATGGATAGACGAAGTTATCCCATGAGATTAATTATCCCACCATTTATATAATATAACTAATCTCATCATTTAGTACAAATGATGGGATAAATAATCTCATGACCAATTAATACCTCTAACCAAATGCAGATTAGTATCCCTTATCTCCCCATAACAAACGACCCCTAAGATTTTATTAATTGTAATATTTTTCATGTTAAGTTCAAAGAGGTAACATGTATTATCTCTTTCTATTAAGAGTTGTTCTTCAATATGGTGAAATGCATTCATCCATATCTGTATTCCTCTAGACACCATAACACGATGTAGTAAAATGCTTTCAAAAGTGAATGCAATATCTGCAACCTCGAGATAAGAGAAAATAAGATGTTAAGAAAGACACATAGAATGAGGTCCCTTGTGTTTACTAAAAAAACCTTCCTAATGTAGCCAAAGGCTGATCCAGGATTTGATGACTACAGGTGCCACCATCTGTAACGACCCTTTTCATCGTTATGGTTGAGCCTATCATGCAAGAATTGGGGTTAAAACTTTTGTGGAATTGAAAGTTGAAAATTTCAGGCTAGGCTAGCCTTGGATGAAATCTGAGCAAGGTGCGGTCTAGGCAAATCCGGGAAGGGATTGGGTGAAATTTAATAATGCTTAGCTTATTTTTATTCTAGCTAAGACAATAAGGAATCCGTAGGACTTTTTGAAAGTGAATTTGGGTGAGTAGAACTCCCGATATCGAACCTGACGTAAAGGGGTTAGTCCGGGATGTTATGGTTTGAGGGTGTGTTGTGAAAAAGGAAAAACTTAGAGATTTTATGAGTTTCTACCTCCTCACACTTGATATAGCAGGTGGCGGGCCGCTACGCGGGCACTATTATAGCGAAATAATTCCTGTTATAGCAGAAGTCAGAGTCGGTCAACTCCGCTATAATGAGAGGCTTCCGCTATGGTGGTACCTCTATAGCGGCATTGGGTCGCTATAGCGGGGTAAATCATTGTTAATGCAGAAACTTCCCCAAAAACATTCATTATTTCACAAATACGTCTTAGGGAAGGCTGTGGCAATTTGGGGCAAACTCTACTGATTTTTCACCAGATTTTTTTGTTAAGGTAAGTCTTTTATCTCAACAAACTAGTACTTCAATTCCTATGTATTAGAATCGCTAGTTACATGCCTTGGGAAGGGTTTAGCTTAACCTAGCCCTAAAATCTAGTATAAAGAGGGGTAATGGGTGTAAACCCTTGGATTTTTGACTAGAAGTTGTTTATTCATGATGGAATGACCATAATTCGCTAAAGTAACCATAAAATAGTAGTTTTTAGGTGAATTATTGGTGGAAAAGACCTAGAATGAGAGAAATAATCATGAAACTTGTCCTGGGGGTTTGAGATTAGGCTATAATCCGTGATGTGTAGGCCATTGGTTGATTTGTGTTTTACATTTTTATTTTTAGACCACAATCAAGCCCAAGCTTCAAGAAAGGAGAAAGCTCAGGTTCGGTAGAGAATTTCAAGTTTGGATTGAGGTATGTGATGGTTATTGTAGTTGATAATCTAATATGTGTTATATGTGCATATTAACTGTTTTGTAGTATTACTTGCACAACACATGGGAAGGAATATTTGTTAAATGACTATTTGATATCCAGATGTTAATCACATGCAATGAGTCTATTTGAAAGCTTGTTGGTCTTTACAAGTGTTATTCTGTTATCATTGTGATTGTGATTGTATTGATAACTTTTATTATTGTGGAATGTACCGGTATTTGAACATCTCTATGGGATTGGTTGGTATAAGGTTGACAGGCACTTGTTGTCTGAGATTTGGTACATGGAAAAGAGCTCATTCTAGTGGGCGACCATAAGACCCTTAGCATGTTTGTATAGTTATTGGTGAATGTGATGGTTCCTTGAGTGAATCGGAGATTATGTGTTCTTGAATATTTTGGTTCCTTGAGTGAATCGGGCTTCACTTTTATTTGGCATGTATGTTGATTCTTTGAGTGAATCGAGATTCCTTATTTATTGATATACATATTGGTCCTTGAATGACTGAGTTGATGTGCTTAAGTGCTAAGGTTGTTTCTTATGTAAACTGGGATGCATATAAATTACCATAGTTGTTGTCCTAGAGATTCTTGGGTGGTCCAGGTTACTTGCAAAATGTGACATGTCTTGTCTGTTACTTGTGAGGTTGGATATGACTTATATGGTTGTTGAGTCTGGATTGTTGACTTGGAGTCTAGTTGGTGGTCATAGTTTTTTTGACTTGTTATGTCTGTTGAGTCATATTGACTGAAGTTCAGGGTTGTACTTGTTACATGGTTAGTGATTATGAACTGGGTTTAGAGTTGCATAATAGGCAACCATGGTTGTTTTATTGTACTATGTTATAGTTGCATATTTATATTTCTCATTTTGAATTGGCCGATGATCCTACCACTACACTGTTATTCTTGTGTACTGATACTACATGTGGTCTTCTTTTGTTGAGTACAGTGCATATTCTGACGGTTGCTGCGAGACCTCAGTTATGAGCCAGGCAATTTCTGAACTCAAGGGTGAGCTACATCTTTCGGGCTACCACGGGTTCTTCATTTGTTTCTAGTCCATTGTTTGGACTTAGGCTTTATTTTAGTTTGGGGTTGCATCCCCTTCTTTCAGACAGTTAGTAGAATTTTGATAGAATGACTTTCAGATTCTAGGGCTTTTAATTTCACAAGTTGTTATTGTTTCTGTTTAGACATGAACCACTAGTTTACTTAATGAATATTGCTTAGTTTCCTAATATTCAATTAAGTATTGGTTTGGTTTTTGGTTCTTCCATCGAGGCTTTAGTGTGGGTGCCACTCGTGGCGAGTTCAGGTCGTGACAAAGTTGATATCAGAGCCCTAGGTTTGTTGATCTTATCATACCAAAATGGGTCTAGTAGAGTCTTGTGGAATGGTACAAAGACGTCTGTACTTTTCTTCGAGAGGCTATAAGACTTTAGGAAATTATCCTTTCTTTCATCCTTCGTGCTATAACTTGATTCTTATTGGTATCTGGCAATCCAAATTGATATTTGACCCCCCCTACTTTATTCTTTGGGCCACAAATGGTGGATACTAGGAGGAATGGAGCAAAGGCAGCAACTCCAGCTGCTGGACTGGCTATTCGAGGGCGGGGTAGGGGTAGGGGAAGAGAAAGAGCAACACCCACCAGGGGTGGAGCTTAGGCAGTAGCTGACCAGGCCTGTCAGAGGCTAGCATCACCTCCCTCACCCCAGGATCTTGTTGAGGAGGCTAAGGTAGTAAATAAGAATGGCACAAAACCAGAGGTGGTGGCACCAGTTGGAGGTGCGGTTCTTCCTCCGATGTCTTCTGAGGTTATTCAGCAGGTTCTGAGATTTTTGAGTAGGCTAGCTAGTAATGGAGCTACTCCTACTATGCCAGTTGTTCAGGTTTCGGGTGCCTATCCCGCTGCTACTTTAGCTTCCAAGATGGATGAGGCTTTGGGTATAGATGCATTCTTCCATCCGGTGTTAGGCCTTGTCATGACCAGAATCAAGCATGAGTTGTTGACTAAGTTTCTAAAGATGAAACCTCTTTTATTTCATGGTATAAAGGACGAGGATGCTTTTGAATTTATTTTGGACTATTTTGAGAGGCTACACAAGTTGGGGATTGTGCAACAACATGGTGTTGAGTTCGTGACCTTCCAACTACAAGGGGATGCCAAGCAGCGGTGGAGAGCCCATGTGGAATGTCGACTATCAGCTTTGCATCTGATGACTTAGGCTCAGTTTCATGCTCTGTTTTTAGAGAAGTATGTGCCCCGTACTCTTAGGGATCGCAAGAAGGATGAATTTTTGGCTCTTGAACAAGATAATATGTCTGTTGCAGCCTATGAGGCTAAGTTCCATGCTCTGTCTCACTATGCTACTCAGCTGTTGGGCACTGATGAGTAGAGGATCATGTTATATGTTAAGGGTTTAAATGCTGACCTTCAGGTTCTGTCTGTTCACATGACTTTTACAGGAAGGAACTTTAATGATGTGACTGATTATGTGAAGAAAATGGATGGAGTTAAGTAGGTTGGACAGGCTAAGGTATTATCCAAGAAGTCCCAGAATGTGGGTAATTATAGTGGGTCTTACTCTAGAGGTCCCAGCCAGCAGGTTCATTTGGCTCGCCCTATTCATTCAGCCTTGCCAGCCTCTACTAGTGGTCATTTAGGGGCTATTTAGTAGTATCCAGCTACTAGAGGCCAAGGGGCTTCCTATTCTTTGTCTAGCAGGCCTTCTCTTGAGTGAGGTTGTTACCATTGTGGAGTTACGGGTTACTTCAAGAGAAAGTGCCCTCTAAGACAGACATGTAACCAAGTGTAGCAGCAGGCTAGGGCTGTGGTTTCGACAGGTGGAGGTGGCAATGGTAAGGGTCATCCACAGGGTAGATGAGGTAATAATCAAGGAGGCCGTGGTGGAAGCAAGGGTAATGGTAATGCAGGAAAGGGTAGAGCACAGCCAGCCAAGGAGGTTATCCGGATTGATGATAGAGCTTATTGTTATGCCTTCCTAGGCAAGTTTGAGGTTGAGGCATCTGATGATGTGATAACATGTACTATTCTTGTCTGCGACTGGATGACTTCTATTTTGTTTGATCTGGGTTCCACTTACTCTTATCTATCTGTTAGATTTGCTTTGGTCTGGACTTGGTCTGTGATATTCTTGATTCTCTTCTATATGTTTCTACTCTGATTGGAGAGTCTGTGGAAGTGACCCATGTGTATCATTCATGTTCTATTTTGTTTATGGGTTTTTAGACTTGGGTAGATTTGATCATTTTGGATATGTTTGATTTTGAGATTATTCTGGGAATGACTTGGGTGTCTCCGTATCATGCTTTTTTGAACTATAATACAAAGGCAATGACTCTATAAATACCTATATAGGTAAACTAGAGTGGGAGAATGTGTATAAGTCTATGTCAATGAAAATCATATCCTTTGTTCGGGCTAGAAATCTAGTGGGGAAGGGGTGTTCAACCTTCCTAGCTCATCTTCGGGATATTAGTGCGGAGTCCCCTCCTATTGAGTTAGTCTCTGTGGTTTCTGAATTTTATGAGGTATTTCCTATGGATTTTCCTGGTATGCCTCCGAACAGAGATATTGACTTTTGTATTAATTTGGAGCTGAGCACTCGCCCAATTTCTATTCCTCCTTATCGATTGGCTCTGGCAGAGTTGAGGGAACTCAAAACTCATTTATAGGAACTACTTGATAAGAGGTTTATTCATCACAGTGCTTCACCTTGGGGTGCTCTATTTTGGTTCGATAAGAATAAAGATGGTAGCATGATAATGTGCATAGATTAGAGGCAGTTGAACAAGGTTACCATCAGGAATAAGTGTCCATTTCCCCGCATAGATGATCTATTTGACCAGTTGCAGGGTGCTTTAGTATTTTCCAAAATTGACTTGAGGTCAGGGTACCATTAGTTGAACATTTGGCCCTAGGATATACCTAAGATAGCTTTTAGGACTCGGTATGGGAAATAGGAGTTCCTGATAATGTCATTTGGGTTGACCAACATGCCGGTGGCCTTTATGAGCTTGATGAATGGTATTTTCAAGTCATTTTTGGATTCTTTTGTGATAATATTTATTGAGGTCTTTTGATTTACTCCAAGAGCAAGGAGGAACATGTATGTCATCTTCGTATTATCTTGGGAATTTTGAAGGAGAAGCAGTTGTATGCAAAGTTTTCAAAATGCGAGTTCTGGTTACCTTCGATTGCCTTTTTGGGGAATGTGGTCTCAAAAACGAGAGTGATAGTAGATCCCCAGAAGATTAAGGCGGTTAAGTGTTGGGTTTGACATATCTTTATGACTGAGGTTAGGAGCTTTGTGGGTCTTGCTAGCTATTATTGCAGGTTTGTCAAGCATTTTGCTTCTTTTGCTACTCACTTAACAAGGTTGACTTAGAAGGAGGTGTCATTTGTTTGGTCAGATAAGTGTGAGGAGAGCTTCCAAAAGCTTAAAACACTTTTGACTACAACTCCTATTCTTTCATTGCCAGTTGAAGGTAAGAATTTTATTGTATTTTGTGATGCTTCACATTCGAGCCTGGGTTCTATGCTGATGCAGGACAGGAATGGCATAGCTTATGCCTCTAGGCAATTAAAGCTTCATGAAAAGAACTACTCGACTCATAATTTGGAGTTGACAGTGGTAGTGCTTGCACTTAAGATATGGAGGTACTATCTTTATGGTGTCAAGTGTGAGGTATTCATAAACCATCGCAGCCTACAACACGTGTTTACACAAAAA
Source organism: Jaltomata sinuosa (assembly GCA_003996215.1). Taxonomy (NCBI): domain Eukaryota; kingdom Viridiplantae; phylum Streptophyta; class Magnoliopsida; order Solanales; family Solanaceae; genus Jaltomata; species Jaltomata sinuosa. Next base: position 29,429 of record QJPP01007376.1, read on the forward strand.
GATTTAAATCTGAGGCAGAGGATATAGATGGAGTTGTTAAAGTACTATGATGTAATCATCCAGTATCACTTGGGTAGGGCCAATATAGTGGAAGATGCATTGAGCCAGATGGCATTAAGTATGTGCAGTTTGGCTTGTTTGAGAGTGCCAAAGTGACCCTTGGCTAGGGAGTTCCAAACTCTAGCATCTAAGTTCATGCAGTTTGGTATTTTCGGAAAGGGTGGAGTGTTGGCTAGTATTGAGGTGATGCTTCAAACACGACACTTGATGCGTGCAGAGTATTGTTGTTTAGAGGGAGAGTATGTGTTCCTCGGGTTGGTGACTCGGTTTAAAACGTTCTAGCTAAAGCTCATGGTTCATATATTCTATTCATCCAGGTGTAACCAAAATGTAATGGGACTTAAGGAATCTTTATTGATGGCCTAGGATGAAGAAAGATATAGTGGAATATGTGTCCAAGCGCCACAATTTTCAACAGGTAAAATATGAACATCAAAGGCCTACAACTTTGCTCCAAAGTGTGCCCATTCCTGAGTAGAAGTGGGAAAGGATAGCTATGGAATTCGTGGTAGGTCTTTCTGAGACCTTGGGAAAGTATGACTCAATCTGGGTTTTAGTAGATAGGCTGACTAAATCAGCCCATTTTATTCCAGTTAGAGTGGATTATAGCTCTAAGCAGTTGGCCAAGATCTATGTCAAGGAGATAGTGAGGTTACATGGGGTTCCACTTTCTATCATTTCAGATAGAGGTACGCAGTTTACTTTTAAATTCTGGGCAGGTTTCACAAAGAGTTGGGCAGCACAACCTTTCATTCTCAAACTAATGGACAGTTAGAGAGGATGATTCAGGTGCTTGAGGATATGCTGAGGGCATGTGTGATTGACTTCGGTGGCTATTGAGATCAGTTCTTGCTGTTGTGTGAATTCTTATACAATAACAGTTACCACTCTAGTATTGGCATGGCTCTATTCGAGGCACTCTATGAGAGGGGTGTAGATCACCCATAGGGTGGTTTAAGGATGGTGATGTAAAACCTCTGGGCACTGATTTGGTGAAGGAAGCTCAGGAAAAGGTGAGGTGTATCTAAACCAAGTTATTGGCAGCCCAGAGTAGGTAAAAGAAGTATTCAAACCGCAAGGTAAGGGACATGTCATTACTGGTTGGTGAACAAGTGCTATTAAAGGTGTCACTTATGAAAGGGGTTATGAGGTTTAGCAAGAAGGGCAAGCTTAGACCTTGGTACATTTCTTAGTTTGAGGTTCTTAGAGATGTGGGGCCGATAGCGTACAGATTGACACTGCCACCAAGCTTGTCGGGAGTCCATCCAATATTCCATGTATCCATACTGAAGAGATACCACGAGGATGGGGATTATATCATCAAGTAGGATTCAATTTTGTTAGATAAGGATATTACTTATGAGGAGGAGCCAGTTGCCATTCTTGATCGCGATGTCTGAAAGTTGAGGACAAAGGAGATTAGATCAGTAAAGGTTAAATGAAAGCATTATTCGATTGAAAAAGCCATTTGGGAAACTGAGAAGGATATGAAGAACAAGTACCGTTACTTGTTTAAGGATTCAAGTACTATTTCTTTCCTTGATTTAGCTCATTTTTCTATTGATAATTCGTGGATGAATGATGGGTTAATTGATATCTATTATAATAACCCTTTTCGTCATTTTGGTTGAGCCTATTGTGCAAGAATAGGGGTCTGAACTTTTTCAGAATTAGAAGTTGAAAATTTTAGGCTAGGATAATCTTGGATGAAATCTGATCAAGGTACAGTATAGGGAAATCTAAAAAGGGATTAGGTGAATTTAATAATGCTTAGCTTGTTTTTATATTAGCTAAGATGATAAAGAATCCGTAGGAATTTTTGTAAGTGAATTCAGGTGAGTAGAACTCCCAATATCAAACTTGACGTAAAAGGGTTAGTACGAGATATCATGTTTTGAAGGTGTGTTGTGAACAAGGCAAAACTAAGAGATTTTTTGAGTTTTTGTGTCACCACACCCGCTATAGTGGGTGGTGGGCCTCTACACAGACACCACTATAGCGAAATAGTTCCCGCTATAGCAAAAGTCATAGTCGATCAACCCTGCTATAGCGAGAGGTTATTGCGATGTTGGTACTGCTATAGTGGCATTGGGTCGCTATAGCAGGATAAATCATGTTAATGCAGAAACTTCCTAAAAAATATTCATTATTTCAAAAATATGTCTTGTGGAAGGATGTGGCAATTTGGAGCGAACTCTACTGATTTTCCACCAGATTTCTTCTTTAAGGTAAGTCTTTTATCCCTACAAACTAGTAATTGGATTCATATGTCTTAGAATCACTAGTTACAGGTCTTGGGGAAGGTTTAGCTTAACCTAGCTGTAAAATCTGGTATAAAGAGGGGTAATAGGGTGTAAACCCTTGAATTTTGACTAAAAGTTGTTTATTCAAGATGGCATGACCATAATTTGCTAGAGTAACCATAAAAATAGTAGTTTTTAGTTGAATTATTGGTGGAAAATAGCTAAGAATGAATAGAATGATCATATAACTTGGACCGGGGGTTTGAGATTAGGCTATAATATGTGATGTGTAGGCCATTGGTTGATTTATGTTTTACATTTCTATTTTTAGACCACAATCAAGCCGAAGCTTCAAGAAAGGGGAAAGCTCAGGTTTGGTAGAGCATTTCAGGTTTGGATTGAGGTAAGTGATGGTTATTGTAGTTAATAATCCAATCTGTGTTATGTGTGCATATTAACTATTTTGTAGTATTACTACCATAACACATGGGAAGGAATGATTATTAAATGACTGTTTGATATTTAGATGTTAATCGCATGCAATGAGTCTATTTGAAAGCTTGTTGGTCTTTACAAGTATTATTATGTTATCATTGCAATTATGATTATATTGATATCTGTCATTATTGTGGAATGTACTGGTATTTGGACATCTCCACGGGATTTATTGGTATAAGGTTGGCAGACACTTATTGTCTGGGATTTGGTACATGGACAAGAGCTCATCCCCTATAAGTCATGGCTAGTGGGCGACCATAAGACCCTTAGCATGAGTGTATAGGTATTGGTGAGTGTGATGGTTCCTTTAGTGAATTGGGATTATGTGTTCTTGATTATTTTTGTTCCTTGAGTGAACCGAGCTTAACTGTTATTTGGCCTATATGCTGGTTCCTCGAGTGAATTGGGATTCCTTGTTTATTGATATACATGTTGGTCCTTGAGTGACTGGGTTGATGTGCTTAAGTACTAAGGTGGTTTCTTATGTAAACCAGGATGCATGTAAATTACCATAGTTGTTGTCCTCGAGATCCTTGGGTGATCCGGGTCACTTGCAAGATGTGACATGACTTGTCTGGTACTTGTGAGGTTGGACATGACGTATGGTTGTTGAGTTAGGATTGTTGACTTGGAGTCTATTTGGTGGTCATAGTTGTTTTGACTTGTCATGTCTTTTGAGTCATAGTGACTGAACTTCAGGGTTGTACTTGTTGCATGGTTAGTGATTATGAACTGGGTTTGAAGTTGCATAATAGGGAACCATGGTTGTTTTGTTGTACTATGTAATAGTTACATGTTGACATTTCTCATTTTGGGTTGGCCGATGATCCTACCAGTACACTGTTGTTCTTGTGTACTGATACTACATGTGCTCTTATTTTTGTTGAGTACAAGGCATATTACGGCGGCTATTGCGAAACCTCAATTGTGAGCCAGGAAATTTCCAAACTCAAGGGTGAGCTGCATCTTCCAAGATACCATGGGTTCTTCAATTGTTTCTTGTCCATTGTCCGGACTTAGACTTTATTTTAGTTTGAGGTTACATCCCCTTCTTTGAGGCAGTTAGTAGAGTATTGGTACAATGACTTTCAGATTCTTGGGGTTTTAATTTCGCAAGTTGTTATTGTTTCTGTTAAGACATGAACCACTGGTTTACTTAATGAAGATTGCTTAGTTTCCTAATATTGAATAAAGTGTTGGTTTGGTTTTTGGTTCTCCTACAAGGGATTTAGTGTGGGTGCCACTCACAATGGGTCTAGGTCGTGACAAAATTTGTATCAGTGCCCTAGGTTCGTTGATCTCATCAAACCAAAAAATTCTAGTAGAGTCTTGTCAAACGGTATAGACACGTCTGTACTTTTCTTCGAGGGCTACAGGACTTTAGAAAATTATCTTTTCTTTCTTTCTTCGTGCTATAACTTGATTCTAATTGGTATCAGGCTATCCAAATTGGTATCTGACCCCCCTTTTATTCTTTGGTCTAGAGATGGTGAATACTAGGAGGAATAGAGAGAGGGAAGCAACTCTTGCTGCAGGACCGGCTATCTGAGGTCGAGGGAAGGATAGGGGAAGATGAAGAGAAACACCTGCCAGGGGTGGAGCTCAGGCAGCAGCTGACCAGGCCCGTCAGAGGCCAGCATCACCTCCACCACCCCAGGATCACGTTGAGGAGGCTGAAGTAGTAAAAGAGAATGGCACGAAACTAGAGGTGGCAACACCAATTGGAGGTGAAATTCTTCTTCCAATGTCATCTGAGGTCATTCAACATGTTCTGGCCTTTTTGAGTGGGCTGATTGGTACTGGAGCCATTCTTACTATGCTGGCTGTCTAGGTTCTGGGTGCCCCCATCCCGCTTCTACTTTAGCTCTCAAGATGGATGAGGCTTCGGGTATATATGCATTCTTCTGTTCTGTGTTAGGCCCTGTCATGACCAGAACTGAGCATGAGTTGCTCACTAAGTTTCTGAAAATGAAACCTCCTTCATTTTATGGTACAGAGGACAAGGATGATTTTCAATTCATTTTGAACTGTTATGAGAGGCTACACAAGTTTGTGACCTTCCAACTGCAAGGGGATGTCAAGCAGTGGTGGAGAGCCCATGTGGAATATTAACCGTCAGCTTTGCTTCCGATGACTTGGGCTCAGTTCCATGCCCTATTTTTGGAGAAGTATGTGCCCCGTACTCTTAGGGATCGCAAGAAGGATGAATTTGTAGCTGTTGAACAGGGAAATATGTCTATTGCAACCTATGAGGATAAGTTCTATGCTTTGTCTTGCTATGCTACCAGTTGTTGGGTACTGAGGAGGAGATGATCAGGTTATATATTAAGGGTTTGAATACTTACCTTCAGGTTCTGTCTGTTCACATGACTTTTGCAAGAAGGAGCTTTAATAATGTGACCGATTATGTGAAAAAGATGAAGGGAGTTAAGAAGGTTGGGCAGGCTAAGGTATTAGTCAAGATGTCCCAGAATATGGGTAATTACAGTGGGTCTTACTCCAGATATCCCAGCGAGTAGGTTCATTTGGCTCGCCCTATTAAGTCAGCCTTGCCATCCTCTACAGGTGGTCATTTAGGGGCTATTCAGTAGTCTCCAGCTACTAGAGGCCAAGGGGCTTCCAATTCTTTGACCTGCAGGCTTTCTCTTGAGCGAGGTTGTTACCATTGTGGATTTATGGAGAGAGAGTTCCCTCTGAGATAGATAGGTAACAGGTGAATCAACAGGTATTTCCTGTTGTTTCTGAGTTTCAGGAGGTATTTCCTATGGATTTTCCTGGTATGCCTCCAGACAGGGATATTGACTTTTGTATTAATTTGGAGCCGAGAACTCGCTCAATCGCTATTCCTCCTTATCGAATGGCTCTAGTAGAGTTGAGGAAACTCAAAACTCAGTTATAGGAACTACTTGATAAGGGGTTTATTCATCCCAGTGCTTCACCTTGGGGTGCTCTGGTCTTGATCGTTAAGAAGAAAGATGGTAGCATGAGAATGTGCATACATTACATGCAGTTGAACAAGGTTACCATCAATAATAAGTATCCATTGCCCCGCATAGATGATCTCTTTGACTAGTTGCAAGAGTGCTTCAATATTTTCTGAAATTGACTTGAAGTTAGGGTACCATCAGGTGAAAATTTGGCCCAAGGATATACCTAAGACGGCTTTCAAGATTCGATATGGACACTACCAGTTCTTGGTAATGTTGTTTGGGTTTGACCAATGCACTGACGGCCTTCATGAGCTTGATGAATGGTATTTTCAAGTCATTCTTGGATTCCTTTATAATAGTGTTTATTGATGATATTTTGATTTACTCCAAGATTAAGGAGGAACATGTAGGGAATCTTCTCATTGTCTTGAGGATTTTAAAGGAGAAGCAGTTGTATGCAAAGTTTTTTAAATGCGAGTTCTGGTTGTTTTTGGTTGCCTTTTTGGGGCATGTGGTCTCAGAAAAGGGGGTGATGGCTAGGATATTCTTGGATGAATTCCAAGTGTGGTATGGTCTAGATAAATTTGATAATAGATAGCTCGATGTTTATATAATTTGAGAACATAGTATGATCACTAAGAGGTTAAGGAGTTCGTAGAAACTTTTGGAAGTGAATTTAGGTTAGTAAAACTTTGGATATCATGTTTGACATAAAAGAGTTAGTTTAGGATGTCAATATCTAGAAGTGTGTAGTAAAACTGGCAAAAATCTGGGATTATCAAAGTTTTTGTCTCGCTTAGGCCGCTATAGCAGGAGATCGGCTGCTACTATAGCTCCCTATAGCGGGAATATTTCCAATATAGTGGAGGTCAGCATTGGTGAACTCCGCCAAAGTGGGAAAATCCTGTTATAGCAATGGCGCTATAGCAGGAATCGGGCCGATATAAAGGGTTATGCTCTGTTAAATGTAATTTTAGACTTAAAAATGTTATTTTTATTCCTCCTCCATTCCAGACCTAGGAAAGGTGATTTAGGGCGAACATCTGCAGTTTCCACCTAAAATTCTTTATTGAGGTAAGTTAATCCACCCATTTAACTAGTATTTCATTGGTTAATCCTCAAAATCACTATGTTTTGATTGTGGGGGAGGATTTGACTTAACATAGGCTAATTTTCTGGTATAACTTAGTTAAAACAAGGTGTAGTCCTTGGGTTTTGGTCAAGGGTGGATAAATTATGGTTGCTTGCTTAGAAATATTTATTATAAACATGAATTTGGTAGAATTAAGGTGGAATGAATGTAGAAAAACCCTAGAATAAGAGAATGATCATGATTTTTGTCCTTGGAGTTATGAGGTTAGGGTATAATCCTTGTATTTAATACAATGACTTTCAGTTTCTTGGAGAATTTTAGACATTTAATTTATTCTGAACTGTTTTGATTGTTAGACTTATCCGAATTATTGATTGAAAATGGAACTATTTATTTTGTATTTAAAAACTATTAAGTATTGATGTTGGGTAATTGGGATTAAATGGTTCTCTCACCACAAGGTTAGTGTGGGTGCCACTCATGATGGGATTGGGTTTCGACAAAGTTGGTATTATATCCCTAGGTTCGTTGATCTCGTTGTACCAAAATGAGTCTAGTAGAGTCTTGTAGAAAAGTATGGAAACGTCTGTACTTTTGTTTGAGAGGATATAGGACTTTAGGAAATTATCACTTTCTTTCTTCTTTCATGCTATGACTTAATTCCAATTGGTATTTAGCGATCCAAATTAGTATCTGACCTCTTCACTTTATTGTTTCACAGTTGGTGAATACAAGAGCTAACAGAACTAGAGCACCAGATCTGACACCAGCAATTCCAGTCACAGAACCTTCCACTAGAGGTTGAGGATGGGGTAGAGGAAGAGGGAGAGGTAGGGCAACACACACCAGAGATGGAGCTCGGGCTGCAACTAATACAGCCTAATAGAGAGCTAAGACACCTTCCCCACCCGAGGATTATTAGGATGAGGCTATTAATGAGGAGGTTATGGAATAGGAGGAGGCAGTTCCAGTTCTGGGAGGTGTAGCTCCTCCCCAGATATCCTGAACTAATTCAGTAGGTACTAGGTTTTTTGCGTGAGTTGACAGTACTGGAGCCACACCTACATTCCCTGCTTACCAGTATCTGGAGTTCCATCTTGCCACAATATCAGCTCCTAGAATGGATGAGTTTTCACTAATAGAGGCCTTTCCTCATCTGGTTTTAGGTCCTATTATGACCGGGACTGAACACGACATGCTAACTATGTTCTTGAAGATGAAACTTCCTACCTTTGTTGGTTTCGAGACAAGGATGTCTTCGAGTTTATTGTTGATTGTTATGAGAGGCTACGTAAGAGGGGAATTGTGGAGCGGCATGGTGTGGAATTTGTGACCCTTTAACTACAGAGTGATGCTATACAGTGGTGGAGGGATCATGTGGAATGTCGGTCTTTAGCTTTATTTCCATTGACATGGACTCAGTTCTATACTTTGTTTTTAGAGAAGTATCTGCCACTCACTATATTTGACAAGAAGAAAGATGAGTTTCTGGCTCTTGAGTAGGGAAGTATGTCAGTTGCAGCCTACGAGGCTAAATTTTATGCCTTGTCTAGATATGCTACTCAACTGCTTGGTACTGAAGAGGAGAGGATCCACCACTTTATGAAAGGTTTGAATATTGACTTGCAGGTTATGGATATGCATATGACTTCTGCTAGGAAGACATTTAATGATGTTTTTGACTTTTTAAGGAAAGTGGAAGGAGTCAAGCCGGTTGGTCAGGCAAAGATGGTAGCAAAGTAGGCTTGGAATGCGAGCAACTTTAATGGATCTTACTCTAGGGGATATCGTCATCAGGTCTATCCATCTAGTCCTATATAGTTAGCTCTGCCAGTATCTATAGGGGTTCTGTCAGGGACCACTCAGCAGTCTTCAATTATGAGAGGTCAAAGGGCTTTGTATTCTTCTTCTAGCTGGCCCTCACTGGATCGAGGTTGTTTTACTTGTGGTGGTGTTGGGCACTTCAAGAGGGATTGTCCTAATGGTAGGTAGGCTAATTTTCAGGGTCAGCAACAGTTTAGAGCTATATTTCTGGCTGGTAGAGGTGGTGGTGGTAATGGTAGAGGTCATCTACAAGGTGGGCATGGTAGTTATCAGGGTGGCCGTGGTGGAAATTGATGTGGTGGTAATGTAGGGAGAGGTGGTGCTCAGCCTGCTATAGAGGTTGCTGAGATTGATGATAGAGCTTATTGCTATGCCTTTGCAGGAAAATCCAAGGTGGAGGCTTCAGATTGAGGAACTTAGTCAGCATGTCATGTTCAAGCCCGGCCATAACAAGACCTAAAACTAGACAAGGAAAGGCCTCCATTAGTGAAAACTCATCCATCCGGAGTTGTTGCTATGGCAGGCTGCAATCCCCGATAGTGGCAAGCTGGCATTGTAGGCATGGCTCCAGTACCTGCCATCTCACTTAGAAAACTAAGTACCTGCTGAATCAGTTCAGACGACATCTGGGGAGGAGTTGTACTTCCCAGAACTGGTACTGCCTCCTTCTGTTATAAAACATCCTCATTAATAGCCTCATCTTGATGATACTGAAGCGGGATGAGGTGTCTCAGCTCTCTGTTAGGCTGGATTAGCTACAACCTAGGCTCCACTCTAGCAGGTGTTTCCCTACCTCTCCCTTTTTCCTTACCCCATCCTCTGCCTCAGGCAGCGGGTTCTTCAACTGGAACTATTGGTGCAGAAGTTGCTACTCTAGTTCCATTAGCTCTCGTATTCACCATCTATGAAACAATAGAGTGAAGAGGTCAAATACCATTTTGGATTGCTAGATACCAATTGGAATCAAGTCATAGCACGAAAAAAGAAAGGAAGTGATAATTTCTTAAAGTCCTATAGCCTCTCGAAGAAAAGTACAGACATCTTTGTACCATTTCGCAAGACTCTACTGGACTCATTTTGGTACAACAAGATCAATAAACCTAGGGCTCTGATACCAACTGAAGACTATAAAGTACAGTCATTACAAGCACTATTCTCATCTGTGACCGGATGTCTATGATCTTATTTTATCCAAGTTCTACTTATGCATATGTATCTATAAAGTTTCCTTGGTTTTTGACATAGTTTGTGATATGCTTGCCTCACCTATGTATGTATCTACTATGGTTAGAGACTCTGTGGTAGTGACTCAAGTGTATCGTGCTTGCTATGTAATGTTTATGGGTTTCCAGACTTGAGTGGATTTGGTGATTTTAGATATGCTTGATTTTGATATATCCTAGGCATGACTTAGTTATCCCCATATCATGTTTTTTTGAATTGTAATACAAAAATTGTGACCTTAGACATGCCTGAGATAGATAAGTTAGAACAGAAAGGTGTTTATAAGTGTGTACCTATGAAAATAATCTCCTTCATTCGTGCTAAGAAGTTAGTAGGGAGGGGGTGTTCAGCCTTTTTGGCACATCTTTGGGATGTTAGTGCAGAGGTCCCCTCTATTGAATCAGTTCCTGTATTGTGTGAATTTCAGAAGGTATTTCCCACTGACTTACCTAGTATTCCTCTGAATTGGGACATTGACTTTTGCATTGATTTGGAACCGGGAACTCGCCCAATCTCTATCCCTTCCTATAGAATGGCTTTGGCTGAGTTAAGAGAGCTCAAGACTCAGTTGCAGGAGTTACTTGATAAGGGATTCATTCTTTCTAGTGCTTTGCCTTAGTATGCTCCAGTGTTGTTTGTTAAGAAAAAGGATGTTAGCAGGAGAATATGTATAGACTACTGGCAGTTGAATAAGGTTACCATCCATAATAAGTACCCTTTGCCTCAAATAGATGATTTATTTAACCATTTGCAGGGTGCTTCAGTATTTTCTAAGATAGATTTAAGGTCAGGGTATCACCAGTTAAAATATTCGGCCTGAGGATATACTCAAATAGCTTTCAGGACTCGTTATGGACATTACATATTCTTAGTGATGTCCTTTGAGTTGACTAATGCGCCGGCAGTATTCATGAGTTTAATGAATGGTTTTGTCAAATCTTTCTTGGATTTATTTGTAATCGTATTTATTGATGACATGTTGGTTTACTCTAAGAGTAATAAGGAACATGCAGGTCACTACGCATAGTCTTAGGTATTTTGAAGGAGAAACAACTTTATGCTAAATTTTCTAAATGTGAGTTTTGGATTTCTTCTGTGTCCTTTTTTGGGGCATGTGGTTTCTGAAAAGGGGGTGATGGTAGATCCCTAAAAGATTAAGGTTGTTAAGAGTTGGGTTTGGCCTAATTTAGTGACTAAAGTTTAGAGCTTTATGGGTCTGGCTAGATATTACTGGAGATTTGTCAATAACTTCGCCTCAATTTCTACTCACTTGACAAGACTAACACAATAGTAGGTACCATTTGTTTGGTCAGACAAGTGTGAAGAGAGCTTCAAAAGCTCAAGTCTCTTTTGACCACACCTTTTATCCTTACTTTGTCAGTTAAAGGTAAGGATTTGAGTGTATTTTGTGATGCTTCATATTCTGTCTTATGTGTTGTGTTGATGCAGGACAAGAATGTGATTACCTATGCTTGGTGTTAAGTGTGAGGTATTCACAGACCATCATAGTCTACAACATGTTTTCACTCAAAGGGTCTTGAATTTGAGGTAGAAGTGGTGGATGGAGTTACTGAAAGATTATGATGTGACCATCCAATACCATCCAGGGATGGCCAATGTGGTGGCAGATGCATTGAGATGAAAATCTATAAGTATGGGCAGTTTGGCTTGTTTGAGTATGACAAGGAAACTTTTGGCTAGAGAGATCCAAACTCTAGCAATGTAGTTTATGCAACTTGGAGTGTCTAAAAGGGGTGGAGTGTTGTCTAGTATGGAGGTAAGGTCAACATTCCTTGATAGAACCAAGGCTAAGAAATTTGAGAATGCAAGATTGAACAAGATTCAGAATAAGGTGGTGTGTGGTGAAGCTCAAGATGACACACTTAATGTGTGTAGTGTGTTGAGGGTGACAGGGCACGTGTGTGTTCCTCGTATTAATGATATGATTCTGAGTTAGCTTGCAAAAGCTCATGGTTCCTAATATGTTATATATTCTAGTGAAACTAAGATGTATCATGACTTGAGACAACTTTATTGGTGGCCCCGAATAAAGAGAGATATAATAGAGTATGTGGCTAACTTCCATAGTTGTCAGCAGGTGAAGTACGAACATCAAAGGCATGTTGGTTTGCTTCAGAGGATGTCCATTCCCAAGTGGAAGTGGAAGAGGATTTCTATGGATTTTGTAGTGGGTCTTCCTAAGACCTTGGGATAACATGACTCAATCTAGGTCATAGTGGATAAGCTAACAAAGTTCGATCACTTCCTTCTGGTTAAGGTGAATTATAATACGGAGCAGTTGGCCAAGATCTATGTCAAAGAAGTCCTGAGATTTCATGGGGTGCTAATATCCATCATATCCGATAGGGGTACCCAATTTACCTCCAAATTTTGGCACAAGTTACATGAGGAGTTGGGCACCAGGCTTGATCTTAATACTGCTTTCATCCTCAAACCAATGGACAGTTTGAGAGGACAATTTAGGTACTTGAGGATATGCTATGAGCATGTGTGACTGATTTTGGGGATCATTGGGATAAATTCCTACCATTGTGTGAGTTCTCATACAACAGTTATCACTCTAGTATCGACATGACCCCATTTGATGCACTTTATGGGAGAAGGTGTAGATCACCCATAAGTTGGTTTGAGATGGGTGATGTGAAGCGTTTGGGCACAGACCTGGTGAAGGAAGCCCAAGAGAAAGTGAGGTTCATTTAGGACAAGTTGTTGGCAGCCCAAAGTATACAAAAGGAATACACAGATCGCAAAGTAAGGGATATATATTTCAAACTAGGTGAGCATGTGTTGTTGAAGGTGTCTCCCAAAAAGGGAGTTATGCAATTTGTTAAGAAGGGCAAGCTTAGCCCCAGGCATATCAGTCCTTTTGAGGTTCTTAATGATATGGATCTGGTAGCTTACAGGCTGGCATTGCCTCCAAGCCTATCAAGTGTCCATCCATTGTTTCATGTTTCCATGCTTATGAAATACCATGGGGATGACAACTACATAATTAAACGGGACTCAGTTTTTCTTGACAAGAACCTTTCCTATGAGGAGGAACCAATGGCAATTCTTGATCGGGATGTTCAAAAGTTGAGGGCTAAGAAGATTAGATCAGTGAAAGTCCAATGGAAGCACCATCCGGTTGAGGAGTCCATTAGGGAGACTGAAGTGGATATGCGAGACAAGTACCCTCACTTGCTTGAGGATTTAGGTACTTTTCTTGCTTCATTTTACTTATTTTCTTGATGTATCATTTGTAGATGAATAATGGATAAATTGGTATCTATTGTAACGACCCTTTTCCATCATTACAGTATACTCTAGTGTGTCAACATTTGGGTTAAGATTCTCCCCGAATAAAGTGTTAGAAATTTCAAGCTAGACTAGTTTTGGATGAATTCCAAATGTGTTATGGTCTAGATAAATTTGGTAGTGGATAGATTGGTGTTTATATGATTTGAGACCATAGTATGATATCTAAGGGGTTAAGGAGTTCGTAAAAACTTTCAGAAGTGAATTCGGGTAAGTAGAACTTCATATATCGCGTTTGATGTAAAAGGATTAGTTTGGGATGTCAATATCTGGAAGTGTGTTACAAAACTAGAAAAAATCAGAGATTGTCAAACTTTCTATCTTGCCTAGGCTGCTATAGTGGGAGACAGGCCGCTATGAAGGGCCCACTATATCAGGAATATTTCCTCTATAGCGGAGGTCAGCCTTGGTCAACCCCGCCATAACATGTAGATCCTATTATAGCGGTGTTGCTATAGTGGGAATTGGGGTGCTATAGCGGGTTACGTGCTATTAAATATAGTTTTAGACATAAGAATGTTATTTTTATTCTACCTCCATTCCAGACCTGGGAAAGGCAATTTAGGGTGAACTTCTGCAGTTTCCACCCAAAATCCTTTATTGAGGTAAGTTAATCCACCCGTTTAACTAGTTTTTTGTTGGTTAATCCTTAGAATCACTAGGTTTTGATTGTGGGGGAAGATTTGACTTGACCTAGACTGATTTTCTGGTGTAACTTAGTTAAAATAAGGTGTAGTCCTTGGGTTTTGGTCACGGGTGGATAAATTATGGTTTCTTTCTTAGAAATAATTATTATAAACATGAATTTGGTAGAGTTAAGGTGGAATAAATGTAGAAACACCCTAGAATAAGGGAACGATCATGATTTTTGGCCTTGGGGTTATGGGATAAGGGTATAATCCTTGTATTTTTTAGGTTGTTTGTTGAATGGTGATTACTTTGTTGTTTTTAGACCACAATCAAGCTGAAATTACAAGAAAGGGCAAGGCTCAAGTTCGTTAGAGTAGTTCAAGTCTTTGATTGAGGTAGGTGATGGTTGAATTGTAGTTGAGACGCAATTTAGTTTATGCGTGCATGTTAACTACCTTTTTGTTTACCTGTTGCAATGCATGATATAAATGTTAACTGGTTGGATAATATTGCAAGTGTTTAATCACCTGAAATTAGATTGTCTAAAAAGTTTTATTTTAAAATATAGTGTGGTTGTGTTATCTCTCATTGTGATTGTAAGTGTTATGACATGAGTCTATATTTTGAAATGAACCTGTTAAGATCATTGTAACAAAATTGGTGGAACTCAAAAGGTATAGGGGTGGGGATGTTGGAATAAGGGTGGCAGACATTAGTTGTCTGGGTTATTTGGTACATAGACTGAGCTCATCCCCTCAGGTCATGGCTAGTGGACATTTATAAGATCCATAGCATATGTGTATATGGTATTGGTGAGTTTGATTGTTCCATGAGTGGACCAGGGTATATTGTTGATGTTATTTTGGATCCATGAGCAGTCCGGGTTATTAACTTACTTCAATTGTGTAATCATTTGTTGAAGTCAAGTAAAAAGGTAATTGTGGCAAGGTTGAGTTAAATGTTATTAGTCATGATATTGATTTGGTGGATTGTTTGTACTTGTCCTATGCTAGTTTGATTTACTTGGTTACTGTTGAGAAGATATTAAGGGAAAGTATAATGCTAAGGATTACATGGTTGTACTTGTTTATAAATTGTTGGTTATGTATTCATATTTAGTGAGTTGAGTTGGCCAATGACCTTACGAGTACATAGTGGTTTTGTACTGATACTACCTGTGCTCTTTTTTGTTGTTTAGTGCGGAGCATATTTCAGCGGCTTCGATAAGACCTTAGTTGTAGTCAATGACTGTTTTAAACTCTAGGGTGAGCTTCATCTTCCGAAAAGCCATGAGCATTCACACGCTATGTTCTTGTCCAATTGTTTCGAACACATACACTTTAGTTACTCTAGTTTTCCAAAGGCTGTACCTACAGATTTTCATATTTAGATATTTTGGTATAATGACTTTCTATTTCTGGGGACATTTTAGACATTTGATTTATTCTGCACTGTTTTGACTGTTAGACTTATCCTAATTATTGATTGATAATGGAACTGTTTATTTCATATTTAAAAATTGTTAAGTATTGATATTGGGTAATTGAGATTAGATGGTTCTCCCATCGGAGGGTTAGTGTGGGTTCCACTCACGACGAGTTTGGGTCATGATAGAGTGTCACGACCCAAACCATCGTGAGTGGCACTCACCCAACCCCCGGGTGAGAGAACCATCACTTCCCCGAACTTAACCATTCTAACATCTCAAAATCAGCATGCAGAAAATAAACTAGAAATCAATAATAAGGGAACAACTTCATTAACTTAACTGCAGAAAAATACCCCCTAGAATCTGAAAATCGCAGTACCAAAATAATCTACCAAATGTCTAGAATACGGGGGTGCAACCCCAAAATAAGGAAATAGTCTAAGCCTGAAACAAGTGGGCTACAACTCTAAAGATAGATTCAAGGCAACTCGATCGAAGCAAGTCACTCTTGAATTCTGGAAATGCTGGGACTACAAATGAAGTCGCGTATTAGCGGCTGAAAGATTTACTGTACTCATAAAAAGAAAAACAAGTGCAGTATCAGAACACCACCACTGTGTACTGGTAGGATCATCACCCAGTTCCAAATAAAATAGTGTATGAACAGTACAACAAATCAAGTGTAAGTACAGGAAAAACATGCAACAAGACAGGAGGCATCCCTAGACTACAAGTCTCATCCTAACTTGTCCCCATATGTAATCCACCTTTCTATGACTATGATCAACAATCAAATATAACCAATAAACAATCCTTTCTATATAGCCTGATCGCACTCTGGGATCCCCCTTAACCAACACCTAAGTGTTAAACGAACAACCTGATCTACACCAAGACCAACTCAATCAGATATAACCATATTCCCGGTCACTCAAGGAGCATAAGCAACTATCACAATTCAATAACACAACCCGGTCCACTCATGGAACCAATACTAAATGACACGATGCAACCAATATCCATGCAACAAATGCAGTAAAATAAACTCATACCAGGCGTGGTACCTGAGCCAACTGTTAGTATATCCCGTACCAGGCGTGGTACCCGAGCCAATCGTTAGTATATCCCATACCAGGTGTGGTACCCGAGCCAACTGAATGTCAGTCAATCCACAGTCACAATAATGAACAATCAACTTGTAAACCAACAAGCAAAGACACAGTTTAATTCACCAGACTGTAAAACAGGACCCTTAGACATTCCTAAATAATTTCCTAAGCAATGCATCTCATAAAAACACTTCGATAAGAGTACACAAACATACAACATTCACAGGAATCATTAACCATGATCTACCTTGAAATGATCCAAGCTCTACTCAACCGGAGCTTTCCTGTTTGTTGAAGTTCTTACTTGTTCTCGGTCTAACAAGTACTAAATTAATACACAAGGCCTGTACATTACCTGGATTACACCAAATCCCAAACCCTAGGTCAACCATGATTATCCCACCCTCTTCTCAGGCTTTTTCACCATTAATTCTCCTAGCTCTACTATTTTTATGGATAAAACTTAGGAAATTTAGCAACACCCAAGAACTTCTACACATAGAATCCCCCTTTTTCCCTGGATTGTACCCTCCTTAAGTCATTCCAAACCTTTCCCCAAGTCCACTCCTAGCAATTCTATCGCATAGGAAAAGTATTATGGAGTTCGGGGAGTAAAAACCTTACCTTAGGGAACAAAAATGATGGAGAATGGAGGAAAAATATCTGAAATTGCCCTAGCCCTTCTCCCAAATGAATTTGTGAAAACTGAATCCTTTTGGGGAAGTTTTTACATTAAATCCCATCACGCTCTGCTATATCAGTCCGCTCTGCTATAGCAGTACCATTATAACAGAGTCAACCGGTATGGCGGAGGTTGACCGACTTGACTTCCGCTGTAGCAGTAATTTTTCCGCTATAGCAGAGGTCGCCGTGGCGGAGTGTCAACTGCTATGACAGTTGACATGGGAGAAAAAGTTGTAAAATCTCCAAAACTAGTCCATTTTACAACACACTTATTTTCCCAACGTCCCAGAACAACCCCTTCACGTCAACCTCGATTCCGAGAGTTCTACTTACCCGAATTCGATTCTGAATAGTCCTTCAAAATCCTGTATGTGTTAGATACGAGGAGAACTAGCTCAAAAGAATACATCCAACTAAATCCATACCCAGATTGCCCTAGATCATACCTCGCTCCTAAACCGGTCGAGACTAGCCTAGCCAAGAATTTCAAACTCCCAAACCCGGAGTTTTCTAACTCTGAAAATTGGCACAAAAGATTTTCCTGTAACGACGGACCCAGTCATTACAATAGATACCAATTTACCAATCATTCATCCCCGAATGATCAAACCCCAAAATACAGAAATAAAGAGCGAAAAGAGTAAGACTTGTATCCTCAAACAAGTGAGGGTACTTATCCCGCATGTCCCTCTTGGTTTCCCTAGTGGCTTCCTCAACCGGATGATGCTTCCATTGAACCTTTAACATATTAATAACCTTTGTCCTCAATTTCTGGACATCCCGAGCAAGAATCAAAATTGGTTCCTCTTCATAACGAAGATCCTTATCGAAAAGCACCTCATCCCACTTGATGATGTAGTCCCCATCCCCATGGTATCACTTAAGCATGGATACATGGAATACCGGATGGACACCCGACAAACTAGGTGGCAGTGCTAACTTGTAAGCCACTGGCCCCACAATCTTGAGAACCTCAAACAGACCGATGAACCGAGGGCTGAGCTTGACCTTCTTACCGAATCGCATAACTCCCTTCATTGGTGACACTTTTAGCAATAACTGTTCACCAACTTGAAATTCCATGTCTCAAACCTTGCGATCCGCATATTATTTCTTCCTGCTTTGGGCAGCTAGTAACTTGTCCTGAATACATCTTACCTTTTCTTATGCTTCCCTTACCAAGTCTATGCCCAAAGGTTTCACATTGCCTTCCTCAAACCACCCAATCAGTGACCTACAACTCCTCCTATACAAAGCCTCGAATGGTGCCATGTCAATACTGGAGTGGTAGCTATTATTGTATGATAACTCACACAACGGTAGAAACTGGTCCCAATGACCCCCGAAGTCCATCACACATGCTCTCAGCATGTCCTCCAATACCTGGATCATCCTCTCCGACTGACCATCAGTCTGAGGATGGAAGGCTGTACTAAAGGTGAGTTGTGTACCCAACTCTTCATGCAACTTACCCCAAAACTTAGAGGTTAATTGTGTAGCCCTTTCTGAAATGATGGACAGTGGCACCCCGTGCAATCTCATAATCTCCTTCACATAGATCTTAGCCAATTGCTGCAAATTGTAATCTACCCTGACTGGAATGAAATGTGCGGACTTGGTCAGCCTGTTAATAATGACCCAAATTGAGTCATACTTCCCCAACATCTTGGGAGGACCCACCACAAAATCTATGGCTATCCTCTCCCACTTTCACTCTGGAATTGACATTCTCTGAAGTAGTCCTGTTGGTCTCTGATGCTCATATTTTACCTGTTGACAGTTCTAACACTTGGACATAAAATCCACTGTGTCCCTTTTCATCCTGGGCCACCAGTAATGCTATCTCAAGTTCCTGTACATTTTGGTCACACCCGGATGAATTGAGTACCGTGAACCGTGAGCTTCTGCCAAGATTTTCTAAATTATATCATCAACCCTAGGAACAAAAATCCTCTCTCTAAAATTTAGTACTCCACCAGAGTCTAGAGTGATGTCCCTAGATTCCCCGGATATTACCTTACCCCGGAGCTTACTCAGTTTTGGATCCTGAAACTGCTTGGCCTTTATATCCTCTATGAAGGTAGATTTTACCTCAACACTGGCCAAGATCCCACCTTGATCTAAAATACCCAAGTGCATGAGCGTGTACTCCAACGCCTGAATTTCCCTTGCCAGTGGTCGTTTGGACACCCCCAAACAAGACAAACTGCCCATGCTAGCTCTCTTCCGGCTTAATGCATCTACCACCATATTAGCCTTACCCAGATGGTACTGAATAGTCACCTCGTAATCCTTCAATAATTCCATCCACTTCCTCTGCCTCAGGTTCAAACCCTTCTGGGTGAAGACATGCTGCAGACTACATGATCAGTGAACACTTCACACTTGACACCATAGAGATAGTGTCTCTAAATCTTGAGTGCAAAGACCACTGCTGCCAGCTCTAAATCATGAGTAGGATAGCTTCTCTCATGCACCTTCAACTGCCTAGAATCATAGGCTATCACATTCATATCCTGCATCAACATAGTACCCAAATCGGAATATGAAGCATTACAGTAAACAATAAAATCTTTACCTTCAACTGGCAAGGACAAAACAGGAGCCGTGGTCAGAAGTGTCTTGAGCTTTTGGAAGCTCTCCTTACACTTGTCGGATCACACAAATGGTACCTCTTTCTGTGTCAGCCTTGTCAAGTGAGTAGCAATGGAGGAAAAATCCTTAACAAACCTCCGGTAATAACCTGCAAGCCCAACAAAAATCCTCACCTCAGTCACAGAGCTAGGCTGGGCCCAACTCTTGACGGCCTCTATCCTCTGGGGATCTACCATCACCCCATTCTCTGACACTATATGCCCCAAAAATGCTACCGAAGTCAACTAGAACTCACACTTGGTGAACTTCGCATAAAGCTTTTGACATCTCAATATGTCCAACACAATGCGAAGATGATTAGCATGCTTCTCCCTACTCTTGGAGTAGATCAAAATATCATCGATAAACACAATAACGAAGGAATCCAGATACGACTTAAACACCCCATTCATCAAACTCATGAATGCTGCCGGTGCATTGGTCAACCCAAACGACATCACTAAGAACTCGTAATATCTATACCGAGTCCGAAAAGCAGTCTTAGGAATGTCCTCAGGCCTAATCTTTAACTGATGATACCCCAACCTTAAGTTAATTTTCAAAAACACCGACGCACCCTGTAGCTGGTCAAACAGATCATCAATACGGGGTAGAGGGTACTTATTCCGGATGGTAACCTTGTTCAACTCCCTATAATCTATGCACATCCGCATACTACCATCCTTTTTCTTTACGAACAAGATCGTAGCACCCCAAGGTGAAGCATTAGGATGGATAAGTACCTTGTCTAGGAGTTCCTGCAGCTGAGTCTTAAGTTCCCTTAACTCTGCCGGAGCCATACGATATGGAAGAATTGAAATGGGACGAGTACCTGGCTCCAAATCAATACAAAAGTCTATATTCCTGTCTGGAGGCATACCAGGCAAATTCACTAGAAACACCTCTCAAAACTCAGAAACAACTGGAACTGACTCAATAGATGGGGACTCCACACTATCATCCCGGAGATGAGCCAAGAAGGCAAGACACCCCCTTCCCACAAGCTTTCTATCCTGAACAAACGATATGATCTTAACTGGCTTAGGCCTGTACACACCTTCCCACTCTAGCCTATCCTTACCCCGGAACCTCTAGAGCTACCGTCTTGGTGTTACAATTTAATATAGCATGATAAGGGGATACCCAGGTCATGCCCAAGATAATATCAAAATTAGCCATATCCAGAATTACTAGGTCTACCCAAGTGTGCAACCCCACAAACACAACAGAACAGCCACGATAAACATGAGTCACAACCACAGACTCTCCAACCGGGGTGGAAACATGGATAGGGGAATCAAGGATATCACATACCAAGTTCAGACCCAACGCAAAACTCACAGACAAATAAGAATATGTAGAACCTGGATCAAATAACACCGAAGCCATTTTATCACATACCAGAATGGTACCTGTGATTACTGCATCTGACGCCTCAGCCTCGGTCCTTCTTGGAAATGCATAGCAGTGAGCCTAGTCATCAATCCAAGAAACCTTCCTGGCCGGCTGTTCCGCACCCATGCCCATGCCACTATTCCCTCTGTCCCCCCAGCCTCCCTGAAAGTTACCTCGCCCACCCTGTGAATGACCTCTAGCATGACCACCTCTACTTGCCAGGACCACAACCTTGGGCTGCTACTGAACCTGATTACCAGTCTACCTGTGAGGGCACTCCCTCTTAAAGTGGCCCATATCACCACAATGTAAGCAACCATGATCAAGTGTAGGCCTGCTAGCAGATGAATAAGAAGCTCCCTGGCCTCTAGGATCATAAAACTGTTGATTAGCTCCCGGACGACCACCTGTAGTAGCTGGCCGAGCTGACTGAATAGGATGGGCTGCGTATACCTGCTGATTCTGGCCCCTGGAGTATGAACCACCATAATTTCTCTCATTCTGGGGCTTCTTGGCTAACTCCTTAGCCTGCCTAGCTCCCTCAAGTTTTTTCACATAATCCACCACATCATTAAAGCCCTTCCCTGAAGAAGTCATGTGCACAGACAACACCTGAAGCTCAGTATTCAGACCCTTGATAAACAACCAAACCCACTCCTCCTCGGAACCCAACAACTGAGTAGAAAAATGAGACAAGGCATGAAACTTTGCCTCATAAGCATAGACTGACATGTTACCCTGCTCCAAATTCAAGAACTCATCCTTTTTCCGGTCCCTCAAAGTACGGGGTATGTACTTCTCCAAGTAAAGAGAATGGAACTGCTCCCAAGTCAGTGAAGGTAAAACGGATGACCGACACTCCACATGAGACCTCCACCACTACTTGGCATCACCCTGCAGCTGGAATGTGATGAACTCCACCCCATACTATTGCACAATGCGCAACTTATGCAGCCTCTCATAACAATATGGTATGAACTCATAAGCATCTTCCCTGTTAGTACCCTGAAATGTAGGAGGTTTCAGCTTGAGAAACTTGATCAGCATCTCATGTTCATTCTCTGTAATCACTGGGCCTAGCATTGGCCTGAAGAAATCACCTGTGACTGAAGCTTCATCCATCCTAAGAGCCGTAGGATCTGCTGGCTGAGTGCCCAGAGCCTAATTTCCAAGTGTCGTGGGTATGGCCCCAACACCAACCAGACCTTTCAAGATGTTCTAAGCCTGCTGAAATGCTTCTGGTGTCATAGAAGGAAGGCCTGCACCTCCAACTGGTGCCGCCTCTCCCTCAGCCTCCGCCCTATCATCCTCCACAACCACTTTCACATCTTCGACAACCTTTTCCCATTGCTTCTCGCGCTCCTGCAGCAGCCTGAGCTCCACCCCTAGAGGGCATGACTCTACCGTGTCCTCTGCCCCTTCTCGTGACTCTACCACGGACAGCCGGGCCTGCTGCTGGGACCGCTGATCTAGCTCAGTTGTTCCTTGTGTTAAACATTTGCGGACAGAAGAGTGAAAAATTCAGATACCAATTTGTATCACCAGATACCAATTGGAATCAAGTTATAGCATGATGGAAGAAAGAAGAGATAGTTTCCGAAAGTCCCATAGCCTCTCGAAGAAAAGTACGGACGTCTCCGCACACTTCTACAAGGCTCTACTAGACCTATTTTGGTACGATGAGATCAATAAACCTAGGGCTTTGATACATCTTTGTCATAACCCAGACCGCCGTGAGTGGCACTCATCCAACCCTCGGGTGAGCGAACCATCACTTTCCCAAACTTAACCATTCTAACAGCTCAAAACCAGCATGCAGAAAATAAACTAGAAATCAATAATAAGAGAACAACTTCATTAATTTAACCTGCGGAAAAATACCCCCTAGAATCTGAAAGTCGTAGTACCAATACAATTTACCAAATGTCTAGAATACGGGGATGCAATCCCAAAATAAGGAAATAGTCTAAGCCCAAAATAAGTGGGCTACAACTCTAAAGATAGATTCAAGGCAGCTCGATCGAAGTAGCTTACCCTTGGAGTATGGAAATGCTGGGACTGCAAATGAGGTTGCATATCAGCCACTGGAAGATTTTCTGTACTCACAAAAAGAAAAACAAGTGCAGTATTAGTACACTACCACTGTGTACTGGTAGGATCATCAGCCAGTTCCAAATAAAATAGTGTATGAACAATACAACAAATCAAGTGTAAGTACATGAAAAACATGCAACAAGACAGGAGGCATCCCTAGACTACAAGTCTCATCCTAACTTGTCCCCACATGTAATCCACCTTTCTATGACTATGATCAACAATCAAATATAACCAATAAACAATCCTTTTTATATAGCTCGGTCCCACCCTGGGATCCCCTCTAACCAATACCTAAGTGTTAAACGAACAACTCGGTCTACACCAAGACCAACTCAATCAGATATAACCATATTCCCGGCCACTCAAAGACCATAAGCAACTATCACAAATCAATAACACAACCCGGTCCACTCATGGAACCAATACCAAATAACACGATGCAACCAATATCCATGCATCAAATACAGTAAAGTAAACCCGTACCAGGCGTGGTACCCGAGCCAACCGTTAGTATATTTCGTACCAGGCATGGTACCCGAGCCAACCATTAGTATATCCTGTACCAGGCATGGTACCCGAGCCAACCGAATGTCAGTCAATCCACTGTTACAATAATGGATAATCAACTTGTAAACCAACAAGAAAACACACAGTTTAATTCACCAGACTGTAAAACAGGACCCTTAGACATTCCTAAACAATTTCCTAAGCAATGCATCTCATACAAACACTTAGATAAGAGTACACAAACATACAACATTCACAGAAATCGTTAACCATCACCTACCTTGAAATGATCCAAGCTCTACTCAACCGGAGCTTTCTCGTTTGACGAAGTTCTTCCTTGTTCTCGGTCTAAAACAATATACAAGTACTAAATTAATACACAAGGCCTGTACATTACCCATATTACACCAAATCCCAAACCCCAGGCCAAACATGATCATCCCACCCTCTTCCTGGGCTTTTCCACCATTAATTCTGCTAGGTCTACCATTTTTATGGATAAAACTTACGAAATTAAGGTCACATGATGATAAAACAGTAAATTTAGCAACACCCAAGAACTTCTGCACATAGAATCCCCTTTTTCCCTGAATTCTACCCTCCCTAAGTCATTCCAAACCTTTCCCCAAGTCCACTCCGAGCAATTCTACTGAATAGAAAAAGTATTGTGGAGTTCAGGGAGTAGAAACCTTACCTTAGAGAAGAAAAATGATGAAAAATGGAGGAAAAATGCCTAAAATCGCCCTAGCCCTTCTCCCAAATGAATTTGTGAAAATTGAATATTTTTGGGGAAGTTTTTTCATTAAATCCCATCACGCTCCGTTATAGAGGTTCACTCCGCTATAGCGGTACTGTTGTAGCAGAGTCAGCTGCTATGGTAGAGGTTGACCGACTTGACTTCCGCTATAGCGGTAATTACTGCTATAGCGGAGGTCACCGTGGTGGAGTGTAAACCGCTATGGTAGTTTACATGGGATAGAAAGTCGTAAAATCTCCTAAACTAGTCCATTTTACAACACACTTATTTTCCTGACGTCTCAGAACAACCCCTTCATGTCAACCTCAATTTTGGGAGGTCTACTTACCCGAATTTGATTTCGAAAAGTCCCCCGGACTCCTTTATGTGTTAGCTACGAGGAGAACTAGCTCAAAATAAGACATCTAACCCAATCCTTACCCAGATTTCCCTTGACCATACCTCACTCCTAAACCAGTCGAGACTAGCCTAGCCCAGAATGTCAAACTCCCAAATCCAGAGTTTTCTAACTCTGAAAATTAGCACGAAAGATTTTTCCGTAACGACAGACTCGATCGTTACATAGAGGGTGTGCGATCCCTTAGATGCTAATAAAGGCAAAGGGGAGAACACGATAGTTAACCTTGAGAGTCTCAGGGATATCTTTCTAGGTTTCCCCAAGGCCCACAAGGACTTAATGATCCAAATGGAGATGCAAAAAAAGAAAATGGAGGAACTGGAGAACAACTTTACCAGAACACCTCTAACACCCTTGGGGAAACTGCCGTAGAACTCTGGGAGATGAACATGACCTGGAGCTAGATGATTGTTCTGAGGATAGAGAGACAAATGATGCAGAGGCAGAACAGGGGATCCCGCCAATGATAGTAGAGATATTGAGAAAAAAGATGAAAACTCACTAATCGGATCTCAACTCATAGATAAACCATATTTTGGGGGTTCTATCCATCATAAAAGGTCCTGGCTCAAAAAGCTATGCAAAAATGCCTTACATGGCCGGTGCTATAACTAAACAAATCCCAAAGAGGATGAAAATGCTTGACTGATAACATCCAAATGCACTCCTCAATTAAGAATGAGTGTCAATAGTCTTATGCAAATAAATACCCAACTTGGAGTCCGGGTCGAATCCCACATGGACTAGAATAGATTGAACCAAATTTTATATACTAATTCACTCCTAAAATGAATATTGTATAAAATGATAATAATGTAAAAATTGGGGGGCGGTGGTTGTTGTAACACGTAGGTTGTATCAAGAGTACTAAGTATCAATCGTAACACAATTATTTTTAATCAAGAATTAGGAGTGTAGGGGTGTGCTTTCGACGGGGTAATAGTTATAATCGAGATTGAATAAGTGCTCTAGATTTTATTACGATATGGATAGATTTGGTTTGGGCTCTGTTCAAGGTCTCTCAATCCAAGAACATGTCTATTTTGGTTCTCTCAAACCCCAAAACTAATCACAATTAACCAACCAAAATATACTTGAGTAGGCTAACTATCTCTAGCTTTATCCCTTAGATTGGAATTCTCAAATCATCATCATTGAATACTTACCCAATTCCAATTCTCTTTCTCAAGCAAGATTGAAATTAGAGAACTCAACCAATTTTTGCAACCATTAATGTTATAATTAAAACTCGAAGAATTCAATGGATACATACAATATAATCAAATCTAAGAACAAAAATCAATACCCAATCATAATTATACACCCATCATTGCACACACCCCTAGAAGAGAATTTAGCTACTCATATAAATAAAAAGAAAAATTATACCAAATAGGTGTTCCTCAATTTCATCCATAAGAATTAATTAAATTCAATTCCAAGATTAATTGATCAACGATGGAGATTTCCAAGTTTGGGAAAGATGAAGTCACAAGTGTACTTTTCTTTCTTTCTAAGAGTACCAAACAATAGAAATGAAATCTAAAAATTGCTGAATGAAAACTGCATGCACAAATCCCAAAAAGTGTCCTTTAAAACCACAAATCTCGCCTAATAAATTATGGATTAAAAATACTCTCGCGGATACTTGCGGCTCACTTGCAAGCATAAGTCTCCACTTGCGGCCTGCAAGTGCCTTGGATTGTTGCAAGTTCTCTACTTTAGACCCATGCTTCACTTGCAAGCCACACGTTTTCACTTGCAAGCCGCAACTACCAAAAGTAGTTCTTATCCAGTTCTTTGCTTTTTAGCTTTCCACTTATGGTCCACTTACGGGACACAAGTGGTCTCATGCGCTTTACAAGTGCCATCTTTTAACTTGGATTTTTTCTTTAGCTCTTTACTTGAGTTTTTGCCTCCTTTCTTGCACTTTGGGTTCAAATCCTTGTTCATCATCAAATTCTAGGAATGCCTGCACATAAGAGGTTAAAACTATAAAAACCATCAATTTAGCACAGATTGAGGAAATAATTCATGATTGTGAGCTAAATAAGTTGGTAGATTACCCACTTATCAAACCTCCAAACTTAAAATATTGCTTGTCCTCAAGCAATACATTCACAAAAGCAAAGGATCACACAATAAATAAGAAGACTCAAAACAAAGAGACTCGACAAAAGCACTAATCTCAATTAGGACCACCATGAGCACAAGGCAATAGAAATCATTTCAAAATACTTTTCAAGAGACTTCACTTTTTCATTAAAAATTGGGGAACATTTTCACTTAAAACAAAATCAATTAGCATCTCAAGTCATTGACACTAAACTTTTAAGACTTTCCTTAAATTTTACTTCATAACTTGCCACATTTATTTCCCTTAATTGAGGTTAAGACTTCACAACTTACCCCAAGGTTGTAATACCACTCACAAAAAGATTGAACCCCACTCAAAACCATGCATGTAATGCCCCAAACATAAGATACACGTGCAACTCATAAACGTGAAGGAATCATTATGAACCAAGAGGATAAGATTCTAAATGAATAGTTATACAAAAGGGACACTTACATAAAGCAATTTGAAGTGATAGAACAAAGTTGGAGACCAAAAGGAGACTTGAAACAAAAGTTCAAGTTGAAGGATTCATTATGGTAGGGTATTTCAAACAAGCTCACATATGGTCTGACTTGTAACAAGTATATCTTCCAATATACAAGGATTTAGAGGTCCTATGAAGTATAAAATTAAAGGTATTTGAGTCTAGTTTCCAACACAATAAATTGCTCATCTATACGAGTTTGGAGAAAAATTTTATGTGCATTTTACTACAGATACGCGCACTGCCCAATCACTGTGGGATATGTGGTAGACTTCGGTAAGTCGGTCAAAAGTTGTGTTTTTATATTGAAATTTTGAGATTTCGCTACCCATATCTATCACAATGTAAAGTACCTATTTTCTACTAGTTTTTTTCAGTTCTTCTTCATCTCAATCTCTCCCTAGCCTAAGGTAAGTGGATTCCTTCAAGAATCAAGTGTATTTTTCATCATAGATCATGGAAACATACTTAGCCAAGTGTCTTATTGAAGAAAAAAATGGTGTTATTGAAGATAAAAAAGGTGTAGGGATTGGATTCTTATTGATAAAGGTATGTCTTCTCTTCTATCCCCATAAATATGACTTTAAGAGTTGTTTTAAGTATAGTTTACGGGTAGGACTCACGGGACGATGATAGGAAGCTGTGAGTCCATATTTTTCCCATTGTAATTGATATGCTTGGTAAGGAGGGAGTATGTAAAGGGCTGTGTTTGTTGTATTGTTTACAAAAAGAGGTGTGCATGATTATGTATTGCGGCAGCAAGCTTGCTGCGATAAGGAGGGAATCTAGGAATAGCAAATATGATTTTTATGGCTCTTACAAGCTTGTTGCTCGTCAAGTGTTTGATGAAATGACTAAATGGATTGAGAAGTTGTTTACATATTATTAGGTTTCCTATCACTGTATGAAATGTTATAACTCTCTCCAACTTAATCTATGAGCTTAAAGGAGCATTTAACGCCACTAGATAAAGAACTTCTAAGGCGGTGTTTGGAAGCCGAGTGGTCAAGTTTATGACCCTGTTTGGGATATGGAATGGGATTTACATTGTAAGGAAAGGATGGAGGGATTAATATTTACTTCATAGGTGGTCATAGTTTAGTTAATAAGGGAAAAATAGAAAGGAGTGGCGATACACTATTTATTTATCTTATTTGCTAAGCTTGTCGCTCATAAGCTATTATCGTGTTTCTGATCTCATCATACTTCATACTTCTTGGATAGTTGCGTATACTATTACATATGTTGTTATGCCATAGATTAGAAGTGTTTTGAAGGGAACTAACAACACGACATAAGGGAGAGGGAGTCTCAAAGTAAGGTATGTAAAACTAAAACCTCTTTCACCATCAAGGCACGACCTAGAGTCACATGTTCCCCCTATAAAGGTCATCATAGATTATATATTACTTAAAAGCAAAGCTTATTACTATTATAGGTCTCTATCATATAGAGTTCTAAATCTATAGCGTTATAGTACTCGTTTCTAGTCAAAGTAGTCATATGTTTCACATGACCGTACATGTCTTCAGTTGAAACTTCTAAAAGTTACCAAGCATATATGTCACAAAACATAGAGGAAGTAATTGGCCACAGAATATCCATGAGTATATAGATCACATAAATATATGATTCTTTAGCTAGAAGAAAGTAATCAGTATTCAGATAATGAGTTATATAATTCATAAGTTACTTACTATAGGCCTTTACAAGCAAGATGAGATTATAGCCTACTCTGCATTGTGGGGTGGATATCTTTAGGGACAATATGTGCGACGCTATTCTATGCAGAAAATTTAGACAGAGTCAGTTGGAACTTCCCATTATGGATTCCCATGATTACACAGGCCTGCGGGCAAACCTTACAGGAGCCCTTGAGGGCGTATATTGACAGACCACATTATCCAGACTATGAGATTTCACACATGGTTGTTATAGTTGAATCACTGACAGTAGGCCATCTTGTGACTTCCTGATAGTTAGTATTACACAAAGAAGTGAGAAGCAATATAAAAGGGTAATGATGTCACCTAGGCAATATCTAGGAATTTGAAATAAATAATTAATTCATAGGACATTATATAAGGACCCCTGATATTGGCCATAGTATCAGTTTCAGATTTCATTCCCTCTATGTGTATGCTCAGATTTTCCTATCTTTGATATTCAATTCAGTGAGCATTCTTACATATCAACTTATTATTCAGTCTGCTATACATACCAGTACATGTTTTATATGTACTGATGTCCCTTTATTTTTGGGCGCTGCATTTTTATAAATGCAGGCTCAGGTACTCAAGCTAGTAGACATCCAAAGTAGACTAGTGCCTTCCAGTTGATCAGTTGATAAGCTCCGCCTCTCTCTGGAGCTATCAGATGGTTAGGTCATATGTTTTTTATTCATGTACATATCATATAGTGGGTATATTAGGGGCCCTATCCCGACTAGTTATCCAATTTTCAGTTGCAGACTCGTTAAAGGCTTTTTAGACTTAGTTTTGTTTCAGTTGTACTACTAGTTCAGTGGGCCCTTCAGTTATCTATGTTTCAGTATATGTAAACACATGTTTATGTCCATGCTATTGCTTATTACAACTTTAGCAAGAGTTTAGTATATATGTTCAGCAGGTGCTCGTATAACTCCTTAATGTCTGCCCCTCTTAGCTAGGGGTGTGACAAACTTAGTATTAGAGCACAAGGTTCAAGTTTACTAGGGAGTCAAAGAAGTCGTGTCGTAGAACCTTTCTTATGAATGTGTTGCATGCCACATTTATAATTAGGGGACTACATATGCCTTTAGGAATTTGACCTTCTATTAAAATTCAGATCATGCAGTAGAGCTAAGTCATAGAAATTTACTTTTGACTCACACTCTACTTATTTGTGATACAAATCATGTCAACCCAAGATACGGATAAAGTAAGCCATAGGGCCACTACCAGCACTACTCAGGAGGCAGCCATTATAGAGCATTGTCCAGTATTAACAGATCAGACCAGGGCTTAGGAGGGGTTGCCAAGTCCTACACTTCCAAGTCCTCAGGTTCCTAGAACAGAAGGGCATACATGAGTTCCTACACCTCCAGTAGCATCTGCAATAGTTTCTATACTGCCTGTACCACTACTAGGTGCCTCAGAGCATGTTCTTAGAGGAGAAATATAGTTTCTCACCCAGTTAGTAGCTGCTTAGGTTCAAGGATAGAATATGGTTGCACATAAAACTATTCAGAGAGAGACTGGCGGATCCATAGTTCATGATTTCCTCAAGATAAATCCCTTAGTGTTTATAGGATATAGTGTGAAAGAGGACCCTCAACAGTTTATAGATGAGATCAATAGAATCTTCAGGGTTATGCATATATCTGAGACTGAGGCTGTTGAATTAGCCTCCTATCAGCTAAAAGATGTTGCTATTGCCTGGCATGAGATGTGGGTCAATTTCAGGAGCCTAAATCCCCTCTAGTAGTTTGGGAAGCATGCTAGAGGGCCTTTATGGATCACTTTTTACCTTTAAAGCTGAGGGAAGTGAGGGTGGATGAATTTCTATCCTTAAAATAGAATAACCTCAATGTTAAGGAGTATAGCATACAATTTACTCATTTGGCTAGATTTGCTCCAGAGATGGTCAACACCTAGAGGGCGAGGATGCATTACTTTGTGGGTGGCCTCAAAGATTATTTGATTGACTTTTGTGCAGTTTCTACACTTAATAAGTTAAGCCCCAGATATATTGGTCCTTATAGAATCCTAAAGAGAGTTGTTCAGGTAGCCTATAAGGTAGATTTACCTCCAGAGTTAGCAGTAGTGCATTCAGTCTTTCACGTGTCTATGTTACATAAATACTTAGTGGATCCTTCTCAAGTTATCCTTACATAGGGTATACAACTCTCAAAAGAGTTATCATATGAAGAAGTCCTAGTGGCCATACTAGATAGACAGATCAGAAAATTGAGAATGAAAGAAATAGCTTCAGTTAAAGTCCTACGGAAAAGGCAGAATGTAAAAAAAACCACGTGGGAAGCAGAGGGAGACATGAGGTACAAGTATCCTCACTTATTCAAGGAACAACCATAAGGTTCTTAAAGTCATTACTCCTTTCATTTGAGTATCAATTTTAGTCATACTTGTTAATACTGCTTTATCTATATGTTATATGTTCAGGTACTTGATACGTGCCTATGATTTGAGAGTTCCACATGTTCCTCAAAGTTGAGATGTAAAGTCAAAGAAGTATATGGTAATATATATTAACTACTATAGTTTTCATTCGTGTAAGGCCAAGCAGAGCCTCATTGATATCTGTTGAATATTATTCCCTTCTTGTGATGCTCTGTGAAGCGTGTAGTATATGCTTTGGTTAGCTGATAGGTTTTGGATAGGCTAGTTTACAAGGGAAACTCTGCCAATTTTTTTTTTGAAAATGACATAGTTAGAATAACTTTGAGTATTATTCTTCATTCAAGGATGAATGATCCCAATGGGGGGATAATGTAATGCCCTAAACTTAAGATACGCGTGCAACTCATAAACGCGAAGGAATCGTTATGAACCAAGAGGATAAGATTCTAAATAAATAATTATACAAAAGGAAACTTACACTATGTCATTTTAAGTTCTAGAACAAGGTTGGAGACCAAAGGGAAACTTGAAACAAAAGTGCAAGTTGAAGAGTTCATTACGGTAGAGTATTTCAAATAAGCTCACATATGGCCTAATTTGTAACTGGTATATATTCCAATATACAAGGATTTAGAGGTCCTATGAATTTGTGATGACCCTTCCGATCATTCCCATGTTTACGCTTTTTTTGTACTATTAGAGCTTGCCTATAGTGGCCCCAAGTTATTTATGGCTTGCTGGGACTGGTGGTTTGGTGCCCTGGCCATTCGTTGGGTTATTTTGGCTGTTTCCCTATTTTAGAGACTTAACTTAGGATATTGTTGACTTCGATCAACATTTTTGGTAAACACACTCAGAATCGAATTCTGATAGTCTTGTTAGCTCCGGAGCATGGATTTGGTCTAGATGGATCCTTGGTCGGGGTCTAGGAGCTTTTGATTTGGTTTTGTGCTAGTCTTAGTGTTTTCTAGCTAGTTGAACTTGGAAGTTTGACTTTGATCAACATTCATAGAAGACGGCCTCAGACAGACATTCTGATAGCACGGTTAGCTTTGGAATATCGACTTTATGCTAGAGGGACCTTTGGTTCAAGTCCCAAGGCTTATAGACTCATTTTAGGCCACAGTGTTCCATTTTGGAAAAGTTGGCCTAAAGTTGGTTTTGGGGCATGGGGCCTACTTTTAATTTTTTGGGATTTTCCTCAATTTTGTTGAGTCTAGAATGCCATTTTTTAGTCAAATAGCTCAGCTCATTTATGTTCGCGAGACCCCAAATATGTTCTCGAGGGTCTGTCGAAGTAAAATTTCTTGATGGCATTGCTGTTAGCAGCCGGTTGCAGTCATGGAACTAGAAGGCCATTGCCCACACGAGGGCTTGGCCGCGTCCACACAGCTGCATGCTAGTCGCCTCTTTGCTTGGCCTCTGCCTAGGCATGCGCCTGTGCCGGCTACGTGCAGATGGGCTGCATAAGCAGCGCCTTGCCGCGTATGCACATGCATTGTTGGCAGCCTTTAAGTTGGATTCTTCTTCCTTTCTCTTTATTTTTAAACACCAACTCTATTTCTCCATTTAAAGATCAGCTCAAACCTCCATTTTCTTCACCCTTACTCATCCAAATTCTTAGAGTAAGATTATCATTGCTTTGTGACCATTTTTCTGGCCTTAATCTGGTAAGTTCCTTGCTAATTTCTGGTTAAATTACTTTAAATTCTCTCTTTGTTCTCTTTGGTTTGGATGGGATGTTTTATCCCCAAAGTCTGGTCCAATTCTCCTAATTCTTTGGGTATGCACTAATTGGATCATTGTGATCATTTTACACTCGTTCATTTTTGGCTTTAGATAGCAGGGCCCACGGGCCTGTCGGTGACCTGAAATACAACTTGGTTATAATCATAGCATTATGGGTATCATTAGTCTCATTTTAACGTGTAGCTTATGTTTATGATAGGTTGATCTCATTTTGGAGCTTCTCAGAGTAGTTCGGGCTTGGACATCGTTGTTTTAGCAAGTTGTCATCGGACTACAGGTAGGTTATGGTTTAACTCTTTTAGACTTTTTATATATAGGATATAATTGTACTAATTAGTATCCTTGGGTTAGGTTTATTAGCTTGGTACCCCAGAGTCGGTTCTTTCATGTCCATATTATTTCACTCATTTGGTTGTAGAATTTATTGTAGTTGCTTATATCACCCTTGTGGTCCTGTGTGGCCTTGTAATTGAATCTGGACCATAGATTGTGGGTTATTCGCGAATGTCCATGAGTCCCGAATATTAATATTTTCCTATAGAGCTGGTTATACGTGCTGTAGAGCGATTGGAACCTATGCAGGGCCGATAGATTGATTGTGGGCTGTTGAGCTACTGGTTGTGATTGAGCATGCCATTATCATGCATATAAAGAGGTTTTTCACATGTTTTCCTACAGTTTTGGCTTTGGACCTACTATTGATGGTTTTCTAAACCTTGCATGGCCCCGAGGGCCCATTCGGTAAAAAAAATGGTTATAAAAGGTTTGGAACTGATTTTCATGGATTTTCTTGGGGTAAGAGAGTTAAAAAAATGATTTTATCACTATTTTCATACTCATACTAGACTCGGTTGAGCCTTGGTGCTAGACATGCTTTGATAAGTGATTCGAGATGATATTAGACTTAATAAAGTCGAGCATCGTACCTAATTTACTATGATTTTAAACCTGATTATGTCTGGGCATCCTTGCTGGGGTTTTTGAGACTTGATTCACTGATTTAGACTCGAGTAGAACCTCGGCATGCATTTTTGAGATCTTGTGACATATTTGGATCCATCTACACTCTTGTGACATCTTGTGACATATTTAGAGTAGTCAGCAGAGCTATAGTGATCAGTCTTTGAGAGGTACAACTTCTGGGGCATTAAGTTGTGGTGTCCACATAGGTTCATCTGGTTTATCTCGATAGTTTAGTCCATCTAGGGATTGCTATGAGTGTGGGGTCAGTGGTCATATGCTAAAGATTTCCCCCAGCAGGGTACTGTTTAGCCAGCCGCTCAGCCAGCTCAGCTTATTCATCCAGTTCAACCACCGTCTAGAAGAGGTGGTGTTCAGGCTAGGGGTGGTTCCCCATAAGGCAGGATAGGTGGTAGGGATGGAAGTTGGTCAGGTGGTAGTCATTGTCAATTTTATGCAGTCCCTGGGAGATCAGAGGCAAAGTCCTCGAATGTTGTTATCATAGGTACAATTTTTTTATGCTGATAGTCATATTTGGCTTTATTTTATACTAGATCTACTTGCTCGTATATTTCTACCTAATATTTGCCTTGTTTGGGGTTGGCTGGTGAGCCGTTATCTATGCTTGTATATGTTTCGACCCCAACAGAAGATTCTTTAGTAGTGGATCGGATTGTGAGATCCTGTATGATTTCTGTTGGAGATATTGAGATTTGGGGTAATTTTATGATTATTGATATGTTAGACTTTTATGTGATTTTGGGCATGGACTGGTTATCCCTTTATCATGTGGTTTTGGATTGTTATGCCAAGCCATTACCATAGCCGTGCCCGGCGTATCCCTGATTGTGTGGCAGGGTTCTGTTAGCCGCACACTATCTGAGATTATCTCTTGTCTTCGAGCTAGGAAGTTGATTTCCTGTGGGTGTTTGGCTTATCTAGCATATGTTCGAGATGCTAGTGCTGACCCTTCTTCCCCTGAGTCAGTTCCTATGGTTAGAGATTTCCTCGATGTGTTCCCTACCGACCTGCCAGGCCTTTCACCTAAGAGAGATATTGATTTTTCTATTGAGTTGGAGCCGGGCACCAGGCCCATTTCTATTTCTCCTTATTGTATGGCTCTAGCTAATTTGATGGAGCTCAAGGAGCAGCTCCAGGACTTGTTAGCTAAGGGTTTTTATTAGGCCGAGTGTATCACCTTGGGGTGCTCCAGTTTTATTTGTGAAGAAGAAAGATGGGTCAATGCTGATGTGTATTGATTATAGGCAGCTGAATAAGGTGACTGTGAAGAATAGGTATCTGATATCACGTATAGATGACTTATTTGATCAGCTTCAGGGTTCAGTCATGTTTTCAAAGATAGATCTGAGGTCAGGCTACCACCATTTGAGGATTAGGGCAGAGGACATCCCTAAGACAACATTCAGGACACGTTATAGCCACTATGAGTTCCTGGTGATGTCTTTTGGGTTGACTAATGCCCCCGCAGCTTTAATGGACTTAATGCACAGGGTGCTTAGACCGTACTTGGACTCATTTGTGATAGTCTTCATAGAAGACATCTTGATATACTCGCAGAGTAGAGATGAGCATGAGCAGCACTTGATGATTGTACTTCAGACTTTGAGAGATCATCGGCTTTATGCCAAGTTCTCAAAGTGCGAGTTTTGGCTTGAGTCAGTCGCATTCCTTGGGAACGTGGTGTCTAAGGATTGTATTAGAGTGGATCCGTGGAAGATTTCAGTTGTTCGTGATTGGCCTAGACCTAGTACTCCTACCAAGGTTTGTAACTTTATTGGGTTAGCAGGGTACTACAGATGGTTCATCGAGGGGTTTTCTTCCATAGTAGCACCTTTGACTATGCTGACTAGGAAAGATGTCCCATTTCAGTGGTCAGATCAGTGCGAGGATAGCTTTCAGAGGCTTAAGGCCTTATTGACTTCAGCTCCAGTGTTGACCTTGCCAGTTGAGGGTGAGAGCTTCTCCGTGTATTATGATGCTTTCGGGGTTGGTCTTGGTTGTATGTTGATGTAGCAGGGTTGTGTGATAGCATATTCATCGAGACAGCTGAAGGTTCACAAGCGTAACTACCCCACTCATGACTTAGAGTTGGTGGCGGTAGTTTTCGCGCTCAAGATTTAGAGGCACTACTTATATGGGGTTTACTGTGAGATATTCATCGATCACTGTAGTCTTTAGTACATCACAAGTCAGTGAGAACTGAACTCGAGGAAGAGGAGATAGATTGAGTTGCAGAAGGACTATGATTTCACTATTCTATATCATCTGGGCAAGACAAACATGGTAGAGAATGCCTTGAGTAGGAAGGCGTTGAGTATGGGCAGCCTAGCTTCATTTTTAGTTTCAAAGCGACTGTTGGCCTTAGATATCCAGTCCTTGGCTAACCGTTTTGTTAGGCTTGACTTGTCGGATCCTAGCAGAGTTCTTGCCAGTATTGAGGTTTGTTCTACCTTGGTTGATCAGATTCAGAGCCGTCAGTTTGAGGATCAGCGGTTATGTGACCTTCATGATCAGGTGGTTCGGGGTGAGGCCAACCAAGCTACTTTGAGTTCTGATGGTATTCTTAGGTTCGACAATCGTCTTTGTGTTCCGAGAGTTGGGGATTTGATTCAGTTGATACTCCGTGAGGCACATTATTCTAGATACTCCATTCATCCTGGTGCAGCCAAGATGTACAGAGATTTGAGATAGCTTTACTGGTGGAGTGGTATGAAGCAGTATATAGCAAAGTTTTTATCTCGGTGCTTGAACTGTCACCAGGTGAAGTTTGAGCACATGAGACCTGGTGGATTGATGCATCAGCTTCCCATTCCTGAGTGGAAGTGGGAAGGGATCATTATGGACTTCATAGTTGGATTGCCTCGCACTTCTCAAGGATTTGACTCCATTTGGGTGATTGTTGATCGGCTGACTAAGTCATCACACTTCTTGCCGTTCCATACTACATACAACACGGAGAGGTTAGCCCAGATCTACCTTCGTGAGATTGTTCAGTTGCATGGGGTCCCAGCTTCTATCATTTCAGACTGTGGCACTCAATTCACATCTCAGTTCTGGGGGGTTGTTCAGCGAGATTTAGGTATAGAGGTTCAGCTTAGCACCGCTTTCCACCCTCATACAGTTGGCCAGTCAGAGAGGACTATTCAAGTCCTGGAGAACATGCTTTGGGCGTGTGATCTTGACTTTGGAGGTTCTTGGGGTCAGTTTGTGCCCTTGGCCGAATTTGCTTATAATAATAGTTTTCATTCGAGCATTGGCATGACACCTTTCGAGGCTTTATATGGTAGGAATTATAGATCGCTGCTGAGGGTTTGGAGTCTAGGCCATAGAGTAGAGATTTTCTTCTTGATTTCTTGGACAAAGTCTGAGTGATTCAGGATAAACTTTGAGCAGTACAGAGTAGGAAGAAGAGCTACGCTGATCGTAAACCTCGTGCCTTAGAGTTTAGCATTGGTGACTTGGTGTTCCTCCGTGTATTACCCATGAAGGGCGTGATGAGATTTGGTATGCGGGGCAAGCTTAGCCCCAGGTACATTGGGCCGTTTGAGATTCTTCAGAGGGTTGGTAGTGTTGCCTACTAGTTAGCTTTGCCTCTAGTGTTTTCAGCTATGCACCTGGTTTTCCATGTATCGATGTTAAGACGGTATGTTCCAAATGAGTCTCATGTGTTGCAGTGGGATATGGTTCAGTTGGATGAGAGTTTGGCCTTTGTTGAAGAGCCGGTAACTATTTTGGCCAGATATGTTAGGAGATTGAGGTCTAGGGAGATTTTGATTGCTAAGGTTCAGTTGAGACACCGTCCAGTTGAGGAGGCTAACTGGGAGACCGAAAGAGTTATGCGGGCTCAGTATTCGTAGTTGTTGCAGCCTTCATGTACATCCTTGTTCTTGACTTTTGAGGACAAAAGTCCTCTTTAGTAGTGGATGATGTGATGACCCTTCCGGTCATTCCTGTATTTATGCTTTCTTTATACTGTTAAAGCTTACCTGTAGCAGCCCCAAGTCATTTATGGCTTATTGGGACTGGTGGTTTGGTGCCTTGGCTGTTCGTTGGGTCATTTCGGTTGTTTCCTTGTTTTAGAGCCTTAACTTAGGATACCATTGACTTTGGTCAATATTCTTGGTAAATGTGCTCGAAATCAAATCCCGACAGTCCCATTAGCTCCGGAGAGTGGATTTTAGTCTAGATGGACCCTTGGTCAGGGTCTGGGAGCTTTTGGTTTAGTTTTGTGTTAGTTTTTTGATTACTTGAAAGTTTGACTTTGGTCAACATTCAAAGAAGACGGCCACGAATAGAAATTCTGACAGCGCTGTTAGCTCTGGAATGTTAACTTTCGGATAGAGTAACCTTTGGTTCAAGTCCCGAGGCTTCTGGACTCATTTTAGGCCATGGTGTTTCATTTTGGAAAAGTTGGCCTAAAGTTGGGTTTTGGGCGTGGGGCCCACATTTTTTTTTATCGACCTCTGTTGGGATTTTTGTTGATTCTGTTGAGTCTGGAATGCAATTTTTAGTTGAATAACTTAGCTCGTTTATGTTTGCGGGACTCCAAATGTGTTCTCGATGGTCCATCAAAGTAAAATTTCTTGATGGCAAAACTGTTGGCAGTTGGTTGCTGTTATGGCACCAGCAGGCTATCGCCCACACGGGGGCTTGGCTGCATCCGCAGAGCAGCATGCCAGTCGCCCCTTTGTTTAGCCTCTGCCTAGGCGATACCTGGGCCGCGTGCGCAGTAGCCTGACTGTGTGAGCGCTGAGCAGCGCATGGCCTACACGTGCGCCTGTGCCGGCGGCTTGCGTATGGGCCACATAGGCAGTGCCCAACCACGTACGCACAGGCATCGCTGGCAGCCTTTAAGTTGGCTTCTTCTTCCTTTCACTTTATTTTTAAACACCAACTCCATTTCTCCATTAAAGACCAACTCAAACCTCCATTTTCTTCACCTTTGCTCATCCAAATTCATGGAGTAAGATTATCATTGCTTCGTGACCATTTTTCCTACCTTAATCCGGTAAGTTCCTTGCTAATTTCTGGTCAAATTCCTTTAAATTCCCTCTTTGTTCTCTTTGGTTTGGGTGGGCTATTTTAGCACCAAATTCTGGTGCAATTCTCCTAATTCTTTGGGCATGCACTCATTGGATCATTGTGATCATTTTGCACTCATTCATTTTCGACTTCAGGTTGCAGGGCCCACAGGCCCGCCGGTGACCCAAAATTCAACCCATCTATAATAATAGCAATATGGGTATCGTTAGTCTCATTTTAATGTGTAGTTTATATTTATGATAGTTTGATTTTATTTTGAAGTTTCTTGGAGCGGTTCGAGCTTGGACATCATTGTTCTAGCAGCTTGTCATCGGACGACAGGTAGGTTACAGTTTAACTCTTTTAAACGTTGCATATATAGGATATAATTATACTAATTAGCATCCTTCGGTTGGGTTTATTACCGCTCATCTACCGCTTTTTATGTTGAAATCTTGTCTTTGTCTTTCCAGGCTGTCTTTTGCGTGCTCTTGGTACCCTAGACCCTGCTGGTTCTTTCATGTCCGTATTATTTCACTCGTTTGGTTGTAGAATTCATTGTAGTTGCTTATATCACCCTTGTGGTCCTGTGTGGCCTTGTAATTGACTCTGGACCATAGATGGTGGGTTATTCGGGAATGTTTGTGAGTCCTGGACATTGATATTTTCCAGTAGAGCTAGTTATATGTGTTATAGAACGATTGGAGCATGTGCAGGGCCGATAGGTTGATTGTTGGCCGTTGGGCTACTGGTTGTGATTGAGCATGCCATTATCATGCATATAAAGAGGTTTTTAATATGTTTTACTACTGTTTTATCTTCGGACCTACTATTGATGGTATTCTAAACCTTGCATGGCCGTAAGGACCCATTTTCGGTAAAGAAAAATGGTATTAAAAGGTTTGGAACTGATTTTCATAGATCTTCTTGGGGTAAGAGAGTTAAAAAGATGATTTTATCACTATTTTCATACTTATACTAGACCCGATTGAGCCGTGGTGCTAGACATGCTTTGATAAGTGATTCAAGATTATATTAGACTCGGTAAAGCTGAGCATTGAAACTGATTTACTACTAATTTAGACCTGGTTATGTCTGGGCACCCTTGCTGGGGTTTTTGAGACTTGATTCACTGATTTAGACTCGGATAAAATCTCGACGTGCATTTTTGAGATCTGGTGACTTATTTGGATCCGTCTATACTTCTGACGATTGTATTGAGGTTATGAGATTTAGCATGTGGTCTCTGTGTAGACCTCCATGGACCTTGCCAATTTGGACCAGGGGTTACGTGTTGTGAGTGCCGGAGGAGGGGTGTACGGTGGAGTTGAGGTACTCGAGGGAATTCCTTCCATGGATCCTGCCTCTATTGGGCCTTTTAGGTACTGGAGGGGGTAATATATGACACTACTATTATTGGGTTTTAGCATATCATATTACATCATGCATATTGTGTTCGGATCCACCCTTGTTTGTTGTTTGCTCAGTGTACGGCTGTATGCTCCGGTAGTATGGGATGCCAGAGGATTTGTTTTTACTTGTATGTATTCCTCGGGTGTATGGGATCCCGTAGGACTATAGGTAGACTTTTATTTATTGTTATTTTATTGCGATATTGATCCTGATTATGGTTACATTCGATGACTGGAAACTAAGAGTTGTATTATGTTCAGTTGGTTTACTTGATGGTTATACTTGGGCTATCGGTTGATTATTCCTGAACTGAAAGTGGTATTACTAGCATGACTTGGTTTTAGTCTTGTTGTCAAGCATGATTATTGTTATTTCCTTTCCTTCTTCCCTTTTTATTTGAGGTTACCGGTATACCGCCTTCTTCTTTAAGCTCTCTTTACATATTGTTATTGCATGGACCCCAGGTGCGTTCTTCCTCCTTCACCTGTGTCTGTTAGATATATATATTTCTATTATCTAGCCAAGCATGATTATTTTCTCCTTGTATTCTTTCTGTTCTAGCTTTCATGTACGTGTTCCTTGTTTTCGTGACTAATTGTTCTTTTTTGCTATATTATTGCTTTTATATCTTATATGCACCTAGTCGGTCTATGATACCTACTGGGTACCTGTTGCTTAGAAATTGGTGCTCATACTACACTCTACATCTTCCTGGTATAGATCCTAGTATGGGCCATCACCGTTGATTCATTGAAGACTCATACAGGCCGATCTTTTGGACTATCCGAGGCCGAGGGTGAGCTCTTGACAGCCAGGCTTAGATTTTAGCTCATCTTTTATATTATGTACTCTTTTACTATTCGAAGACATATATGTATATTATTTTGGATCCTTGGTACTCTGTTAATATAGTTCCGGCTATAATACTATGATACCAGGTTTTGAGTGTGGTTTAGCTTTTGCTTATGCATTCCTATTGCTTATTTCGTTATCTTATTTCCCTTGCTTCTGCTTATATTATGCTTCTTCCGCTTTCTTATTGGATAGTAGCCCATTTCTAACCGTTCCGAGCTACGGAATTAGTTTGCCTACTGGGGGTTTATAGGTGCCATCATGACCGAGAAATTGGGTCATGACAAAAGTACCAAATTAAAGGCATTTGAGTTTATTTTCCAACACAACAAACCGCTTATCCATAAGAGTTTAGAGTAAAAAGTTATACGAATTTTACTATAGATACGCACACTGCCCAATCACTGCGGGACATGTGGAAGCCTTGGGTAAATCGGCCAAAAGTTATGTTTTTATATTGAAAATTTGAGATTTCATTACCCATATCTATCAGAATGTAAAGGACCTCTTTCCTACTAGTTTTCTTCAGTTCTTCTTCATCTTAATCTCTCCTTAGCCTAATGTAAGTGGATTTCTTTCAGAATCAAGCGTATTTTTCATCATAGGTCATGAAAACATACTTCGCCAAGTGCTTTCTTGAAGGAAAAGGTGTTGTTCTTGAAGATAAAAAAGTGCAGGGATTGGATTCTTATTGATAAAGGTATGGATGCTCTTCTATCCCCATAAATATGACTCTAAGAGTTTTTTTAAGTATAGTTTATGAATAAAACTCACGGGACGGTGATAGGAAGCCGTGAGTCCATGTGTTGCCCATTGTAATTGATATACTTGGTAAGGAGGGAGTATGTAGAAGGATATATTGGTTGTATTGTTAACTAAATGAGGTGTGTATGGTTGTGTATTAAGGCAACAAACTTGCTGTGATAAGGAGGGAGGTATATCAAATACGATTTTTATGGCTCTTGCAAGCTTGTTGCTCGTCAAGTGTTTGATGAAATGACTAAATGGATTGAGAATGTTGTTTATATGTTATTAGGCTTCCTATCACTGTATGAAATATTATAATTATCTCCCAAATTATTCTATGAGCTTAAAGGGGCATTTAACGCCACTAGATAAAAAACTCCCGAGGCAGTGTTTCGAAGCCGAGGGGTCAAGTTTATGACCCTGTTTGGGATATGGATGGGTTATATATTTTAAGGCATGGATGGAGGGAGTAATATTTACTTCATAGGTGGTCATAGTTCAGTTGAT
The DNA here is from genome assembly GCA_003996215.1 of Jaltomata sinuosa. NCBI lineage: Eukaryota > Viridiplantae > Streptophyta > Magnoliopsida > Solanales > Solanaceae > Jaltomata > Jaltomata sinuosa. The sequence goes on from QJPP01007376.1 coordinate 72,250, forward strand.
AAGGGGAAAAGAGATAGGTGTGGCGATACACCTTTTATTTATCTTATTTGCGCAGCTTATCGCTCGTAAGCTATTATCGTCTTTCTGACTTTGTCATACTTCATACTTCTTGGTTAGTAGCTTATACTATTGCATATGTTGTTATGTCATAGATAAAAAGTGTTTTGAATGGAACTAACGATATGACATAAGGTAGAGGGAGTCACAAAGTAAGGTATGTAAAGCTTAAACCTCTTTCACCATGCACGACCTAGAGTCACATGTTTCTCATATAAAGGTCGTCATAGATTATATTCTACTTGAAAGCAAAGCTTATTACTATTATAGGTCTCTTTCATGTAAAGTTCTAAACCAATAGAGTTATAGTACTCACTTCTAGTCAATGAAGTTAATCTTTCACATGACGGTAAGTATCTTCAGTTCAAACTCCTAGAAGTTACCATGAATAGATGTCACGAGACTTAGAGGAAGTAATTGGCCATGAATAGACATGAGCATATAGATCACATTAATATATGATTCTTCAGCTAGAAGAAAGTAATCAATATTCAGATAACGAGTTATATGATTCATGAGTTGCTTACTATAGGCCTTTACAAGCAAGACGAGATTATAGCCTACTCTACAACGTGGGGTGGGTATCGTTAGGGCCACTATGTGTGATGCTATTTTATGCACAGAATTCAGATATAGTTAGCTGGAACATTCCATCGTGGATTCCTCTGACTACACAGGCCTGCGGGCAGACCTTACAGGAGCCCTTGAGGGCGTACCTTGACAGACCACGCTATCCATACTATTAGATTTCACACATGGTTGTTATAGTTGGCTACAAATGCAAAACATGTTTCAGTGATCATTGAAAGTAGGTCATCTTGTGACTTTCTGACAGTTAGTATTACACAAAGAAGAGATGAGCAATATAAAAGGGTAACGATGTCACCTAGGAAAATTCTAGGAATTTTAAATATATGTAAATAAGTAATGCATAGGACGTTATATAAGGACCCTTGATATTGGTCATAGTATCAGATTCAGTTTCAGTTTCAGTTTCATATTACATTCCATGTATGCGTATGCTCAGATTTTCCTATCTTTGATATTCAATTCAGTGAGCATTCTTACATGTCTACTTGTTATTCAGTATGCTTTACATACCAATACATGTTTTATATATACTAGCGTCCCTTTATTTTTGGGTGCTGCATTTTTATGAATGCAGACTCAGGTACTCAGGCTAGCAGACATCCTCAGAAGACCAGTGCCTTCCAGTTGATCAGTTGGTAAGCTCCACCTCTCTCTGGAGCTATCAGATTTCTAGGTCATTTGTTTTGGATTCATGTACATATCATATAGTGGGTATATCAGGGCCCTGTCCTGACTAGTTATCATATTTTCAGTTGCAGACTCTTTAGAGGCTTCTTAGACTTAGTTTTGTTTCAGATGTACAGCTAGTCCAGTGGGCTCTTCAGTTATCTATGTTTTAGTGTATGTAAACACATGTTGATATCCATGTTGTTGCTTATCAGTTTACAACTTTAGCAAGAATTTAGTATATATGTTCAGCAGGTGCTCGTCTAACACTTTAATGTCCGTCCCTCCTATCTAGGGGTGTGACAATGCATATCACAACAATAGGGATTATAAGATAGAACAAAAGATGCTCACTCTCTCAAAGAAATCAAGTGCATACACATAGAATCATAGGCTTGTCCTTTGTGTAATTCGCCACTAATATATAGTTGCAAAGCTCAGAATCGTAAGGACTTGCAGGTATTGATGAAGGTTAGGGTAAAGGAAGGTAATGATTTTGGATAAGTAACTAAAACCTCCTTAACGCTATTGTTATACATTCAAGTACACCGATCATATCATTGATTTAACTTCACCTTATTTCCCCCTCCTATACCTATGTTTTCTCCTAAACATTTCATCACAACACATTTTTATAGCTCTTTAAGCATTCAAGAGGAAGGTTAATACCATTTCAATTCTTGTTTTTTCTTTCTTCAACCTTTTGGACTTTTAAAGCATTTCACAAAATTTTCAATAGGTGCTACCCCAAAACTTAAGCTTATTTCCTCATTTAGGACATTATTACACACACACCCATACTTACACTTTTCCTACATCATTCATCCATATAATTTTATTCAATTCCCCTCCCCCCTCTCTCCCCCCAACTTAGGCATCTAGCCTACATCTTTCTATTCTAAGCAATTAGGGAGGTTAGGTGCCAAAGATAGAGGATTTCAAAAAGGTCAAGGTCTATAACATGGTTGCCAAACAAGAGGTCAAAGATTCAAAGGGATTGACCAGGATCCAATGAAATGGAAGGATTTTTCGGTAAAGTGACTTATTCAAAGAGGGCTTAAGGTCATCTTCCAAGATAAGCCACATCTAGGATTTTGCCTTGAATCACAATTGGGGAAAGTTTTAGACTACAAGCATGCACAAAAACACACGAAGACCTCGCCACACAAGGCATCACAAATACTTGGGGCTATAAGCTATTCTCAAGCTTAATTAAAACGAATACATTTTTGACAACCTATTCCGAATTTCAAGAAATTCATGTGTAAATCAAATAGCCAAATAATGAATTTAAAGACCATGACAATGACAATGCTTGAATTATTTTCCCTTCTTTTCTCAAATTCAAATCATTTTCTAAGACAAGTGTGACACGGACTCCACATAAACACTAAGATTGGTATTTTCTCTTAAGAATGTCGCCTCTCAATCTATCATAAGGACATGCCACCTGATTCGACAACAAAAGAAAAAAAATAAAAAATTTGCTCCTTGGAATCTATGGTATAAAGAAAATCCTCAGAGTTTATTGAAACTACAATTAACAAAGATGAATGTTAGAACTATGCCCTGATGAGTCATTTTAAAAATTGGCCCGTAAAGGCACTAAGGGAAATGCACCTACCCCTAACCAAAAAACATGCAGTGTCCCCAATACATAAAAGGATGAATGATATAGAAGGGGTGGAAAGACTCCCTGGAGTGTTCTAGGCATCACAATGTCTATTTAGATAGTGGGGAGGTCACATTGTAGCAAGAGGCTCTTCAGAGTGGCCTATATTTTCAAAAAGCTACATTTACAGCTCACCAGTGACTCTTGTAGCCACAACTAACTCGCAAGAGGTGAGATTCAGACAATTTTGGCTTCACTGATCCACGAGGGACTTGCATTTCACTTGCGGGGCCATAAACAGGTGCTTGTGGACCGTAAGTGAGGCGCAAAATGCCCTAAATTCTTGTAGGTGGCTTCAGTGCACTGCCTTACAACTGCATTATAGTTACGCCTAGCAGATGGTCTCTTATGGACTGCAAGTGAGGCACAGACTGCCTCAAATTCCATCAAATATTCCAGCTCACTAGTCAGCAACTGCATTACAGTTGCGGGCCGCAAGTACTCTCTTACGTTCTGCAGGTGAGGCATATGATGCCTCATTTTTATCCAAGTTCTTCCATGTATTTTGCCTGGGGATTGAGTTCCACTTGTGTTCAGCAACCGAGAACTTGCATCTCACAAGTATGGCAAAAAAAACCCAACTTCTTGAGAAATTGCACGTCTCATTGGTAGGCATTTGTGTTTCACCTGTGTGCCACAGATGGACACTTGTATCTCACAAGCTTTCTGCAAACACCATTCAATGAGGTTCTTAAGATGATTCATTTGGTCCTTCCTTGGAACACCTAACAATACATCAAAAACAACTTAAAGTGAAGTAAAAATGAAATAAAAGAAACGCTTGTGTTGCCTCTCAAGAAGCACTTGATTTAACATTGTGACACGATGGTGGTATCTTACAAATATGGTTCATCAAGGCAGGTCACCTCGGATTAAGGTGACCCCTTCTGGTACACCTAAATATTATTTTACTTATTTGTCATTCACCTTGAATCTTGTACCATATTCATCTTAGACTTTGATAGCACCATAGGGGAAAACTTGTGTCACCTTGAAAGGGATGGACCATTTGGACTTAAACTTGCTCGAAAATAAATGCAGCCTTGAGTTGAACAAGAGTACCCAATCCCCTGGAGAAAACTCTCAGTTTAATAACTTTTGATCATGGAAATGCTTCATGCGAGCCTTGTAAAAAGCTTCACGGGAATGTGGCAGGCCTTGCCAAAGACTAATTGGTAAATGGACATGCCAATAGAAGTTTTAAAAGCGGTCCTATAAGCCCATAATGCACCATCCAGTTTTCTCGACCAGTCAGTCTATTAGCATTCTTCTGTCTTTGATAAGATGTTCTTAATTTCACAGTTCGACACCTCCACATGACCACTTGTTTTAGGATAGTAGGGGGTTGCAACTTTGTGTTTCACACCATATTTCTCAAGTAAGGAACTAAACAAACGGTTGCAAAAGTGAGACCCTCTATCCCTTATGATAGCACGAGAAGTGTCAAACCTTGAGAAGATGAACATTTTAAGAATCCCGTGACACTCATCCCTTCATTATTAGGCAACACCACAACTTTCACCTATTTTGACACATAATCTACAGCCACAAGATTATACTTGTTCCCATAGAAAATCACAAATGGTCCCATAAATTCTATTTTCCAAACATCAAACAATCAACTTCTAAAATGGGGGTTAAGGGGAGTTTATGTTTTCTAAAAATACCTCCATGGCATTGGCATTGATCGATCACAAAGCTTGATAAGGTTATGGGCGTCTTGATGTATGGTTGACCAATAAAAGCCACATTGCAAAACCTTGGAGAATGACATGCTTCAAGAATGGGCATTATTTCCACTTCCAAAATATAACTACGAATCACACCATCAGCACAAACTCGGAATAGATAAGGATCATCCCAATAGAACTTTTGGACTTCATGCAAAAATTTCTTCTTTTGGTGAGAGGTCAAATTTTTAGGCATTATATCACTTTCCAAGAAGTTGGCAAAGTCAGCAGACCACAGGATAAAGTCATGGGACGCTGCCAAACTATGTTCACCCGAGAATACATCATTTATTTCAAGATCCCCCACCAGTTTACCATTTCTTCTAACCTAGAAAGGTGATCCTCAACTTAATTCTCACATCCCCTTTGGTCCTTTACTTTGAAATCAAACTCTTGCAACAAGAAGACCCATATAATAAGCCCTGGTTTAAAATGTTTCTTGTCCATCAAATATCGAATTGTGGCATGGTTTATATGCACTATGACTTTAGTCCCTAATAAATAGGCCTGAAACTTCTCAAAAGAAAAAAACATGGCAAGTAGTTCTTGTTCCATCACTAGGTAATTTATTTGAGTCCTATTCAAGGTTTTGCTAGCATAGTACACCATGTAGAAGATTTTGTCCTTTCTTTGACCAATAATATCCCTTAGAGGGATGCTACTTGCATCATACATCAACTCAAATGATTTTGACTATTCAGGCACCACAATAATAAGAGCGAAAGTGATTTACTCCTTTAAGCAATTAAATGCTCTCATGCATGCATCATCAAAATCAAATTTAGACTCTTGTTCCAAGAACTTAAGTAAAGGATGAGCCAGCTTCAAAAATTCTTTGATGAACCCTCAATAGAATCCCACGTGGCCTAAGAAAATATGCACACCTTTAACAATCTTTGGAGGAGGTAATTTAGAGATAACCTCAATTATTGCTTGATATACTTCAATGCCATTTTCCGATATTTTGTGACCCAACAGATTGACCTCATTGACCATAAAATGGCACTTCTCCTAATTCAATACCAATAGGTACATAAATGTAGCTCTTATAACTTAGGACTACTTCATTGGGGCTTTTCTGGATAGGTTCTTCCCAAGGGAGTTGAAGGAGGCAAAGACTGAGGAGTTTGTTAATTTGAGACAACGATCGATGTCAGTCCAAGAGTATAGGCTAAAGTTCACTCAGCTCTCCAGGTATGCTCCAGAGATGGTGGTCGAGCCAAGGGCCAGGATGAGTAGGTATGTTTCTGGTGTCTCTGACCTATTAAAGAAGGAATGCAGAACTGTTATGTTGATTAGGGATATGGACATCTCTAGACTTATGACCCATGCTCAGTAGATCGAAGAGGAGAAACTAAAAGAGATGGAAAGGGAGAATAAAAAGGCCAGAACAGATGATTTGGGGTTCAGTCAGCAGAGGATTAGAGGTGGACACCATTCTTTGTTTTAGAAAAGGTCATCAGGACTAGTGTCATCATCAGCTAGTGCTCTTTCCCCGACACTCAAATGTAGACATGATTAGAAAGGTAGGGCAACATGATCTTATTCTCAGGGAAGTGTTGCAAAAGGGACTTCCTACCCTATTTGCAGCAAGTGTGATAAGAATCACCCTGGGGAGTGCCTTTATGGCACATGTGGGTGTTTTGGATGCAGCCAGGTTGGTCACAGGATTAGGGACTTCCCATTTACCAAGCAGAATAATGGAGGTGGCAGGACTCAGTCCACTACTTCAGCAACTCCAGCAGGCTGCCCTGCTTAGTAGGGTACTACTTCTGGAATAGGTGGCGGTCAGCGCCAAAATTATCTCTATGTCATGTAATCTTGCCAGGACTATGAGAACTCACCTGATGTAGTCACTGGTATGTTACAAGTCTTTTCTCTTTATGTGTATTCTTTACTAGACTCTGGGGCTTTATTATCTTTCGTAACCCCCTATACTGAATGTAAGTTTGGAGTCAGTCCCAAACAACTTCTAGAACCTTTCTCAGTTTCTACCCGGGGTCAGTCATAGAAAAAAACGTATACAAAAAATGTCCAGTATTAGTCCTCCATAGAGTCACTTCAGCTGACATAGTAGAATTAGACATGACTGATTTTGACATCATCCATGGCATGGATTGGTTACATGCCTATTATGCCTTAGTCGACTGCAGAACTAGAGTCATAAATTTTAATTTCTAGATGAGCCTATCTTAGAGTAGTGGGGTAGTCCTCCAATGTCTAAAGTTCATTTCTATCTTACCTCAAAGCTAGAAAGATAATCTCAAAATGGTGCACCTATCACATACTTCGGGTCAAGGATTCTGAGTCTGATACCCTATCTCTCCAGTCAGTTCTGGTAGTTAGTGAGTTTCCTAAAGTGTTTCCTAAATATCTACCTAGAGTCCCTCCCGAGCGGGATATTGACTTTGGAATAGACCTTCTCCCAGATACATAGCCCATATCTATTCCTCCTTATAGAATGGCTTCAGTTAAGCTTAAGGAATTAAAGGATCAATTGAAAAACCTCCAAGATAAAGGCTTCATCAGACCCAGCATCACTCCATGGGATTCTCCAATTTTCTTCGTGCATAAGAAAGAGGGTTCACTCAGGATGTCCATAGATTACCATCAGTTGAATAAGCTCACAATCAAGAAAAAGTATCCCATACCTAGGATTGATGACTTGTTTGACCAGCTTTGGGGTATTAGTTATTTTTCCAAGATACACCTTAGATCCGGTTATCATCAGCTAAGGATTAGAGAATGTGACATTCCAAAAATAGCCTTTAGAACTTGGTATGGTCATCATGAATTTGTGGTTATATCTTTTGGACTATCGAATGCTCCCACAACTTTTATAAACTTGATGAACAAGGTATTCAAGCATTACTTGGATATGTTTTTCATTGTCTTTATAGATGAGATCCTGGTTTATTCTCGAAGTGAAGAGGAGTATGCAAACTATTTGACGGTTGTGCAAACTCTCAAAGATCACCAAATTTGCTAAGTTCAGTAAGTGTGATTTTTGGTTGCAGTCAGTTGCTTTTCTTGGTCATGTGGTGCCAAGTGAGGGCATTTGAGTTAATTCACAGAAAGTAGAGGCAGTAAAGAATTGGCCTAGACCTACTTCTCCGTCAGACATTAGGAGCTTTTTGAGTTTGGTTGGGTACTATAGGAGGTTTGTTGAGGGGTTTTCATCGATAGCTACCTTGTTGACCAAGTTGACTTAGAAAAAGGTCAAGTTTTAGTGGTCCAATGAGTGTGAAAATAATTTCCAAAAATTGAAGACTAGGTTAATTATAACTCCAGTTTTGACTTTACCAGAGGGTTCAGATAACTTTGTTGTGTATTATGATACATCTAGAGTTGGCTTGGGTTGAATTTTAATATAGCATGGTAAGGTCATCACTTACACTTCTAGACAACTTAAGATTCATGAGAAAAACTATACGACTTATGATCTTGAGTTAACAACAATGGTGTTTTCCTTGAAGATTTAGAGACACTACTTGTATGGTGTCCATGTAGATTGTTTACTAACCACAAGAGCCTCCAATATGTGTTCACTCAGAAGGAGTTGAACCTTCGACGTAGAAGATGGCTTGAACTCCTTAAGGATTACGACATTAGTGTGTTCTACTATCCAGGTAAGGATAATGCAGTGGTTGACGCACTTAGCAGATTGTCTATTAGTAGTGTGTGTCATAGGTTGAAGAATAAAAGAAGGAATTGGCTAAGGATGTTCAAAGGCTTGCTTGTCTGGGGGTTCACCTTACAGATTCAGCTAATGGCGGTGTTATAGTTCAGAATGGGTCAAAATTTTCTTTGGTAGTTAAGGTGAAGGAGAAACAAGACAGTTATTCTATCTTGGATCAGTTGAAGGGTGTTGTCCATCAGCAGATGGTAGAGGTTTTCTCTCAAGGGGGAGATGGTGTGCTTCGTTATCAGGGAAGGTTATGTATTTCAGATATAGATGGGTTGAGACAACAGATTTTAATAGAGGCACATAGCTCTAGATAATCTATCCATATAGGTTCTACGAAGATGTACTTTGACCTATGGGAAGTCTATTGATGGAATGGCATGAAGAGGACATTGAAGATTTTGTGGCTAAGTGTCCAAACTGCCAGCAAGTAAAGGTAGAACATTAGAGACCGGGAGGTATGACTCAAGATATTAACATTTCTACTTGGAAGTGAAAAGTGATCAATATGGACTTCATTACAGGTTTACCGCATACTCATCAATAGCATTTTTCCATTTGGATAATAGTAGACAGGATGACTAAATTAACCCACTTTTTTCTTATCAAGAGTACTGATTCAGTAGAGGACTATGCCAGACTCTACACCCGTGAGTTAGTCAAATTACATGGGGTTCTCTTGTCTATCATCTCAAGTAGGAGCACTCACTTTACATCCCAGTTCCAGAAGTCTTTTTAGAAAGGTCTTGGTACTCAAGTGAATCTTAACACAGTATTTCATCCACAAATAGATGGTCAGGCAGAGCTTATCATCCAGAACTTAGAGGATATGTTGAGGGCTTGTGTAATTGATTTTAAAGTTAATTGGGATGATCACATACCTCTTATATAGTTTTCCTACAATAACCACTTCCATTCTAATATTTAGATGGCTTCATATGAGGCACTTTATGGGCAAAGGTGTACATCTTCTATTGGATGGTTCGAGGTAGGTGAAGTTTTATTTATAGGTCCAGACTCAGTCCATTGAGACTATGAAAAAAGTTTAGATCATTAGGGAGAGGTTGAAGACTGCTCAAATTTATCAGAAATCCTATGTGGATGTGAAAAGAAGAGACTTAGAATTTGCAATTAATGATTTGGTGTTTTTGAAAGTTTCACCTATGAAGGGGGTGATGAGATTTGGTAATAAAGGGAATCTTAGTCCTTGGTATGTAAGTCCTTACAGGATTATGATACGAATCAACAAGGTGGCTTACGATTTAGAGTTGCTAACAGAGTTAGCAGCAGTACACCTAGTCTTTCATGTGTCCTTACTGAAGAAGTGTATTGGTGATCCAGAGTTGTAAGTTTTAAGTTTCCAAATGAGCTGTACTTAGAGTGGCAGGGTAGTCCTCCAGCATCGAAGGGTCATTTCATATCTTATCTCAAGGCTAGGAAAATAATCTCTAAGGGGTATGCCTATTATATAGTTTGAATTATGGATTTTAAGTCTGAAACCCCATCTCTCCAGTCAATTCCAGTAGTAAGTAAATTTCCTGAAGTTTTTTCAGAGGATCTGCCTGGAGTTCCTCCTGAGCGGAAGATTGACTTTGGGATAGACCTTCTCCCAGATATGCAGCCTATATCTATACCTCCTTACAAAATGGCTCCAGCAGAGCTTAAAGAATTGAAAGAACAGTTGAAAGACATTTTAGACAAGGGTTTTATCAGACCCAACATCTCTCCATGGGGTTCTTCAGTCCTCTTCATGCGTAAGAAAGATAGTTCCCTCAGAATATGCATCGACTATCATCAGTTGAACAAGATCATAATCAAAAATAAGTATCCCAGCCTTAGGATTGATGACTTGTTCGACCAGCTTCTGGGTGCCAACTACTTCTCCAAAATTGACCTCAGATCCAGTTATCATCAGCTCAGAGTTAGAGAGTATGACATTCTGAAGATAGCCTTCAATACTTGGTATGGTCACAATGAATGTTTGGTTATGTCTTTTGGACTAATGAATGATTATGCAGCCTTTATAGATTTGATGAACAAGGGATTCAAGTAGTACTTGGATATGTTTGTTATTGTCTTTATAGATGACATTCTTATCTACTCTCTTAGTGAGGAGGAGCACGCAAACCATTTGAGGGTTGTGCTACAAACTATCAAGGATCATCAGTTATTTGCTAAGTTCATTAAGTTTGAATTCTTGTTGCAGTCTGTTGCTTTTCTGGGTCATATAGTATCTAGGAAAGGCATTTGAGTAGATTCACAAAAAATAGAGGAAGTAAAAAACTAGCCTAGACTCACTTCCCCGATAGATATCAGAAGCTTTTTGGGTTTGGCTAGATACTACAGAAGATTTGTGGAAGGATTTTCATCCATAGTTTCACCATTAACTAGGTTGAGTCAAAAAAAGGTTAAGTTTAGTGGTCTGATGAGTGTGAAAAAAACTTCTAGGAATTGAAGACTAGGTTGACAACAACTCAAGTTTTGGCTCTACCATAGGGTTTAAATAGCTTTGTTGTGTATTTTGATGCATCTAGAGTTTTCTTGTGTTATGTTCTGATGCAGCATAGTAAGGTGATTGCTTATGCTTCCAGACAGCTTAAAATTCATGAGAAGAACTACCCGACTCATGATCTTGAGTTAGCAGCAGTGGTTTTTACTTTGAAGATTTAGAGAAACTACTTGTATGGTGTCCATGTGGATGTTTTCACCAACCAAAGAGTATTGTCCAAAATGTGTTCACTCATAATGAATTGAATCTTCATCAAAGGAGATGGCTTGAGCTTCTTAAGGACTACGACATGAATGTGCTTTACTATCCGGGTAAAGCCAATGTAGTAGTTGATGCACTTAGCAGGTTGTCCATGGCTAGTGTGTCACAAGTTGAAGAAGGAAAGAAGGAATTAGTTAAGGATGTTCATAGTCTTGCTCGGTTAGGGGTTTGCCATACTGATTCAGTGGATGGTGGTGTGATAGTTCAGAATGGGTCGGAATCTTCTTTGATAGTTGAAGTGAGGAGAAATAAGATAGTGACCCTATTTTGCATCAGTTGAAGGGTGCAGTCCACCAGCAGAGGGTAGAGGTTTTCTCCCAAGGAGGAGATAGTGTGCTTTGATAACAGGGAGAATTATGTATTTCAGACGTGGATGAGTTGAGACAATAGATTTTGGCAGAGGCTCACAATTCCAAGTACTCTATTTATCCTGGTTCTACCAAAATGTACCGTGACCTATGAAAAGTCTATTGGTGGAATCTAAGTATCCCAACTATCAGCAAGTAAAGGTAGAATATCAGTGACCGGGTGGTATGACTCAGGATATTGACATTCCTACTTGAAAGTGGAAAGTGATCAATATGGACTTCATTACAGACTTACCGCGTACTCGCTGACAGCATGATTCTATTTGGGTGATAGTAGACAGGATTACTAAGTCAGCCCACTTTTTGGCTGTTAAGACTACTGATTCAGTAGTGGACTATGCCAGGCCTTATACCCGTGAGATAGTCAGGTTGCATGAACTCCCCTTATCCATCATCTCAGATAGGGGTACTCAGTTTACATCGCTATTTTGGAAGTCATTTCAGAAGGGCCTTGGTACACAGGTGAATCTCAACACAGTTTTTTACCCATAGACAGATGGTCAGGAAGAGTGTACCATTCAGACAGAGGATATGTTGTGGGCTAGTGTGATCAATTTCAAAAGTAATTGGGATGATCACTTACCTCTTATAGAGTTTGCCTACAACAACAGTTTATATTCCAGTTTTCAGATGGCTCCAAAAAAGGCACTCTATGGACGGAGATGTAGATCAACTATAGGTTGATTTGAGGTAGGTAAAGGAACCTTGATAGGACCAGATTTAGTTAATGAGACTATGGAGAAAATTCAGCTTATTAGAGAGAGATTGAAGGCTGCTCAGATTCATCAGAAATCTTATGTAAATGTGAGGAGAAGAGACTTACAGTTTGAGGTTGATGATTGGGTGTTGCTGAAAGTTTCACCTATGAAAGGAGTCATGAGATTTGATAAGAAGGGGAAGCTTAGTCCCTCGTATGTAGGTCCCTATAAGATTCTAAGGAGAGTTGGTAAGGTGGTTTATGAGTTAGATTTGCTCACATAGTTAGCAGTGGTTCATCCGGTCTTTCATGTGTCTTAATTAAAGAAGTGCATTAGTGATCTGACCTTAGTTGTACCATTAGAAAGTGTGGGTGTGAAGGATAGTCTCACCTATGAAGAGGTCTCAGTGAGATTCTTGATCGTCAGTCTCGAAGGTTGAGGAACAAGGAAGCCGCTTTAGTGAAAGTCCTTTGGAGGAACCAGTCAGTTCAGGGAGCTACTTGGGAAGCAGAAGCATCTATGATGACCAAGTACCCTCACCTTTTTCCTTCTTATTCAGTTCCATCTTGAGGTACTAGTTTCCTCAGTATATCCCTTTAACTCTATTCCATCAGAATTCTCATGTTCCTAGTATATATTCATGTTTTACGACCTCAGTTTAGTCATAATTCAGTTAGAACTAAATCTGGCAGCGAAATCGGAAGTTATCGGTACCGATATTGATCTGTCTCGATACCAGTCTGTCCCGATCCATCACTGGTTCCAGTCTGATCCGATAACCTTTGATCGGGGAAGGGGGTAGGGGTACCGAGATAGGGAATGAGAACGGGACGAAAGTAACACCCAATTTTGACGTGATATTTTTTAAATTAATATTTTTAAGCCCTTTTTTTGTTAAATTGCACAGACTACAATTTTAATCATATTTTTTCAATGTTCATATAATTTATTGATAATTATTCTCATTTTTTAAAATATTAAAATTTTTATCTATTTTTTATTATTTTAATTAATTTTAACTATTATTAAGTTTTGTTGCAATCATTTACACGTAAACAAATGTTGTTTCAATTTTATTTAAATCAGACTTTCTTTATTTAAATCACATTTTTTAAATGTTATTAAATATATTTTTTATTTATTTTTAACACAATCTGTTAATATATAAATCGGAGGAGATATTCCTTACACAGATAATTAAATAACACATAGTTTTAAGTAAACTATGATTTTAAGCACACGATTTTGATAGCTCATGATTTTGTTTTGCCACCTAGATGATTTAGGATTTTAAAGTTTTCTATAAAATGTCTCATACACACTGCACACTCTTTGGTGGTGGAAATTTCCCAAAATAGGCAAAAATCTCAAAAAGAAAAAAAGTTTCTCTGCTAAACGTCCCAAAAATAGCTGAGCCTCCTTTTCTGGCCACCACCCACCGGATTCTGGCAAAGTCCCGTGAAACACCACGCCTCTTCTATTTTCCGCCATTAACGATGAGCTTGAAGCTCCACCATGCCACTCCACGCCGGAGATCCGGTAATCCACCTTCCACTTCCCTTTCTTCTCCAAACAGCCAGCCACACCACCGCCTCAACAACTCCAGTTGTTCAATGTCAAACCAGCCAACAACACCACCCATTTGCTCAAGTTCCGCCATTGACGACGAGCTTGGAGCTCTTACCAAACAACACCGGCAGAAAACAACTAAACCAGTCGCCCAACGCAGCCTAATCTTCTCTTTTTCATCCAACAACCAACACAAGAGTCTTGGGCTAAAATTATCTCTCATCTATTAGAGTGGGTTCATTTTGGTCCCTCAAATATAATCCTGAGCATATTTAGTCCCTTAACTTTACTAAAGTGAAGCACTTTTGGTCTTCCTAACATAATAATGTTAAAAATTAACGAAAAAGATAATTTTCTAACGGTGTAAATTTGACAGTGTTATCTCTTTCTTAATTGATATACATTTTCTTTCTTTCTTATCTTCTTAATTTTTTAGGATTAATATAGTAGTAGCTATTAATATTTGAAGACAATACTTTAGAACACAATAATCTGCCACTTGAAAAAAATAACCATTTTCTTAATTGCAGTAACAAAATGGTCTTAAAGTCAGTGGCATAACTAGTAATTTGGTGAAGGGTGTGCGAATTTCTTCTTAATTGTGTTTAAGAGCGTGCAAAATTAAATATATACTCATAATAGCTAACATTTAACCTCTATGAGTTACTTGTGGGTGCCACATGGGTTTAACACTATTATTTTTAAACGGATTTTGTTAGGGAGATCAAAAGTGCTCCACTTTAATAAAGTTAAGGGACTAAATATGTTTAGAGTTATATTTGAAGGACCAAAATAAACCTACTCTAATAGTTAAGGGACAATTTTAGCCCCTACCACAAACCACCCATTCCTCTACCCCAAGACCACCGTACCTCCATTTCCATCACTGTCCAGCGAGGAGTTGCTAGCTCCGGTGAGTTAGAGGAAACAACCGCACCACCTACCCTTCTCCAAATCGCTATCTCTCCTCCACGAAGCAAACCCTCAGATCTCTCTTCCTCTCCTCAACCGCTTCACCAGTCCCACAACCTCCAAAACCAGACCTCAAAACTCCAGCGTCCACAACCTCTATCTTCTCCCTTTCTCCTCTCTGTTTTAACCCCGTGAAACCAGAAAAAATCCATTAGAATTCGACCACGAAACCAGTCAACTCCGGCAAGCCCAATTCATCCTCTCTTCTCACCACCACAACGCCGACGAGTTCGTTGAAAATGGGAATCAGAGAACCCACAACACTGCTCACTCTTTTTCCTCCATCAACAATAAGTGCGTCATAGACGGTGATGTCCAGATCTGCCCAAAAAAAGTCATCTATATCTATTTTGTTTCATCTAGCTACAACTTTCATGGTTTGTTTTCTATTACTTTGCTAATATGCTTTTATTTATTGCTATTTTGATTATTAGATATTTCTTGCATTTTATTGATTTTGTTTTTATCTCATTATTTAGTGGTTGTTTTTGCCTTCAAGCTTTCTTATAATAGTTTTGCTATTTTTATTTTGTTGTTGCTATTGTAACTAATAGTAAATAGATATTAGTAATTGTTGGCCAATGATAAAAAATTTCCGTCGGATTTTTGAGGTCTCTCCATAATAAAAATGAATGTTATTTTGAGTTTGATTATTGAGACAATTTCAAATATGTACAATAAAGTAATTAGTTTACAATAAATATAGCCAAGTTTTTTTTACAAAAAAAATAGCCCAAAAATGAACTAGCTACAGAAAAAATTACAAAAAAAATAGTCACATATATATGTAATGTATCGATAATGTATAAAAGTTATGTAATGTATCAATATTATATAAATAGTGTATAATGTGTATTGATATTATATAAATAGTGTATAAATATATATCGATATTGTATAAATAATATATAAATATGTATCGATATTGTGTAAATGGTGTATGAACGTGTATATACATTCTCTTTTTCTCTTCCTCTTCTTTAATAATTCAAAAGTTTTAGTAATACAGAAACTTGGTTATGCCATTTCCTCATAAACCCATTTTCCCATGAATAATTCACCATCAACTCGGGTTTCATTATCATGTATTCTTCAGATAATTGACGGACTCTCACAACAACAACAATAACATACCTAGTATAGTCCCACGTAGTGGGGTCTGGAGAGAGTAAAGTGTACGCAGTTCATACCGCTATCTCACAAGTGAGGTAGAGAGACAGTTTTCGATAGATCCCAGCTCAAAGAAAAAACAAAATCCAAAAACTCAAGAGAGCCAATAAATTCCCAAAACCCAAATTCAAAATCGATAAAATAACCAAAAGGGTGTCCGAATTCAACGCTTACCAGCACATCTACAGTGATCACAGGAAGTTCTAACGGAGCTCTTTACATTCTCTTCAATAGTGTAAAGAGGAATCATAACACCTCTGTTCTTATGCACCAAAAATGTAGACCAAATTGGCATTCCTTCAACTGTATACTCCTCAATCTCAGCACATTCCTGAAGAAAATACCGAATATTATCACGAAACTGACCCGTTGGTGTAATCGGACATCCTAGATCAAGAAAACTATGGAATTCATAGAAATTCAATACTCTCTTCTTCTTCATCATCTTCTTGTAATCTTCAAAAATCTCTGCAGTCATTTTCATTTAGCTCTTCAAAAAAGTCGACAAATTGAAAAGTCAAAAAAATTGACGGACTCCCACAGTTTCATTAATTAGAGAAGATATCAAAACAAGGCAAACATATAATATGAGTTTAATAAGGAAAAGATGTGTATAATTGAAAGCAGCTGCAGTCATTTTAAAAGTAGTTTTCTTGTGTGGAGTTTCAGTAAAACTGTGTGTGTTGAAAAATTATAGGCTCTGGAAAAGGGATATTTTTATAATGTGTGGTTTATAAGAAGTGAAAGAAAAGGGAACTAACGAGCAAAAGCGAGCAGAAGAAGAAGAAAACAAGGTCTAATGGTCATTTATGGTGTAAAGTAAAGATTGATTATTTTTTTGTAAATAAGTTGTCTGAGTGGTCATTTTGCATAATTTTCCCTTGATTATTTCATATAGAATATCAATTTACTTGGCCAATGAAGAAATTTTCGTCGATTTTCAAGGCCTCCATTGTATATAAGATGGATTTTATTTTTTCTTGTTATTATATTAATTCATTTTGATAAATATTCGTTCAATACTAACACTTTTACTAAGTGTGTTTACATGTACTTGGAGTTTCTTTTCAAAGAAGGCATTCGAATTAAAATTCAAAGATCTTGTATAATTTTTTATTATATTTATTCATTTTGGCTAATGATAGGCAAATATTAAGCCATTTCGTAAAGTTTTTTCCCTTGGATTCTTAGAGTTTTGGAAAGTCTTTTTCTCTAACTCTGAAGAATCGGCACATAATTTATCTCCTCCTCAATTAAAAAAATGAGTTCAGTCGGGAACCACCATTGTGGATTCTGAAGAATGCCTAATCCCTTCCCTTTGGAATAACCCTTACCTAGAATCTAACTGGTTTTGTAGACTAAATTTATTCTTGAATTAAAAAGTTTTCTGATTTTTCTAAAATTAGGTGGCGATCTCTTTCTCTCTTTAAATATTATTTTTTAATTATTATTTTTGAGTCCCGATGTTGTGTCTTATCGGATATAACAGAATAGCGACTCCACTGGGGATTAAATAGTTTTAACCATTATGGATTCACTTTTTCAATTAAGGAGTTTTTACTTTTTTTACAATTTTTTGTTCATTGTTTAATTGATTCTTTATTTGCACCTTGTATATTTTGTTGGTTATTTGTAAATTGTATATTCTTTACTTTAATTAATTATTCATTTATTATTTGTTTACTTATATTATTATTGTTGTATTTTTATGGCATCTTCCGCCTCCCTGGCAAAACATTAGTTTGCATTAGGAAAAAAAAAGGCAATTATGCGAGTCTTCGCAGTCGTTCTTCACTAAAAAAAATACACTTTATCAAAACATACAAGTGAAGTAGTTGACATGTGATCGGTTAACGATCACTTGTTGTTTTAGCCCGCGGTTATCTACTCGGGTTTCCGGTCATTTTTAATAAATCAACTCTAGTCTACCTAGCGTAGAGAGAAGTCAAATCCTTCAATTAAGCATTGACCTAAGTTGACTCGATACTCAAGCGGTGTTGGGTCCATTAGTGAGACCACCTTGTGTCCAAATTGGCCCACGGCCTAAAAGGACAATCATCCATCTGTTTGTTTTAACTTGAAGGATGTGTATGTCGAGTACGAACCATTGCCTCAGGTTTGAAATATTTAGATAGTTTCTTTTATTGAAGATCTTTATCCGAAAGGTGTTTAAGATGTCAAGAAATTCAAGATTGGAGGACCTCCAAGTCAGCTTAGTTTAGGTTGTACCCCTGCGTGAGACTGATATTTATTTGTACATCCCTCCCACATTTTGTATTCCTGTTTTATTTATTCATAAATTTGTATAAATATTTTTTGGGGGGCAATGAAGCATTTCACAAATCATATATACATTCTTCAAAGGTCACATGTATACTAGGACGCGTTATGCATTGTTTATGTGTTAAATGCTACCTAATTTATTTTGTCCATACTTATTTGATTTTTGTATACATATTTTGTTGTAGATATGATTATTTATTTCAAAAGTTGGAACTACGTGTGACCTGATTCTTGGCTCAACGGGATACGTAGGCGCCACACTGGCTCGGTCATATTTCTCGTAAGCTTTCCGATCATTTATAATGAAAACTGGGGCAGAATTTTTGAAGTCTCAATTTTTTTACAGAAGATGATATTTGCTACAAGATTAAATACACAGAGTTATTGAAGTCGAAACTGGGGCAGAATTTTTGAGGAAGGTCCTCAAAAATTCTACCAGAACAGCAGAGAGAGCAATATCTGATGTTGAACTCCATGAAGAGTCAAACAGATAAATCAGGAGAGCTTTTGATTGAGTTGTGATACACTTTCATTTTATTATTTTTTCATGATTATTCTGTTTTCATTCATTTTTCTTGGTATTATTTTTTGTGCATATATCTGACATTCTTTCAAAGATGATATATTTTATGACATACCTGCAAGAACTACGCACACCTGATTCTCATCCCTCGGGGTGAGATACATAGGCAGTCCTCTTGAGTTCAGTATTCCTTATTCAAAAAAATAACAAAAAAAAAATCTTTTAAGAATCATATCTTTGACTTGGTTGGTGCCAAAACAATTAGAAATATGTAAAATAATTGATATAATTGAGATTGTTGACTTCGTGGTGAACCATAGGTTCTTTTGGTACCTGTGGAGATTCACATGAAGGCCAAGCATATGACATCATAATTGCATACATTGATGTTCTCACATTAGTGGAGATTCACATGAAGGCCAAGCATATGACATCATAATTGCATGCATTGAATAATTTTTTGAGTGCGAGTGTTCTTTGAAAATATTCTCAAATCAAATACTTTAGAAATGTGCAAATGAGGACTTTCTTTGTGGTAAGGGCACTTGAAACATGAGGATAGGTATAATTCAAAACCTTTGTTTGAAGCAAGATGAACAAATCTTATTGATAGTTAGGTATGTTTGAGGTACCACTTGAAACTACAAGAATTATATCGAAGTCAATCTCAGTTAGATGCGAAGCAAATGAGAAAATTTTCATGCAATGTTAAATGTTGGTACCAACTGCAGTCAAGACTTGATTCTCTCTTTACCTGCTTCATTGTTCAAAATAAAACTGGGTCAAGCACCCACTTTCTAAATATATGTCAAATGGCATTTCCTTGTTAAAATTATTGTAAACTTGTCAAACTGACATGTTGAGTTGTTACCTTGTCAAATTGACATATTTTTTTAAAATTGGGTTGTTGTCCGATTCAAAATGACGTATTTTTTAAGTTGGATCGTCACTTATGTATTTGTGACGTGTTATGTTGAATCGTCACCTCTTTCATTGTGAAATATTACATTTGCTACTAATAAGTTTTATGCAGATGATTATGAGATGTTGGGAAATCACCCTGTTCAAAGTGACATGTGACATTTAAACGGGCATCAAATTGACTCCACTTTTCAGATTAGCATCAAGGTGATAATAATTTATCCAGATTTGGTGTCAAGGTGATTCCACTCAGTCCAAATTAGTGTCAAGGTGACTCCACATATTCAGATTGGGTCGTCCGCCCTTCAAAGAGACAAGATTGAGTCATCCGCCTTTCAATGAGACAAGATTGGGTCGTCCGCCTTTCAAAGAGACAAATTAGGTCGTCCGCCTTACAATGAGACATGTTGGGATGTCACCTCATTCAAAGTGACATATCAAATTCAAGATTAGGTCATCCGCCTTTCAATGAGACATGTTGGGTTGTCACTTCGTTCAAAGTGACATATCAAATTCAAGTTGGATCATCCACCTTTCAATGAGACACATTAGGTTGTCATCTCGTTCAAAGTGACATACCAAATACAAGATGGGTCATCCGCCTTTTAATGAGACATGTTGGGTTATCACCTTGTTATGTCTGCTTTGCGTCTGTATGTTATTTTTAATGTTACTTGAGCTGAGGGTCCCCAGACCCCACCTATTAAGATTACACTGTGTATGTTATTACTGTAAAGTTAATCTTTTAGTACAGAGTGAACTTGATGGTAAAATTTAATAGTAACTAATACTAATATTTTTGTCGATAGAAGTTGTTAGCTGTTAGAATATTGCTCTGATGATGAGTTTAGCTTTCATGTAGCTTTCATGTGAATAGTTGTAATGTTACTTATCCTGCTGACTTTCATTGTGTTGTTTCTTCAGTTTTTCTCTTCTTTTGGTAAAGTTACAATGTAAAACATGAAATGAGGTAGAGTTATTGATTTTCTTTTCCCTTACTATGTGGTTGTGGTACTACATGGTTTCCCTTAAATTTGTAAATAATGAAGAATGATAAAGACAAGAGAATAATGACCAAGCAAGTAAGGATTAACAATGTTTTAAATCTTTTTCCTTCTACATTGAAAAGGAACTATTTTCATCAGTTGTACTTTTGGTCTTTTATATATATATAGTTTCCTCATGCCGTTAGATTTCTGTTATAATTTGATGTGTTTTCTATTTCTGTTGCAGAGTTGAAGTCATTGAAAGAGAAGAAAACAGAGAAATTAGGAGAAGGTAAGAAGAATGAGTCAGGCAGCAGTTGTAAAAAAAAAAGTCCCAAATCCAAATAAAGCTCAAAGTCCTATGAAGAATATGAATTCCAATGTTCAATACTGATCAAGTACGAAATTGGCCCAGCAATATAAGATTAAGAGAGAACAACTTGCAAATGAACACGATGATAAAACTAGGAAAGTGCAAGCACTAATGGCGCTTAAAAGAAAGAATCATGAGCCGTCCGTTCCACAACAAGGAAAGAGTAACTTGCCTGGGCACAAGCCAATGATCCAATTGTCCTTAGGGAAAGGGATTAATACTTCACGGATAATTACTGGAAAAGGAAAAAACACACAGAAGTTATTTCAATCTCAAATTGGAGAGTCCATTCAAAAGAAAGGAATGGAATTACCTATGCACAACCTCATGTTCCAAGCGTCTTCAAAGATAGATGTTAATACTTCACATATCATTGGAAGAGCATAAGAGGAAAAGAAACAACATGTTATTCTAGGGCTTCAAAACTGCAAACAAGTGAAGAGGAAGTCAGTCCTACCTCTGACTAGTCTTGATCAGTTTTTAAAAAAACAAGAGATACACGTAAGTGGTGAATAACAACATGATATTCACATAACAACTTATCTGCCGGCTTCTTTTGTTGATGAACATAATAAATATTTGGATGATCTTGCGGAACAAGAAGAAATAGGCGAGGATGAGTGTGCTAGAGATGAGTATATGGACATTGATTGCAGTACACATGGTATGTCTTAAGCTTTTTAAGTTTATTTCTCATTTTTTTTTCTTATTTCTTCACTATTACATCAATCTAGGGATATCGGAGAAGAAAAAAGTTCGAGGACAAACAACATGTAAGAATATTCATGCAAGAAATTTAGATGAAAGAGAGGAGGTTATATTTTACAAAGGACAAGTAGTGGGACCAACTGGCAAGACTGTTTCTAGCTTAAGCAGCTTCATAGGAACAGTTGCAAGAAATCCTAGATTTATCACCTTGATGTACACTAGTTGGCATGCTGTGCCAGAGGAAAATAAAAAACGAATGTGGAACTATGTCAATGTAAGAAAAATTAATCTTTGAGATTGTATATTTATTGTCTGTTATTACTAACTCAAGCTAAATAAATTTTGTTTTGCATAGTCAAAATTATTAATTCCAACAGAAGGGGAGAAGTGGGTGATGGATGGTCTTCGTGATGCTTAGAGGCAACACAAGAGAAGTATTAAACAGAAATGTTTTGATAAGGAAATGACTGATGAACAAATGCTAGCAAAATGTTCCGATGACATTCCTGAAGTTCAATTGCGCCAGTTGATCAAGTATTGGAAATATCCAAATGTTCAAGTGAGACTAAAACAGTGCATTTCTACTCTTAGACATAATTTGCATCATTTATATTCTGTGTTTTTTGAGTTATAAATTAATACATCTCTTTTTATTGAAATTTAGGTCCCGAGCGAGGTAAATTCTCAAAATAGAAAAAAATAAAAGTGGAGGCATCAAACGGGACCTATTAGTTTTGCAAGAGTACGCTTGGCATTGGTAATATTTAGTAGACACACTGTGAAAATTTGAATTTTTTATTTTTTGTACTTTGTCAGAATGTATTAGTGTCTGTTTTAACTTCATTTTCATATAATTTGTAGCGTGCAACCAAAGAAAACAACGAGGAACCATCACAGTCTGAAATGTTTATTGCAACTCGTACAAAAATGGGGAAAAACGTTCAAGCAGATAGCCAAATTGTAATAGTAAGTCAATTTTGTGCTACATTCTTCTTCTTCTTCTTTTCATTTGCTGGACTGTTTACTGGCGGGACTTGTACAAACATGGGTAAAGAAAAGCCATGTGCATATCTTGATAATTATCTTGATAATCTGTGTATTATGATCACTGTCGTAGTACCTTTATTGAGATCGTATTTTGAAAAATACTAATGTTATGGGTGGGAGCTTAATAAGTATATATGCTTTAACACTAGTCTCTTTAATCTGCCTCATTGTCAAAAGTCACTATGCTAAAAAATTCTTTGTCTGCTGCTGGTGAGAAGTACATGTTTATGCAAAAGCTTCGCGACTTTGTTTCTGTTATATGTGCTGATTTTTTTATTTATGAGTGTCATAGTATGTATTTCCATATATATTCTGGTGCTGCTGTTTCAGTACTCATGATACGAGCACATGAGCTTTCATTAATTCAGTTTTAGGCAATTAAATTGAGAAAAGATGACCAAGAAGGGTGACAAGCATAGTTGCACTTATAGTTGTGAAATAGTATCAGTTACTGGGAATTTGGTAAGGTGCTCTTTTGGAAATTGGTCTATTAGGTGGTTCCTGCAGAGTCTGATGCAATTTTAGGATCCATTTCATTATTTAGTGTTAGACATAGCTTGACACATGCTTAAACCCTTAAACTAGGTGTAGTGCAGCTTGCTTGGGTGCTAGTGTATATTCCTTGGTACAGAGTATTGATGTTTCTGATGGTCCTACTATTGTCTAACTAAAAGAGAAGAAACTCCACGATCAAGGAAGAGATCACCAAATCAACTTTGGATTATTTTCCCTTTTGTTGCATACCTGATACATGAAAAGTTATAAAAATTAGTCTTCATGGAAATGGAAATAACCAAGGAACATAGTAAGTAAGATCCAACAACGAAAAGAGAATGATCTAATTATTGGTGCACTTTTTCAGTATTGCAGTTCTATTGCACATCAGTTAATAAAAAGATTGCTTATTTTATTTATTCTATGTTTGTTGGGGATTGTTCCATATGATACTTATACGGTACGATAAAACTGTGAAAGTGAAATTAACAAAATCTAGAATGACAAGTAATGAGACTACTCCAGTAAATAGAATTTGTAATGAGCCTACTCCAGTAAATGGAATTTTTAATGAGCTTACCCTGGTCCATTTTTGTTGCATGCAGTCATACAAATCTTCTGTTTTTGTAAAAATGTAAACTTAGTAATACAAATGTTACCTTCCTAAAATAAAAACCTATGTTGAGTGAACTGCTGGTCCCAAGAACCTTTTGTGTTCATATATGTTATTTACAGAACTTCTTTTTGACAGGCTGAACTTCAGAATCATCAAAATTTTGGGAAAATAGCAGATGATGAATTCGGGGCAGTGTTTGGAAAGGAGCAGCCTGGTCGAATTAGATGCTATAGTAGATCAGTGACAGCTAGTTCTCTGAAAAAAGATGAGGAAATGAATAAACTTAAACAAAATCATGCCAATGAAGTTACTTCTCTTAAGGAAGAACTGTGTGAAATGAGAGAAGAAATGCGATATTTTTTCAGTCAATTGGTGCAAAATAACCCTGGACTAAATGTTCAAGATATACCAGGATCTGCCAGATCTAACCTTCCTTCACCTGTTGACGCAAATAGTGCACAAACTGTAAAAGGGCAAAATCTACCAAATTATTCTGGCTCAGCTAATGCTTCGGTTTCTAAGAAGGTACTTTATATTTCTCATTCACAAGTTAGTTTCTTTCCTGGACTAATACTTAATTACTTTTTCAAAAAAGCTGGTTTGGGACTGTTTGGGGGCATGGCTTTTAAATTGGAGTTCTAATTTGGGCTTATAGACGGGAAGTAGAGGAGGCTTAGGCTTTATGATCAGGGGCTCTGGTTTGGTCTTGTAGACGTGAACCAAATGAAGCTTTGATTTTGGTTTTAATTTGTAAATGGGGACTGGAGGAGGTGCACAAGCTTTCTATCTTAGCTTGCTGCAAATAATTAGCTAGAAGTGATCCTTTTCTTTTCTTGAATTTTGTGGTAAATGCTAAAGCAAATGCAGGATTTCCATAAATTATGGTCTATGAAAAGTTGATCAATTCATGCACTTACCGAGATCTCTAGTTGAGTTGCATGATTTGTCTGTAGATTATTTAAAATTCACTAAAAGAAAGTTCACAAGTAATTCTCTTTCTTTTTTCCAGCAAGCTTGTTAGTTACTACAACATCAAGTTGATTTTGGTTTTAATTTATAAATGGGGACTAGAGGAGGTGCACAAGCTTTGATTTTAATTTTAGTTTTGATTTTGATTTCAATGTGTGTCTTCCATCAGTTTAGGTCACAATCATGGAGGATTCAATGTCACAAGTTTGTTTTTATTCGACCACACTTTATGTTGAATATTTTCATGTGATAAATGCATTTGTATGCTGAATACACCTGTGTGCAGCCTGAAGAATGAAATGCTACTTCTAGTTTTACATCATGTTTGGGTCTGTGTGAAGCAATATGGTTGTTGACTCTATTAGCTCCACTGATATCTCTTATTCAACTCAGCAAATTAACTGCATGTGACAACATATATGCAGTCTTTATTTCTGAAGGAAAATAAACCCGAATCTAGAAGTATAATTTTCTGTTATCACTAGTTGGTCTTGTCGCATTGAACATGATTTTTTTCTAACTTTAATTTTTTTTTAATGTGTAGGAAAATGCCGGTGATCAAATTTGAAGTGGCCTCAAGTCAACTCGACCATTTTGAAGTGAATGATCAAATAGTTTTTGAACTATTGTGATATATGTTTGTAGTGCATTTTATTTTGTTTAATGAAATTTATCTTTAGTACTGATCTAAGAATGTGTTAGTGCATTTTGAATACATTATTGTTTTCGAAGTTTGTTGCAAATGAACTATACATTTTAATATTTATTAGATAATTCATGTTCGAGATTATTTATATATATATATAATTTCTGGCTCTGTATATATATAATTTCTGGCAATATACATGCAAACCAAAATCATTATTTTCTATTTATACAATGTTGCCACACTTAAAAAGTGTGGCTATAGAAATGTCAATAAGTGTTGTTGTAGAAGAGGTATAAAAGGCTGCACTTTTAAAGCGTAGCCAATAACAAAGCTAAGATCACGCTTTTTAGCTGTAGACTTATCAAATAAAGTGTTGCCAATGAGATGCTACAAAGTGCGGCATTTGTAACACATAGGCCACGCTTTTTAACCGTAGCTTCAGTGGCCACACTTAAAAAGCGTGGGCAATAACAAAGCTAAGGCCACACTTATTAGACTTATCAAATAAAGTTGTTTCCAATGAGATGCTACAAAGTATGGCCTGAATAACTCATAGGCCACGCTTTTTAACCGTAGGTTCTATGACCACACTTAAAAAGCATGGTCTAAAGTCAATGGTTACGCCCTTTTAGTCCACCCCCAGAAAAGCGTTGCCTAAAGGCCAAAAATGTAGTCTTTGATCAAAGGACACACTTTTTGCTACTTTAGGGCACACTTTACAAGAGTGGACAAAAGACTAAAATCTTGTAGTGAAATATGGACATAATATATGGACTTCCACCACCTACATCGGTGAAAAGTATAAGAATTTTTCTATTTTATGTGGATTTTTATAGGAGGTTCATCAAAAATTTATCTAGTATTTTGAAGCCGCTGACAACCTTGCTCCAAAAAAGACCAAGAATGTGCTCACTGATGATTGTTTGGGAGCTTTCAACTTGGTAAAAAAAAGCCTACTAGTCCCCCAGTAATGGTGACACCTGATTGGAATCTACCATTTGAACTCATGTGCGATGCTAGCCATTCTGTTGTGGGGGTAGTGTTGGGGAAAAAGAATAATAATCTATTCAAGCCTATCATCTATGCAGTCGTACTCTAAACAGTGACCAAATTTGTCACGACCCAAAATCGGCCCATGATGGCGTCTACATAACCCCCAGTAGACAAGCCTATCCCAAACACGCGAAAAGCAGTAAATAATAATTTAACTAAAGAGATGCGGAAGATATAACAAAAGATAAGGCCAAAAGTATATATATACATACCAACATACATAATATACAAAAGATGGCTCTAAAGTGATCGAAAAAGACAAAACGACCCGAACACCAACCCGGACCTGGTGTCACTAGTACAAGAGCGACTAAAGTAAGGAAAAGCTATAAAATAACCTCTGTCTATCAAAAATACAAAATATAGACAGGAAGTACAAGATGAAAAGCAAGTAAATTCTCTAAAAGTGCCGGGAGCTCACCGTTATCTGAATAGAAACTGGCCTCGAATGACAGGAGATCAACGAGGGTGGCTAATACTAGGTGCTGCATCAGAAAATGAGATGCAGAGTGTAGTATGAGTACCAAAACAATGGGTACTCAGTAAGCATCATAGGCCGACCAAGCGCAGAAAGATAATATATAAATATAAGTTACAGGAAAGCAGCTAACTATACAGGGATCCTCCTAAATCTAATTATAAAGTCGGAGACATGTCGATAAATAAAAAGAAAAAGGGAAACAACATCCAGCCAAACCAGAGTCCATCCACATGCCAAAGCAAATGCAATGCGATGCACGATGACGCATATATGAATGCAATATAATATAAATCCGAAATACCGCATCGGGCGCCCGAAATACCTCATCGGACTATGCATATATGTATATGAAATGATAAATACCCGGAATAATGCATTGGGGGTCTGGAATACCGCATCATACTAATATGTATATAAATGAGAAAGTAAAATACCCGGAATAATGCATCGGGGGTCCGAAATACCGCATCAGACTGTAAATTTATATACAAAAAATAATAGTTTCTCTTTCCCTCTCAAAAACCAAGGTGATACTCAAAATAGCTCAATTTAGTCCAAAATTCATCACAACAGTAGAAAACCTCTTTTCAAACCCAAAAGCCCTTGAAAAATCATTTTCGTATTGTGCTAATGCTATGCCATGCGATATGAGTATGAATGTTCACAAGCAGAGGAATAATCACACCATCAGATCAAACAGGGAAAAAGTACCCTCAAAAACAAGAGAACTGAATGGAATCCATCAAAATCCTAGCCATGGCCTCGGGCCCACAGTTACATACTACGATAGAATAAAGCGGTAAAGTAGAAAACAAAAAGGGAAAAACAACGGCAAGCTCTATTCTACCACTAAAGCCTCCTAAAAGCATGCTAAGGGTCTTAGACTAGTCACACAGAAGAAACAAGCTCCTAGGCTAAGGATAACATACAGTCCTAGTGCTAAAACCCGAAATGGCCAATTAACATGATAAACAAGATTTAAGCCCAAAGTCTATCGAAAATCTAACCTAGCATTCCAGTAACATACAAATATATATAATTCAACTAAACTCAGTCTAGAAGGTAAACCGTAACCTACCTCGGGGCCGAACTGCAAGCATGAACTGTCACTCATGTGCCTTTTCCTTCTGAACAGTCTCAAAAATCTACCACGCTATCAAGAACACAAACTAGGTGTCAAGATGAGTCCAACAATACCCATATTGTTATAATTGTAGCCGAGTTGATATCCGGGTCAAAAGCGGCTCCACAGGGCCTACAACCCAAAACCAAAAATAAAAAGAACCACGATGACCCCAACAATGCCAAGAAGTCATGCTCCAAATTTGAGCCCAATTGGTCAAGGAAAAAGAGGTCAAAATAGCCCGCAAAGGTTGGGGTTTAAAGAATGGAATTTTGGAAATTAAAGCGGAAATTGGGCAAGAATTACTTACCACAATGACGGAATTCCAGCCAACACGAAGAATTCACCACCCCAACGAGCATGCACAAGTCGTAAGGCAGCTACTACAACAAAACCCCAAGCTTGGGATGAGAGCATCAATGGTGGAATTCAAGAAGGTCTAGGTGGAGAAGAAGCTTACCAAGGGACAAAGGATGACGGAGAATCCACGAACAAACGACTCCCCAAGTGTTAGAATCAATATGGAGCAATTTGTTTGAGAGAAATCAAAGTTTTAGAGTGAGAAAGTGTGAGAAACAATGCTGGAAAAACAAACTTTCAGCTATATATAGCTGCTGGAAAATGGTCAGCGCCATCGGCGCTAGGCCAGCGCCAACAACGCTGAAGGGAGGCAGGCGCCTCGGCGCTATCGCGTTGGGATGGCGCGATTGCCCTGAAGGTCGGCAGTCACTGAGGAGCGATCGCGCTGGCCTTGGCGCGATTGCGCTGAAGGCTGGGCTACAACTAATTTTCTGCAACTTTTAGGAAACTCCACGTGGTGTTCCGGGCACAATCGGAAATCGATATTCAAAAACCAATAATGCTAACACATTGGAAATGACATTCCGGACTCAACAAAATCGATGAAACTTCCATATGAGGTTGTTTCGGAGAAATGTTGACCCAAGTCAACACTAACGAAAAGGAACTCAAGGGCTCAAAATGAGTCCGGCTCACTTGGAATCCAAACCAACCACCTCCCTAGCCCAAATTCAACATTATGGAGTTGATGGAATTGTCGAATTTCGAATCCGACACTCCGATCATTGAAAGTCACCCAAAGTTATACTTTCAACTCCAAATGGCCTGAAAACTGAGAAAACCGCACCAAACCCACACCAAAAGTTCTCAGGCCTCAACTAAAGGTCCAACTAGACCAACTTATCGCTCTAGAGCTAACAGAACTATCAGAATTCAATTCCGAGCACGTTAGCTAAGGATGTTGACCAAAGTCAATCCTACCAGCCAAACTGACTTCAAAACATACAAATCCATACAAAACCAAACTGAAAGCACTCAGACCCAAACCAGTGGTCCCACTAGACAAAAATCCCTATTCTGGAGCCAATAGAACTGTCGGAATTCAATTCTGAGCGCTTCTTGCCAAGAAAGTTGATCGAAGTCAGAGATTTACCAATCTTAAAAGCTAAAATAGAGAAATGGTCATAACGACCTAACGAATGGCCCGGGCACCAAACCGTCAGTCCCGGCATGTCATAAATGACCTGGAGCCGCTGAGGGAAAGCTTAACATGCAGAAAAAGCACGAAAAATAGAAAATGACCTGGAGGGTCATTATAACATCCACTACTAAAAGAACTTTCATCCGCGAAAGTTAGAATAAGGATAGTGCCTGAAGACTCGAAAAGATGAGGATAACGGGTCCGCATGTCGGTCTCAATCTCCCAAGTAGCCTCCTCGACAGGATGATGATGCCACTGAATCTTAACTGACGGAATCTCCTTGGACCTTAACTTCCTAACTTGCTTGTCCAAAACAGCAACAGGCTCTTCCCCAAAGGCTAAGGACTCATTCAACTGAACCGACTCCAACTGAAGAATGTGAGACTCATCCGGAATGTACTATCGCAACATAGAAATATGAAACACCGAATGAACACTAGAAAGAGCAGGAGGCAAGTCCAACTCATAAGCAACCTCTGCAATCTGGTGAAGGATCTCAAACGGACTAATGAACCTCAGACTGAGCTTACCTTTCCTCTCGAACTGCATCACGCCCTTCATGGGCGATACCCAAAGGAACACACTGTCACCAACCATAAACTCGAGATCTCGAACACTTCGGTTAGCATAACTCTTCTGCCTACTCTGGGCAGTACGAAGCCTCTCCTGAATAACCCAAACTCTATCTATAGAATCACGAAGCAAATTAGTACCCCATGGCCTAACCTCGAAAGCATCAAACCAACCCATCGGAGATCTGTACCACCTACCATACAAAGCCTCGAATGGAGCCATCTGGATGCTAGAATGGTAACTATTATTATATGCAAACTCTGCCAATGCCAAACACTAGTCCCACTGACCCCCGAAATCAATAACACAGGCTCACAATATATCCTCCAGAACCTGAATGGTATGCTCTGATTAGTCGTCTATCTGCGGATAAAAGGCAGTGCTAAGCTCAACTCTATTACCCAACTCTCTCTAAATAGACTGCCAAAAGTAAGAAGTGAACTGAGTACCTTGGTCGTAAATGATAGAAACTTGCACCCCATGCAAATGGACAATCTCTCAAATATAGATTTGGGCCAACCTCTCAGAACTATAGGAAGTCTGAACTGGCAGAAAGTGAGCAGACTTCGTGAACCTGTCCATGATAACCCAAATAGCATCAAACCTCTATAAGGTACGTGGAAATCCGACTAAAAAGTCCATGGATATACGCTCCCACTTCCACTCTGGAATGGGTAGCCTCTGTGATAAACCACCTGGCCTCTTGTGCTCAAACTTCACCTGCTGACAGTTCAAGCACCTGGATACAAAAGCTAAAATATCCTGCTTCATCCCACACCACCAGTAGTGCTACCTCAAGTCATGATACATTTTAGCTTCCCTGGGATGAATGGAATATCTAGAGAAATGAGCCTCCTCCAATATCAATCTGACCAAGTCACCAACTCTAGGAACGCAAATACGACCCTCGATCCTCAGAACACCCTCCGAATCTAAAGTTGCCTTACTAGCCTCACCACTCAACACCTTTTCACAAATGATCCTCAATCTCGCATCATCAAACTGATGTGCTTGAATCTGCTCCAACAAGGAAGACCTAGCCTCAACACAAGCAAGAATACAACCTGGCTTAGAAATGTCAAGTCGAACCAACCTATTATCCAAGGACTGAATGTCCCAAGCTAAAGGTCGCTCCTCTGTAGCTAAGAAAGCTAAACTACCCATACTCACCGCCTTCCAGCTCAAGGAATCCGCTACCACGTTTGCCTTGCCTGAATAATAGAGGATAGAAATTTCATAGTCCTTCAGTAACTCCAACCACCTCCGCTATCTCAAATTTAGATCCTTCTGGCTGAAAATGTACTGAAGACTATGATGGTCAGTAAAGATCTCACAATGCACGCCACAAAGATAATGCCTCCACATCTTCAATGCGAAGACTACCGCTGCTAACTCCAAGTCATGTGTGGGGTAGTTCCTCTCGTGAACCTTCAATTATCTAGAAGCATATGCAATAACCTGGCCCTGCTCATCAACACGCAACCCAAACCAATACCTGATGCATCATAATATATGGTGAAACTCTGACCCTCAATCAAAAGTGTAAGAATCGGAGCTGAAGTCAATAAGGTCTTGAACTTCAGAAGGCTCGCCTTACACTCATCTGACCACTGGAAGAGAACATTCTTCTGAGTTAATCTAGTCAACGGTGCTGCTATCGAAGAAAATCCCTCCACAAACCGCCTGTAATCACCTGCTAACCCGATGAACCTGCAGACCTCGATAGGAGAAGTAGGCCTAGCCCAATCACGAACTGCTGCAATCTTTGTCGGATCTACCATAATCCCATCCTTGGACACCACGTGCCCCAAGAATGACATAGACTCAAGCAAAAACTCATACTTAGTGAATTTGGCATACAACTGGTGGTCTCGCAAAGCCTGAAGTACAACTCTGTGATACTGCTCATCCTCCTCCTTACTCCTCGAATAAATCAGAATGTCATCGATGAACACAATGACAAACGAATCCAGATAAGCATAGAACACATGGTTCATCAACTTCATAAATGCTGCTGGGGCATTAGTCAACCCAAAAGACATGACCAGGAACCCATAATGGTCGTATCGAGTCCTAAATGCAGTCTTTGGGATGTCCTCAGCCCTAATCCTCAACTGGTGATAATCGGACCTCAGATTTATCTTAGAAAACATGACTGCCCCCTGTAGCTGATCAAACAAGTCATCAATACGTGGCATCGGATACCTATTCTTAACTGTCACCTTATTCAATTGCCTATAGTCAATACACATACGCATAGACCCGTCCTTCTTCTTCATAAACAGAACCGGAGCACCCCGAAGAAATACTAGGCCGGATAAACCCTCTACTCAACAGATCCTGGAGTTGATCCTTAAGCTCTCTCAACTCAGCAGGTGCCATCCGATATGGTGAAATAGAAATGGGATTGGTGCCCAGCTCGACATCGATACCAAAATCAATGTCACGATCAGGAGAAAGACCCGAAAGATCGAAAGGAAACATATCTGAATACTCACAAACCATAGGAACCGACTCAAGAGGAGGTATGGTGGCACTAGTATCACGGACGTAGGCAAGATAAGCTAAGCACCCCTTCCCAACCAACCACTAGGCAGTCAGGAAAGATATAACTCCCCTCGGCATATGGCTATCGGTTCCCTTCCATATGATAGGAGGGATACCAGGCATCCAAAGAGTAACAGTCTTGGCGAAGCAATCCAAGACCGTATGATAAGGACACAACCAATCCATGCCCAAGATCACATCAAAATTGACCATATCAAGGACAACCAAGTCAACCCAGGTGTCATACCCCAAGATAGTCACCACACAAGCCCGATACACCTGATCCACTACTAAAGAATCACCTAGGGGAGTCGATACACGCAAAGACACAGGCAAGGACTTACAAGCAGACCCCAGACGAGCAACATAATAAGCAGATACATATGAGAATATAGACCCTGGATCAAACAAAGTAGAAGCAGACTGATGACAAACGGAAATCATACCTGTGATCATAGCATCTGAAGCCTCGACATCTATCTGACCCAAAACTGCATACATATGGCCCCGACCACCACGACCACTTGACCTACCAGACTGAGGGCCATATCTAGTACCCTGGGGACCACCTCTACTACCCTGTGAACTGCCTCTAGTTGGAGGTGTTGGAGCCCTGGGGGCCTGAACCAACGGATCTTGTCGCCTAGACTGATGTACCAATGGGCACTCTCTATCAAAGTGGCCTATCTTGCCACACTCATAACACCCCTGACCATGTGTACTCTACTGTGAAGACCTGGCTGAATCAGAATGACCACCATGACCTGTGGACCCTAAATGACCACCTCAGGGAGCAGGAATGAGACTCTGGCTACTCTGACCCTCAGTAGTCTGTAATGCCGCCTGAATAGGTCTGCTCGGCTGGAAACGCTGTTGGTGCTGACCTCTACCAAAATAGCCCCTACCATGGCCCTGTGAACCGCTGAAACTGCCCTGAAGGTGGGGCCTCTTATTGCTGCCCCCTTGGCCTCGTGAACTATACCCTCAATAGTATGAGCATGATCAACTATCTCCAGAAAAGACTGGCTCAATGCTACCATACCCTCTATGGCCAAGCGAAGGTCCAAGGTCAAACCCCGAATAAATTGGCGTACTCTCTCATGCTCGGTAGGCAGAATCATAGTGGCATGCCTGAATAACTGGTGGAAACGAACCTCATATTCAGACACTGTCATGGAACCCTGCTCCAACCCAGCAAACTGATCCATCAGACGCTCCCTCATGCTACGTGGTACATACTTCTCTAGAAAAGCTGCGAAGAACTAATCCCAAGTAAGCGAAGGTGACCCGATCAGTTTATAAGCAACATATGACCTTCACCACTATTTCGCTGGACCATCCAGCTGAAATGCGGTGTAATCGGCTCTGTGAGACTCAACTAACCCTAAATTATGTAACCTCTCCTGGCAGCTAGTCAGAAACTCGTGCGCATCCTCCCTAGAAGCACCTGAAAACCTCGGAGGACCCAATCTCAAGAACCTACCCAGTATCTTATGCTCTTCAAAAGACATAACTGGCACAACTGTAGGGGTAGCAACTGCAGGTACCGGTAGTACCTCAAATCTTGGAGCTGCAGCAACAGGTTGTGCTTCTGAACCCTGTGTTGCCGCCTGAGCTGAAGTATGAGCCTCATGATAACGCTCAAACTACACCTCAAATTAATGAAGCGTAAGCGATCGTTGTCAAGTAAAGAACCCAACAAGGTTGGGGTCGAATCCCACAGAGAATATGGTGAAGATTAAGACTTTAGCGAAGTAGATGACTAGTGATCAATCGTTTCCGATAAATAAAAAGGAGGGGGGGTTTGTGAACAAATCGTAAACAAAAGCAACAATAATGTAAGAGAATAATCAGTAGGAGAGAATGAACTAGGGATGAGTTCACCATGGCGTTGTAACAATGTCGATTCTAGGCTTAACAGGGTTCTTTCTACATGCGTGTCACGATGTGATTGCATCAATTGTATCGTCTAAACGTCTCTCGACCAAATAAACAAATTTCCTTTTCTATTCTCTCGACCTCGAAAAGATGTGCTTTTTAGCTTTCAATCCTAACATCAAGTAGCTTAATCCAGTTACGGCATTAATCATTAGACGAGAGTTAGTAGTCTCGAATCCTTGTTGTTAATCAAGTTTTCCCGGTTTTAATCTCTTTACTCAAGCAAATTAAACCTAGGCATGTTCTAATGTTTGCAACCACTAGAAAACGTGACATAAAGTATGATTAACAATGTGACTACATGTAAATTGAACCCAACGCTACCCGGAACCTAAATCGCTATGTTTGCCATGGCTCCCACAACCTTAGTTGCGGGAGTTTTAGTTACTCATGCTCGAAGAAGAAGAGAAAATAGTTGTATTCATAATAAAGGGAAGAAAAGTCTTACAATATAATGAAACAATCAATCTTCCAATATCCAAGAACAAGAAATACCAAGAACTCACGAACGAATCAAGAACACGAGTTCAATACAAATGAACCGTGTTGTTTTCTCTCCAAAATAACTAAAAACGTGTTTTAAACTAATGGGTGAATTATAATTAACATAAACCTAACATAGGGTATTTATAGGAGTAGTAGAAACCAAATCCAAAATGGGCTAGAAATCCCCAAAACGCGGGTCGCCGACTAAAGCTACTGCCTTAGCGTGACGGTCAGGCTGACGGACCGTCACTGCCTTGACGGACCGTCGCCTGGGCCGTCAGCTTAGGCAGTGGCACTGCCTCCTTTACTGCCTTGGAGTGACGGTCACTTGTGACGGACCGTCACACTTGTGACGGACCGTCACTCAGGCCGTCACTCTTAGGCAGAATGTCATTTTTCGCGTATTTTCTTCCGTTTCCGTGTTTGTTTCCATTTCCTACAAATACAACATAAAAACATCAAAAACAACAATGGTTGCTTGAAAACGTACGATTGTTCTTAGTAAAAAGGAGTCGAAAGTGACGTAAATTAGCGTCACATCAGCACCCCCAACTTAAAACGTTCGCTTGTCCTCAAGCAACATGACATAAAACAATAATACGACTCAACTAAGAACACAAACTCATGTCTATAACAACTCATGGTCATTCAAACTTATTCAATTAAATCAAGCTCCCTCGTAGCACACAAATGTATGAAACACTAACTTGCAAGGATCCAAACATGTCATTCCGATATGATAGAACATTATGCATACACACACGCAGCTATCCCAACAATCAATAGACAATATAGACATCTTGGTGCCCTCACCACAAAGAAATCCCACACACAAGATTTGGGACTAGGTAAGCGCTCACACTCACAATGATTTCAAACAATGCACATGCGATACCATAGGCTTGCCCTTACTATTCTATTTCGGTTCTTTAGAAAGCTACTCAGGATCACTACAGGACTTGTTTAGGCTTGTAATGAGGCTTCGGGTGCAGGTAGGATACATTTAGGGGTTAGTGACTAAGCCCTCCTTGGACCCATTTACATCTTATCACCACATAACTTCACTTACTTTCGTCCATCCTTATTCACCTTTTATTTCCTTGATTCTAGCTACAGGTGCGGCCTCTTTATTGACAATTCTTTTTGTTTCTTTTTCGATCTTTTTCATCTTTCTTTATTTTTCTTTTCTTTTCTTAGGCGCACACCCGGATTTTCATTCTATTCAAAAACCAATCTTCTCCATCATCTTTCTTATCATTCACCTCTGTAGTAGCCACCCCCAACTTAGGCTGATTGCCTGCGTTAAGGTGCACAATGTCCATGCAGGACCAGGGCCAAAACAGGGATTCAAAGTTAAACAGGAATGGTGACAGGTTATTGAAAGAACAAGGTCAATTATGGCTCAAACAGGGATCAAAGGGAGTATTTGCATTTGGACGGTCTTATAGGTTAAGTGGACTGCACACAAAAAGGGCCTGTGATCCTTTCCTAAGCAACCAAACTTCGAACTTAACAAAATAGACCGGGCAAGTTCTAGATGCATGCATAGAGTAAGAATTTATACAATAATCTCACACACTCTTGGCACCAAGAAACTATATCGCTACCAATTATCAAACAACCGCTCGGCTTAAGCATACTCATTCTAATCATAATCACACAATGACATTCAAGGATCCAGACAGTCAATCGTTTCAATATAAGTACAAAACCAGAAAAAATTTTAAAGGGGCCTCGTTTTAGTTAACAAAACGCCATGCTCATCACTATAGACACTAAAAAATTTAAAATAACAACCTAAACATGCCGGTTCTACTAGATAGCACACCGGAGGGAAAAGAAACACGGCAACAAAAACCCTCGGTGGTGACTCACAGGTTTCCCAACACCCTCAACTTAGACTCATGCCTTGTCCCCAATGCATATATGCGAAAGCTAAAAACTGTGAGAATAAAGGAATACCTGTGAAGTCGATATGACTCAAATTTCGGAATGATGTTGGAGACCGCCTGGGTCTCCACAACAAGAGAACTCGATGGAGTACGTGTGTGCGCCAACCTCATGTTGCGCTCCAACTTCCTCTTTTATTTGCTCCGCCGCTAGTCGTGACCGCTTCTTCGCTCTTTCTTTGCAGATTCTTTTGCGGTGTTTTCGTTTCCTCGATTTAATTTCACCGCCTTCCGCAACATGCTTCTCTTTTCGCGGCCTCCTTCTCACAACCGCTAGCGTCTCGACCAAACACTTCTCCTCAAGGTGCACATCTGCAGGAGCTTCCTCAATAGCATTGATGACCGCGACCACCTTCATGTCACTTGGTTGCTTCATCAATTTGGACACATCGAACTTGACCAATTCATTGTTCAATCGGAAGGTCAGCTCATTTTTCTCCATGTCAACCAACACTCTCGCCGTAGCTAACAATGGTCGTCCCAAGATTATGGGAATTTCGAAGTCCACTTTGCAATCCAAGATTACAAAGTCAGCTGGGAAGATAAGCTTACCGATCTTTACTAGCACATCAGACAAGATCCCTACGGGTCGCTTTATCGAACGGTCAGCCATCCTCACTCTCATGGACGTTGGTTTAGGAGCTCCCAAACCCAATTTATTATATACTGCTAGCGGCATCAAATTTATACTAGCACCAAGGTCACACATAGCTCTCCCGAAGTTGAGCTTCCCGATGGTACATGGAACAGTGAACGCACCTGGATCATCCTTCTTTTCAACTAACGATCTAGAGGAAATAGCGCTGCAGTGATGGAGGTTGTCTTCCGGCTCAAAACTTACCGTCCGCTTTTTTGTAATCAAGTCCTTCATGAACTTGGCATAACCGGGCATTTGTTCCAGCGCTTCTACCAATGGTATGTTTATTGAGATTTGTTTCAGCATGGTCATGAAATTCAGGAACTTACCATCGTCAGCTTTCTTTTTCAACCTCTGGGGGAAGGGGGGTGGGTGTCAAAACCTCATAGTTGGAAGCTTTTCAGCTTCCTTGCGTTTCTCCACGGGCTTTGGAGTTTCCTCCTCTACCGCCTCTTCATCATCTGCAATATCACCTTGAGCATGAATTACCGAATGTGATTCCGGTAATATTTTTCCGCTCCTTGTGGTAATCGCCATACAGCTTGCATCATTCTTCGGATGAGTGGTGTCGCTCGGCAAAGTACCTATTTTCCTTGGGTTTAGAGATGCCGAGATGTGACCCACTTGCTGCTCTAGTTGCTTGATAGCGGTTGAGTGTGACTCCACTACTAGACTCAATGTTGATAGCTCATTCCGCATTGCCTTTACCCCAGAGTCAGTCGATTCCACCTTAAGCAGCATCTTCGCCATCATGTTCTCAAGTTTGGACGTCTCAGCCTCGCTGCCAGCTTTATCCCGATTACCAGGTGGTATATACAACCCACCTCTATCAGTGTTGTTCCTCCAGTTTCCTTGGTCGCGCTCTTTGTAACCACTTTTCTCATAGTGGTTGTCTCGCTGATAATTCCGACCTTGGTTTCCCTGGCCATTGGCCTGGAAACCCCCCAAGTAATTCGCTTCCTCAGTCTCTATACCTTGGGAACCCACAGCTTGTACCTTCTCTATACTTCCTGACGTCAAGTGCCTTGTCAGGAGATCCCACTGTGTTTTCAGGTGCGCCATGTCTTGGTCGCGCTCCTCCTCTTTCCTTCGCTGCTCTGCTGACATGCCAACTGTATAGGTGCTAGCTGCAACCTCTGAATCCCGTGTGTGCCAGGCTCTGTTGGTCTTGGTGAGCCTGTCCAAAATAGCTGTGGCGTCGGCAAAAGTGCAACCCATAAACGCTCCACCTGCTGCGTTGTCCAATGTTGGCTTGGTAGCTGAATTTAGTGCCCTGTAGAATGTCTGCATCAAGAATTCGTTGTTCAGCTGATGGTTGGGGCACTGTGTCAGCTTCTTCTTAAATCACAACCAAGTCTCGTGCAGTGCTTCGTGAGGTTGCTGCCTGAAATTACTAATCTCATCCCTCAACTGTATCATCCGAGAGGGAGGAAAGAACCTTTCTAGGAAAGCTCCTCTCAACTCGCCCCACGTTGCGATAGAGTCGGGGGTCAGCTCCGTCAACCACAATGCTGCCTCATTAGACAGAGACAACGGAAACAATCTGAGCCTGATCGCTGTCTGACTCACGCCCGGCAGCTCAAACGATTTGCAGATCCCCACGAAATTCATCAAGTGCTGGTTCGGATCGTCACCAGCAACACCGCGGAACACTCCTCTCAAGTTCAACAGTTGGATCATCGTGCTAGTGATGTTGAACTTGGCTCCGGGCGGTAGCGGTGGAACAATAATGGCGCCCGTAGCGCCAGCTCCATCTAAATCGAGATCCTCATCATTCCGTACCACATCATCCTCCAGACCACCAGCATTCAAATTTTGTTGGGCCTGCAGTTCTGCAGTGATCCTTGCTGCGTCTAATTGTGCGGCCATATTCCGCCTCAATGTTCTCGCAAGTTCGGGGTCGTAAGGTAAAATTTGTTCCCCCGAACCTCGGGTGCTTGGCATGCACAACCTGTACCCTGTCCAAAAACAAAAACAACCAACAGAAATAAAAGCAGGAAATTATGACTAAAAGTCAACTAAACACACCAGACTTAATCAAAAACCGTATTCCCCGGCAACGGCGCCACTTTTGATAACGCTCAAACTACACCTCAAATTAACGAGGCGTAAGCGATCGTTGTCAAGTAAAGAACCCAACAAGGTTGGGGTCGAATCCCACAGAGAATATGGTGAAGATTAAGACTTTAGCGAAGTAGATGACTAGTGATCAATCGTTTCCGATAAATAAAAAGGGGGGGGTTTTGTGAACAAATCGTAAACAAAAGCAACAATAATGTAAGAGAATAATCAGTAGGAGAGAATGAACTAGGGATGAGTTTACCATGGCGTTGTAACAATGTCGATTCTAGGCTTAACAGGGTTCTTTCTACATGCGTGTCACGATGTGATTGCGTCAATTGTATCGTCTAAACGTCTCTCGACCAAATAAACAAATTTCCTTTTATATTCTCTCGACCTCGAAAAGATGTGCTTTTTAGCTTTCAAACCTAACATCAAGTAGATTAATCCAGTTACGGCATTAATCATTAGACGAGAGTTAGTAGTCTCGAATCCTTGTTGTTAATCAAGTTTTCCCGGTTTTAATCTCTTTACTCAAGCAAATTAAACCTAGGCATGTTCTAATGTTTGCAACCACTAGAAAATGTGACATAAAGTATGATTAACAACGTGACTACATGTAAATTGAACCCAACGCTACCCGGAACCTAAATCGCTACGTTTGCCATGGCTCCCACAACCCTAGTTGCGGGAGTTTTAGTTACTCATGCTCGAAGAAGAAGAGAAAATAGTTGTATTCATAATAAAGGGAAGAAAAGTCTTACAATATAATGAAACAATCAATCTTCCAATATCCAAGAACAAGAAATACCAAGAACTCACGAACGAATCAAGAACACGAGTTCAATACAAATGAACCGTGTTGTTTTCTCTCCAAAATAACTAAAAACGCGTTTTAAACTAATGGGTGAATTATAATTAACATAAACCTAACATAGGGTATTTATAGGAGTAGTAGAAACCAAATCCAAAACGGGCTAGGAATCCCCAAAACGCGGGTCGCCAACTAAAGCTACTGCCTTAGCGTGACGGTCAGGCTGACGGACCGTCACTGCCTTGATGGACCGTCGCCTGGGCCGTCAGCTTAGGCAGTGGCACTGCCTCCTTTACTGCCTTGGAGTGACGGTCACTTGTGACGGACCGTCACACTTGTGACGGACCGTCGCTCAGGCCGTCACTCTTAGGCAGAATGTCATTTTTCGCGTATTTTCTTCCGTTTCCGTGTTTGTTTCCATTTCCTACAAATACAACATAAAAACATCAAAAACAACAATGGTTGCTTGAAAACGTACGATTGTTCTTAGTAAAAAGGAGTCGAAAGTGACGTAAATTAGCGTCACATCACCTCACCTCGAACCTGAGAACCAATTAGAGTGCTCAGCGAAGGGACTAGCAGAGTCATACCCTCAAGAAACCCCAATAACCGGACCAAGGTGTCCTGCAATACTGGAGTAGCTATAAAACCTGCCGGATGCTGGGTTGGCCCCACATGCTCCGGCTCATACTGAACCTCATCCTCTCTAACCTCGGGCTCTAGTGATGGTGATCTAGCACGGGCCCGAGCTGGTGTCATAGCATGTGCCCTGCCTCGACCTCTGGGTTGACCTCTACCCCATCCCCTAGTTGGGGCTCTAACTGTAGAGGCAGGGGACTCATCCTCACCCGCTGAAGATCTCATTCGAAGCATCTGAGAAGGAGTGAAATAAATATACTTAGGAGTTGATCAAGTCAAGTAAGCATGATAAAGAATCAAACAAAACGAAGCCTTTTCTAAGGAATGTCCTATAGCCCCTAGCAGAGAGGATACGGACGTCATTGTACCTTATCCACGAGGCTCTACTAGACACTTGCTCTTGTACTAGTGAGACTGGTGAACCTAAAGCTCTGATACCACTCTATCACGACCCAAAACTGTGCCATGATGGTATCTACATAACCCCCCAGTAGAGAAGCCTATCCCAAACACGTGGAAAGCAGTAAATAATAATTGAACTAAAGAAAAGCGGAAGATATAACAAAAGATAAGGCCAAAAGCATATATATACATATCAACGTACATAATATACAAATGATGGCCCTAAAGTGACCAAAAAAGACAAAACGACCCAAAAACCAACCTGGACCTAGTGTCACTAGTACAAGAGCGACTAAAGTAAGGAGAAGCTATACAATAACCTTTGTCTATCAAAAATACAAAATATAGACAGGAAGTACAAGATGGAAAGTAAGTAAAGTCTCCAAAAGCGCCGGGAGCTCACCGTGATTCAAACAGCAACGGGCCTTGAATGACAGGATATCAATGAGGGTGGCTCGTACTAGGAGCAGCATCAGAAAAAGAGATGCAGAGTGTAGTATTAGTACCAAAATAATGGGTACTCAGTAGGAATCATAGGCCGACCGAGCGCAAAAAGATAATATATAAATATAGGTTACAAGAAAGAAGCGTGTCATGCCCTGAGGATACCCCCTAGACGCGACACGATGCTTAGTGTCACGAGTGACCCCAAGCTAACCCATGGCATGGCATATCTAAGTAAAACCAGTATAAAGATATGTACTATGCAAAAAACTAAAGCAATTAAATATCTAAAAACGGGAAGAACCTAAATGAAATCTGAATATATGAATTTGGTTGAGTACTGACTAAATAACAATACTAAAAGTGCTAAATCTAGTCTATGTCTGAAAGCCATATAACTGAATAGGAGTTGCTGGGACATGCTCCCAGCTAACTCTAGAAAAACTAAAAACTGAAGATAAATACTGAAATAAAGGCATGTCTATTGTCCCCGAACTATTGGGGACTCGCCACTAAGCCACTGAGTATGGACCGGAGGTCAAGTTAGGTGCGATCTAGATGCTGAGTACCTGAACCTACATCATGAAATGATATAGCACAAAAGTATGCATCAGTACTTTGAATATACTGAGCATGCAGGATACAAGCTGGACTGAACAATATATACATATATATATATATATATATATATATATAGATAACTGAACAAAAGAATAAACATGCTGAACTGTAACTGAGAGTTGTACTGAATGCAGTGACCAAGTATAAATCATGAAATAACATGCTGATCTGAATACTGAACATGAGTATTGAATACAAGG
The DNA here is from genome assembly GCA_003996215.1 of Jaltomata sinuosa. Lineage (NCBI taxonomy): Eukaryota > Viridiplantae > Streptophyta > Magnoliopsida > Solanales > Solanaceae > Jaltomata > Jaltomata sinuosa. The sequence goes on from QJPP01007376.1 coordinate 115,237, forward strand.
TCAATGCACATGAATTTGACTGTGGGAGATATTACTAACCGACATACCCCAAGCTGAGCTAACTATAGGGACAACCTGTAACCCTGGATGGCAGGGCGTTCATATCTTGCCAAGGGTATAAAAGAGTCTAACAAGGATCCACTGCTGATGTCCATAATGGACAAGGAGGTGCAGCCTAGTCTGACAGCTAACTCCTTCAAAACTACGGTGGCACCGTAGTTCTAGGACTTGGGGATTGCTACTAAGGGTCATAGCCTAAGCTGACAGCTAAGCCCTTATCCCTAGTCTGCTCGGTACTAAGTCTACTCCCAACTGAATATAAGCTAGCATGCAACTATAACACTGGATAGCTCAAAATACTAATATAATCTAAGAATACACACAACCAAGCTGTAGGATATGACATTCAAATTCTGAAATCTGATCATCTGACTGAGTCTGCCAAACATTTATAATCTATGGAGTACTAAAAATTACAACAAGTTAGGGTTCTGAATTATGTACATGAACTATACTGATTCTCCAAGAAACATGGACTAAGCATTATATAATTCCATAACATCTGAATAGCAAGAATTCTCTAAAGTCCATGAACCCTAGGTCTTTAGCATTTATGGAGAACTAAAGGTATTTGTCTGAGTGATAGGGACCTAATGGGTGAAAGGAGCCCACTAGTGAAATCCCACATACTTGTATGAAGATTCTACGATTGAACCTTTGGATTCTGAGAGGAACTTGGAGAAAACCCTTTTTGCCTTGTTCTTGAGAGAGAGTGTTCTGTTCTTGAGAGATTTGCTAAGTATGTATGATTTAGGAGTAATGAGGGACAAATAGAGTTAAAACCCCTTTAATTACCCCCAAAACAACATAGGGTCAGAATTAAAATAATTAGGAAAAGACTAGACTACCCTTGGGAAAGTTTAAAAGAATTTGCAGAAAATCACGCTCAGGGGCTATGGCTTGGTTGATGGACCGTTCTTCTGATTGACAGACCGTCAACTGGAGTCGTGGTTCTGCCTGTGCGTTTTAGGGTCTCTGGTCCTAGGAACGATGGTTAAATAAGATGGTCTGTCCTTCTGAATAACGGCCCGTTGTTTGACCAATGGTTTTTGGGGCTGGAACTGGGGTCCTCTGATTCTGGGAAATTATGACTCCTCAGGATGGACCGTTCTTCTGAACGATGGCCCGTCAAGGGACTCCTAGTTTCTGAAGACAGAGTTGAGGGTCTACTGGAATTGGGACTACGGTTTAAACGACGGACCATTCTTCTGAATGATGGTTTGTTGCCTGAATTGTGGTCCCTAGGGTAGAACTGATGGGCTACTATTTCAGGGATTATGGTTTCAAATGACGGACCGTTCTTCTTAACGGCGTCCGTGGTTTGAACAATGATTCCTGGAAACTTGAAATTTTTTGAAATTTTTATTTTCTACTGGTTTTCTGAGCTTAGTCTGGGCTTGGAAGTTCTAGGTTGTTACAATATCTCCCCCTTGGAATCATTCGTCCTTGAATGAAGGCTGAACAAGCTGAGTTTGGAGGGAAAGAGTTGAAATCCCTACCAACTGAGTACTAGAAACTGATACTTGACTGAACTGAGTTCCATGAACATGCACATAAGCTGAAATGCAAGGAAAGTTGATGGAACAAAGTACTTGAGACTGAATTACACAAGAGTAAACTAAGAGACTGAAGAGGAATTGTTACCTCAAGCAGAAACTGAGTCGGAGGGAAAGAGGTGAGGGTACTTGGACATCATGGATGTTTCTGCTTCCCAAGTAGCTCCCCTATGGACTAGTTCCTCCACAAAACTTTGACTGAAGCAACTTCCTTATTTATCAACCTACGAACCTGACGGTCAAGAATCTCAATTGGAACCTCCTCATAGGTGAGGCTATCCTTCACAGCCACACATTCTAAGGGGACAATCGATGTCGGATCACCCACACACTTCTTCAGCAAGGAAATGTGAAAGACCGGATGAACAGCTGCTAATTCTGCTGGCAACTCTAACTCATAAGCCACATTACCAACCCTTTTCAGGATCTTGTAAGGGCCTACATATCTGGGACTGAGTTTCTCTTTCTTTCCGAATCTCATCACACCTTTCATGGGTGACACTTTCAGGAAAACCCAATCATCACTTTTGAACTCTAAGTCTCTTCTCCTAACATATGCATAGGATTACTGACGACTCTGAGTTGTCTTAAGCCTGTCTCTGATGAGCTGAACTTTTTCCATAGCCTCACCGAATCTGGTCTAATCAAGTTTGCTTCACCTACTTCAAACCAACCAATAGGTGATCTACATCTGCGCCCATATAGAGCTTCGTATGGGGCCATCTGAATGTTGGAATGGTAGCTATTATTGTAGGCGAACTCTATGAGAGGTAGGTGATCATCCCAACTACCCTTGAAATCGATCACGCAAGCCCTCAATATATCTTCTAAAGTGTGAATGGTACGCTCTGCCTGACCATCCGTCTGCGGAGGAAATGTTGTGCTGAGCTTTACCTGAGTGCCAAGACCTTTCTGGAATGACTTCCAAAAGTGAGATGTAAACTGAGGGCCTCTATCTGAGATGATAGATAAAGAAACTCCATGCAACCTGACTATCTCACTTATGTAGAGCCTGGCATAATCTTCTACTGAATCTGTAGTCTTGACTGCTAAGAAGTGAGCTGATTTGGTAATATTGTCCACTATTACCCAAACGGAATCGTGTTTCCTGTGAGTACGGGGTAGACCCATTATCAAATCCATGTTAACCACTTCCCACTTCCAAGTAGGAATGCTAATTTCCTGAGTCACACCTCCTGGTTTCTGATGTTCTACCTTTACCTGTTGATAATTGGGACACTTGGCCATGAAATTCGTGATGTCCCTCTTGATGCCATTCCACCAATAGACTTCCCGTAGATCATGGTACATCTTAGTGGCACCTGGATGAATGGAATATTTGGAACTATGGGCTTCAGTAAGGATCTGCGACCTTAACTCACCCACATTTGGAACACACAAGCGACCCTGGTAGCGAAGTACACCATCTCCCCCTTGGGAGAAAACCTCTACTCTCTGCTGATGAATTGCACCCTTCAACTGAAGCAATATAGGGTCACTATCTTAGTTCTCCTTAACCTCTGCTGCTAGGGAAGATTCTGCTCCATTTTAAACTATCACACCACCTTCTAACGTGTCCATAAGGCAAACCCCTAAGCGAGCCAGCCGATGAACATCTATGGCTAGTTCTCTCTTTTCTTCCTCAACATGAGACACAATACCCATAGACAGTCTACTTAGGGCATCAGCCACTACGTTGGCCTTACCCGGGTGGTAGAGCACATTTATGTCATAATTCTGGAGGAACTCAAGTCATCTCCTCTGACGAAGGTTCAACTCTCTCTGGGTGAACACATACTGGAGGCTCTTATGGTCTATGAACATGTCAACATGGACACCATACAAATAGTGTCTCCAAATCTTTAGGGCAAACACCACCGCTGCAAGCTCGAGGTCATGAGTCGGGTAATTCTTCTAATGGACCTTAAGCTGTCTGGAGGCATAAGCTGTGACCTAACCCTGCTGCATTAAGACATAGCCCAGGCCAACTATGGATACATCACAATAAACCACATAACCATCTGAACCCTCTGGTAGAGTCAAGACAGGAGTTGTAGTCAACCTGGTCTTCAGTTCTAAGAAACTCTGCTCACACTCATCTGACCACTGAAACTTGACCTTTTTCTGAGTCAATCTAGTCAATGGGGATGCTATAGATGAGAATCCTTCAACGAACCTTCTATAATAGCCAGCCAAACCCAAGAAACTTCTGATATCTGTAGGAGAGGTGGGTCTGGGCCAGTGCTTTATAGCCTCAATCTTCTGAGAATCAATGCGGATCCCTTCTCTGGATACTACATGACCAAGGAAAGCGACCGACTATAACCAGAATTCACACTTGCTGAACTTAGCGAATAGCTGGCGATCCTTGAGAGTTTGCAGACCAACCCTCAGATGAGTCGCATGCTCCTCTTCATTTCTAGAGTAAACGAGGATATCAGCAATGAAGACGATGACGAACAAGTCCAAATACTATTTGAACACCCTGTTCATTAAGTCCATGAAAGTTGCAGGAGCATTGGTTAGTCCAAAAGACATAACAACAAATTCATAGTGACCATACCAAGTTCTGAAGGTTGTCTTCGAGATGTCACTATTTCTGTCTCTGAGCTGATGATAGCCGGATCTGAGGTCTATCTTAGAGAAATAACTGGCACCCTGAAGCTGGTCGAATAAGTCATCAATCCTGAGGATAGGATATTTTTTCTTAATTGTTACTTTATTCAACTGACGGTAGTCTATGCACATCCTGAGAAAACCGTATTTCTTACGCACGAATAATACTGGAGAACCCCATGGTGAGATGTTGGGTCTGATGAAGCCTTTGTCTAAAAGGTTCTTCAACTGTTCTTTTAATTCCTTGAGCTCAGCTGGAACCATTCTGTAAGGAGGAATTAAGATAGGCTAGGTATCTGGAAGGAGATCAATTCTGAAGTCAATTTCCCTTTCTGGAGGGACTCCAGGAAGATCTTTTGGAAAAAGTTCTGGAAACTCACTGACTACTGGAACTGACTCAAGAGTTGGGGTTTTAGAGTTTGAATCCTTAACCCGAACTAGATGATAGATATACCCTTTAGAAATCATCTTTCTGGCCTTAAGGTAGGAAATGAAACGGCCTACAGGCACTAAGTTACTACCCTTCCACTCTAGGATTGGCTCATTAGGAAACTGAAAAATGAATGATCCTAGTTCTGCAATCGACTGAGGCATAATATGAATGTAACCAATCCATGCCTAGAATGATATCGAAATCTACCATTTCTAACTCTACAAGATCTGCTGAGGTGACTTTTTGGGAAACTATGACTGGGCAATTTCTATATACCCGTCTAGCTATAACTGGGTCACCACCTGGAGTAGAGACTGAGAACGGTTCTAGAAGAGTTTCTGGACTGACATCAAAGTTTAACGCTATATATGGAGTAATGAAAGAAAGTGTATCTCCTGGATCTAACAATGCATAAATATCAGAATTAAAAACTTGTAACGTACTCGTGACCACATCGGGAGAATCTTTCTGGTCTTGATGACCCTGAAGTGCATACAACCTATTCTGGCGCAGGCCGCCACTCATACCAGATGAGGCACCCTGCTGAGTAGGGCAACCTGCGGGAGCTGCTGTAGAACCGATCAAAGTCTGAGGGCGAACATCCTTACCCTTCTGAGAAGTTGTGGGACAATCCCTCATTATGTGTCCTGGCTTACCACATCCAAAGCAATTTCTGCTTCCTGCCATGCACTTACCTTGGTGGTTCTTACCACACTTCTTACACATCGGATTAGTGCGCCCACTAGTAACCAAACCTTAGGACTTGGAGCCAGACGCTCTACCCCGTCGGTCCTTTCTGAACATACGCTCTGGAGAATACTTGGATAACTGTGTGAACTTCAGAGCATAGTCCTGTACACTCATGTCATCCTGCCTCAAGTTGATGAATTCCTAAACCTTAGCTTCCCTGAGCTCTAGTGGAAAGAATCTGTCCAGGAAAGCAGTCCTGAACATATCCCAAGTCACTGGTCTTGCATTGGTACAACGGGATTCCTTCCACTGCTGGTACCAAGTGTAGGCCACTCCCTTTAGCTAATAAGCGGTCAAGTTTGCACCTTCGACTGAAGTGACACCCATAATATCAGTGAACTTATGGATGTCCTCAAGGAACTCTTAGGGATCCTCTTCTGACTTGGACCCATGAAACTCTGGAGGGCTCATCCGAGTGAAGTTCCAGATTTTGGCTGCAGCAGTATTGACCTAAGGTGGAGCTGGTGCGGCAGCTTGCTGGTTGACCTGAGCAGTCATGGCTTGAGCGAGCACTTGGAAGGCAGCCCTGAATTTGGTATGCGTAACCTGCTCGTTTAAGGGGTCTGCTTGGGCTGTTGGTTGGTCCCTAGCGTTAGCTCTTCTTGGAAGTATTTTTTCTGAAATTCGAAGAGAACGAGTTAGAATAGAGAGAGATCAATTAGAGTTCACACTCTATAGCATGAGCTATAAAAGAAAGAAAGGAAGTTATTCTTAATAATGTCTCATAGGCCCTCCTCCATAAGTGTGGCGTGCTTCACACCCATGAAGGAGACTCTACTTGACGCGGCTTTCAACCTAGGACACTTGAACCTTATGCTCTGATACCAAGTTTATCATGCCCCGAGGCTACCCCCTGGATGCGACATGGTGCTTAGTATCACGAGTGACCCCAAGCTAACCCATGGCATGGCATATCTAAGTAAAACCAGTTTAAAGATATGTATTGTGCGGAAAACTAAAGCAATTAAATATCTGAAAGCGAGAAGAACCCAAATGAAATCTGAATATATGAATCTGGTTGAGTACTGACTAAATAACAATATTAAAAGTGCTAAATCTAGTTTATGTCTGAAAGCCATCTAACTGAATAGGAATTGCTGAGACATGCTCCCAGCTAACTCTAGAAAAATTGAAAACTGAAGATAAATACTGAAATAAAGGCATGTCTATTGTCCCCGACCTATTGGGGACTCACCACTGAGCTGCTGAATATGGACCAGAGGTCAAGTTAGGCGCGATCTGGATGCTGAGTGCCTGAACCTACATCATGAAATGATGTAGCACAAAAGTATGCGTCAGTACTTTGAATCTACTGAGCATGCAGGATACAAGCTGGACTGAACAATATATATATATATATATATATATATATATATATATATATATATAACTGAACAAAAGAATAAACATGCTGAACTATAACTGAGAGTTGCACTAAATGCAGTGACCAAGTATAAATCATGAAATAACATGTTGATCTGAATACTGAACATGAATACTGAATACACGGTCAATGCACATGAATCTGACTGTGAGAGATACTACTAACCGACATACCCCAAGCTGAGCTAATTATGGGGCCAACCTATAACCCTGGATGGAAGGGCATTCATACCTTGCCAAGGGTACAAACGAGTCTGACAAGGATCCACTGCTGATGTCCACAAGGGACAAGGAGGTGCAGCCTAGTCTGACAGCTGACTCCTTTAAACCTACGGTGGCGTCATAGTTCTGGGACTTGGGGATTGCTACTAAGGGTTATAGCCTAAGCTGACAGCTAAGCCCTCATCGCTAGTCCGCTCAGTACTAAGTCTACTCCCAACTGAATATAAGCTAGCATGCAACTATAACACTGGATAGCTCAAAATACTAATATAATCTAAGAATGCACACAACCAAGCTGTAGGATATGACATTCAAATTCTGAAATTTGATCATCTGACTGAGTCTGCCAAACATTTATAATCTATGGAGTACTAAAAATTACAACAAGTTAGGGTTCTGAATTATGTACATGAACTATACTGATTCTCCAAGAAACATGGACTAAGCATTATATAATTCTATAACATCTGAATAGAAAGAATTCTCTAAAGTCTATGAACCCTAGGTATTTAGCATTTATGGAGAACTGAAGGGATTTGACTGGGTGATAGGGACCTAATGGGTGAAAGGAACCCACTATGAAATCCCACATACCTGTATGAAGATTCTACGATTGAACCTACGGATTCTGAGAGGAACTTGAAGAAAACCCTTTTTGCCTTGTTCTTGAGAGAGAGTGTTTTGTTCTTTAGAGATTTGCTAAGTATGTGTGATATAGGAGTAATGAGGGATAAATAGAGTTAAAAACCCTTTAATTACCCCCAAAATGACATAGGGTCATAATTAAAATAATTAGGAAAAGACTGGAATGCCCTTGGGAAAGTTTAAAAGAATCTGCAGAAAATCGCGCTCAGGGACTATGGCTTGGTTGACGGACCTTCCTTCTGAACGATGGACCATCAATTGGAGCCGTGGTTCTGCTTGTGCGTTTTAGGGTCTCTGGTCCTAGGAACGACGGTTAAACAGGATGGTTTGTCCTTCTGAATGATGGCCCATCGTTTGACCCATAGTTCCTGGGGCTGGAACTAGGGTCCTCTAATTCTGGGAAATTACGACTCTTTAGGATAGACCATTCTTCTGAATGACGGCCCGTCAAGAGGCTCGTGGTTTCTGAAGACAGAGCTGAGGGTCTACTGGAATTGGGACTACAGTTTGAACGATGGACCATTCTTTTGAATGACAGTCCATTGCCTGAACCGTGGTCCCTGGGGAAGAACTGATGGGCTACTGTTTCAGGGATTACGGTTTCAAAGGACGGACCATTCTTCTGAACGGCGGTCCGTGGTTTGAACCGTGATTCCTGGGAACTTGAACTTTTCTAAAAAATTTATTTTCAACTGGTTTTCTGAGCTTAGTCTGGGCTTGGAAGTTCTGAGTTGTTACACAACTAACTATACAGGGATCTTTCTAAATCTAGTTATAAAGCCGGAGACATGTCAATAAATAAAAAGAAAAAGGGAAACAACATCAAGCCAAACCAGAGTCCATCCACATGCCAAAGCAAATGCAATGCGATGCACGATGATGCATATATGAATGCAATATAATATAAACCCGGAATACCGCATCGGGCACCCGGAATACCTCATCGGGCACCCAGAATACCTCATCAGACTATGCATATATGTATATGAAATGATAAAATACCCGGAATAACGCATCAGGGGTCCAGAATATCGCATCAAACTAATATGTATATAAATGAGAAAGTAAAATACCTGGAATAATGCATCAGGGGTCCGGAATACCACATCGGACCGTAAATTTATATACAAAAAATAGTAGTTCCTCTTTCCCTCTCAAAAACCAAAGTGATACTAAAAATAACTCAATTTAGTCCAAAATTCATCACAATAGTAGAAAACCTCTTTTCAAACCCAAAAGCCATTGAAAAATCATTTCCGTACTGTGCCAATGATATGCCATGCGATATGAGTATGAATGTTCACAAGCAGAGGAATAATCACACTATCAGATCAAACAGGGCAAAAGTACCCTCCAAAACAAGAGAACTGACCTGGAATCCATCCAAATCCTAGCCATGGCCTCGGGCCCACAGTTACATACCACGATAGAATAAAGCGGTAAAGCAGAAAACAAAAATGGAAAACAATGACAAGCTCTATTCTACCACTAAAGCCTCCTAAAAGCATGCTAAGGGTCTTAGACTAGTCACATAGAAGAAACAAGCTCCTAGGCTAAGGATAACATACAGTCCTAGTGCTAAAACCCGAAATAGCCAATTAACATGATAAACAAGATTTAAGCCTAAAGTCTATCTAAAATCCAACCTAGCATTCCAGTAACATACAAATATATATAATCCTACTAAACCTACCTTGGGGCCGAACTGCAAGCACGAACCGTCACTCATGTGCCTTTCCCTTCTGAGCAGCCTCAGAAAGCTACCACACTACCAAGAACATAAACTAGGTGACAAGATGAGACCAACGATACCCATATTGCTACAATTGTAGCCGGGTCGATATCTAGGTCAAAAATGGGCCCGCGGGATCACACAACCCGAAACCAAAAATGAAAAGAACCACGATGACCCCAACGATGCCAAGAAGGCATGCTCTAAATTTGAGCCCAATTGGACAAGGAAAAAGGGGTCAAAATAGCCCGCAAAGCTTGGGATTTAAAGAATGGAAATTCGGAAATTAAAGCGGAAATTGGGCCAGAATTACTTACCACAATGACCGAATTCCAGCCAACACGAAGAATTCACCACCCCAATGAGCATGTACAAGCTGTAAGGAAGCCACTACAACAAAACTTCAAGCTTGGGATGAGAGCATCAATGGTGGAATTCAAAAAGGTCTAGGTGGAGTAGAAGCTTACCAAGGGACAAAGGATGACGGAGAATCCACGAAAAAATGACTCCCCAAGTGTTAGAATCAATATGGAGCAATTTGTTGGAGAGAAATCAGAGTTTTAGAGTGAGAAAGTGTGAGAAACAATGCTGGAAAAATGAACTTCCAGCGATATATAGCTGCTGGAAAATGGCCAGCGCCATCGACGCTAGGCCAGCGCCATCGACGCTAGGCCAGCGGCAACAGCGCTGAAGGGAGGCAGGCGCCTCGGCGCTATCGCGCTGGGATGGCGCGATCGCGCTGAAGGTTGGCAGGCACGATCGTGCTGGACTTGGCGCGATTGCGCTAAAGGCGGGCCTGCAACTAATTTTTTGCAACTTTTAGAAAACTCCACGGGGTATTTCGGGCACAATCAGAAATCGATATTCAAAAACTAATAATGTTAACATAGTGGAAATGACATTCCGGACTCAACAGAATTTATGAAACTTCCATATGAGGTTGTTTCGGAGAAATGTTAACCCAAGTCAACACTAACAAAAAGGAACTCAAGGGCTCAAAATGAGTCTGGCTCACACGGAACCCGAACCAACCACCTTCGTAGCCCAAACTCATTATTCCGGAACTGATGGAATCATCGGATTTCAAATTCGACACTCCGATCATCCAAAGTCACCTGAAGTTACACTTTCAACTCCAAATGGCCTGAAAACTGAGAAAACCGCACCAAACGCACACCGGAATTTCTCAGGCCTTAACTAAAGGTCCAACTCGAACAACTCATCACTCCGGAGCTAACAGAACTGTCAGAATTCAATTTTGAGCATGTTAGCTAAGGATGTTGACCAAAGTCAACCCTACCAGCCAAACTGAATTCAAAACACACAAAGCCACACAAAACCAATCCGAAAACACTCAGACCCAAACCATGGGTCCCACCAAACCAAAATCCCTATTCCAGAGTCAACGAAACTGTCAGAATTTGATTCTGAGTGTGCTTGCCAAGAAAGTTGACCGAAGTCCGAGATTTACCAACCTTAAAAGCTAAAATAGAGAAATGGTCACAATGACCTAAGAAATAGCCCAGACACTAAATCGTCAGTCCCGGCAAGTCATAAATGACCTGGAGCCGCTAAAGAAAAGCTCAAAATGTAGAAAAGGCATGAAAAAGGGAAAATAACTTGGAGGGTCATTACAAAATTAATTCTATTATGATAGAAAAAGATTTTTTTATGGTATTATTTGCTTTTGAGAAATTATGGTCTTACTTGGTAGAAATCAAGGTGATTGTCCAAACTGACCACTCTGGTCTTAAGTATTTGTTGTATAAGAAGGAGGGAAAGCCTAGATTGTTGAGATCGATTCTTTTGTTGCAAGAATTTGATCTTAAAATCATTAATAGGGAGGGTACAGAAAATCAAGTCGATGACCATCTATCATGGCTCAAAAATACTCTAATGGATAAGGTTCCAATCAAAGAAGAGTTTTTTGGCAAATAATTGTTCTCAATTGTATGGGTGGTGGAAAGACCACCTTGGTATGCAGATATAGCCAACTTTTTGGTTAGCGGATGGATGCCCCAGGACCTTAGCTATGAGCAAAAAAAGAGACTAAAGCGAGGTAAAACATATTATTGGAATGACCTCTTTTGTTTGAAATTTGTGCAGATGGCATAACCATGAGATGTGTCCTTGAAGAAGATATGGCCAGTCTCATGTCTCACTGTCCTGATGGAGCAGTTAGAAAACACTATGGTGGAAATAGAACAATGGTAAAACTAATAGAAGAAGGATACTACTGGCCATCACTATTCAAAGATGCTCCAGAATATGTGAAAAAGTGTGATAGCTGTCAAAGGTCAGGTAACATTGGTAAACATGATGAGCTGCTCCAAAATTCTATTCTAGTGTATGGTATCTTTGATGTGTAGGGCATTGATTATGGGATCATTCCCCTCCTCTCACTCTTTTGAATATATCTTAGTAGCGGTTGACTATGTATCCTAATGGGTCGAGGTCATATCTACTAGGACAAATAATGCTCGTATGGTGTGTGAGTTTTTGAGAAAGAATATTCTTATCAAGTTTGGCATACCACCAGTCATCATTAGTGATAATAGTTTGCATTTTGTGAACAAACAATTTGCATCACTATTGGGCAAGTACAGGGTAACTCATAAAATAAGAATCACATACCATGCCCAAATGAGTGGGCAAGTTAAGGTGGATAACCATAAGCTAAAAAGAATCCTTGAAAAAATAGTTAGCACATCTCGCAAGGATTGGTCAATATGGTTGGATGAAGCCTTGTAGGCGTATAGAACAACGTTCTAAATTTCCATAAGGACATCTCCGTACAAATTAATTTTTGAAAAGGCATGTCATTTGCCTATTGAAATAGAGCACAAGGCATATTGAGCTATTAAATTTCTTAATCTTGATCTTAGCCTTGCAGGTAAACACTGGCTTGTGCAGATGAATAAATTAGAAGGGGATTAGGTGATCCTTACAATGGTAGATTGCATCTTTTTTCTAGAAAATTCAAGTCAAGATGGATAGGACCATATGTGGTGAAGAATGACAATCCTTATGGAGCAATTGAAATCATGAATTCTCAAGAAACAAAGAGTTTCAGCATGAATGGGCATCGATTGAAGCCGTATGTTGTCAGAGAATTTGAAAAATAATTCTCCAATATTATCATTTGTTGAGTCCAAATACAAGTATAGTCAATCTGACGACTATAAATAAGAATTACTTCTAACTCTATAAGTAGGTACATATTCAAAAAAAAGGTCACTGCCAACTCCGTGCAACCGCACGAGTTGGGTATATGACCGTGCGTTGACCTCATGAAGGCAGGTCTAGGTGGTAGTTTTCTGCCCACTCTATGTGGATTTTACGCTAGAGATTTCAAAAAAAATCAATTTTTAAAAATAAATAAATAGTCCACACGCTTTTTTTCTCTTTTTCTTGTTCTTTTATTTCTTCTTCTCTTATTTCTTTCTTTCCCTCTTCCCCCATCTCCCACAAGAAACTTAATCCCTCTCTTCCTCCTCTCATAATGCTCCATTGAAGGCAAAGTTTTTCCTTCTTCCACTCTCTCAACTATAAGGTATGTTATTATCTCTCTTTTCTTTGATGGATATTTGATATGCTCTTATGGGTATATAAGAAGTGAGTTGTAAACTCTAAATTTTTGGGTGTAGTTGTTGATTGATGTAAAGAGGAAGTGTCTTATTTATTAAAATTGTGCATTTCTTTTTTGAGGGATTGTTGTTTACATACTAAACTTGTCAAAAAGGGAGCATGTTTGATAAAAGTCCTCAATGACCAAAAATATTGCTAGATTGTAAATTTTTGGTGATTTGTTCCCTTTGTTGGATAGTGAATGGATGAAGCATAAATTGGTGATGATATTAAGCAAAGAACTTGGGGAGATATTGAGTACCCAAAGTAGAGAACTAACTTGTGTGATAAATTAACAATGTATGTTATTGATTGTGGTGGTTGGCACTTTGCAAGATACTAAAAAGATGGACTCATCAAAAAAGAGAAAGAAATCAAGTGCCACACCTAGAAAAAAGGCAATCACATCCCAAGGAAAAGGTTCTAAGGCTTCAAAAGAGAAGGGTTTGGCACTCCCTAGACCATTTGATGAATCTTGAATTATCTCATAGAATGTCGAGGAGCAGTTTAGGATGGAATTGGAAAAGGTACCAGTGGCAGATAAAAGGGTGGATATCCCCTCACTCATGTGATAATGCCTAAAGGTGCATGGAAAAGTGATGCAACAAAAGTTAGGTATCTTTTTTGAAGAACCTAATGAGGCAAATGAGACACTGGTTCAGGAATTCTATGCCAATCTGCCAGATTGTGAGAACTTTATTTGCACAGTTAGAAGATAACTGGTTGATATCTCTGGGCAGCCATTTGCCAGGTCTACAATATCCCTGAGTTTTATCCAACGGAGATTTATCAGTATGTGACCAACTATAACACAGAACCTTACTAATGGAAGTTGTTCATTGATCAAATATGCACATGGGTTAAGAAGGTAAAATGGATTACAGTTGATTGCAAGTTCCATTCGTACAGTATGACAACTGTAGGAAAGGTTTAGTTGTATATAACAAACAACCAAATGACTCTTTCAATGAACACCTCTAGGTTTACGGATTTTTGGTGGCCCTGGTCATGTGCTTGATGCTCAGAACTTTGACCTTGTGCGAATAATTTATGATGAGATGCTCAGAAAGGTCACCATAAAAAATATGGTCTCTTTTTTCTTTCCTTGGTCACACGACTGTGCACACTAGCTGGGATCAAAAAGAGGAAGATTGATGTTATGGTTAAGCAGGAAAGCCCTATTCGAGCGGGCAAAATTTCCATTGGCAAGGAAATCACATCTGCTGAGCAATCAGACAGTAAGTATTGGCATCATTTTCATGTAGAAAGTTTTTCCTTTAACATCTCTCTTGATATTCTTAAGATATCATATCAATTCTTATCATTTATCGAGCCACGAGATGATGATAGGACATCGTGGCTCTAGACAACTTGTTAGTTATATTGAAATTTATATTTAAAGAGGTGGGGATGGGGGATTGGTGCGCCTCTCTTCGAATTCACGTACGGAGGTTGTCAATTGAGACGTCATAAAGTACACCTTGAAATAGTACCTCAGAAGCTCATCTCTCCTTTTAGATGTTGCTAGCATATTGTTGTTGGATTTAGCTATTCTTTAGTGTTGTTATTGGCCTTATTTATGCTTTGGACTTGGTTGCGGGTGTGACATTAACGCCTTATCGATTGGTCACAGCATATTACTTGTAACCATCATTAATATGCATGTGTGCAATTGGGACAGTAGGGTCAAGCTTAAGCGAGTCCAATAGACTTTACATAGAAAAGGTATGTAAAGGTTATTCCTTTATCTTTTGGCATGATTCCTTGATTTTAGATATTTCGAATTTAGCGTACTTTTAAAGAGCTATTTGTAGAGCTTTTGGATAAGTATATTATTTTATTCCTCTTATGGTGTGCTGGTAACATCCAAAACAACTCTTTTATTAAGGAGGTGGCTATGGTCATTGCAAAATAAGTTACCTAACAAGAATCGAAGTCAAATCCATGAGGAACAATATCGAGATCGATTGAGGAAAGAAAGATTTAAAACAACTTACTATAATCCAAAGAGCAAAAATATAAAATGTTGTGGGGATTTTTGTTTGGAAATGAGAACAAAGATAAAAAGTAATTAAACAAAGGATAGAATTAATCAATGACCTTCACAACACATGGATAACAAAGGAGATTTGGGTATGGGATTCAATTCACTAGACATATACCCAATTAAAGCATGGATAGCCTTGGCTAAAGGTATGTTCAACCATTTTTCAACCAATCAAACATGTATAAGCCTTGGATTTTTTTAAACCGCAAAGCTTAGAACCAACCAACTAGTTTAAGTGGTTGAGCTATTTCTAGCCTCAACACTTAGATGAGAAATTCTTAAGTTGAGTTATTTCTAGCCTCAACCAATGATAGAGTTTCCAAATCCTTACTACGAATCCTTACCCAATTATAGAACTTCTTTCTCAAGCAACAACACAATGAGAAAGCTAAATCAATATTTGCAACCATCAATTATGTAATTAAAGCTCAAAGGATTTGATAGATCCACACATAATAATCAAGTAAAATCATAAGATAAGAATTCAATCACAAAATATTTTTATCTCTAACACAAAATCCAAATCTTAATTCAATAACTACACCTACAATTATGCAATACAAATCAAGAGTTAAAGAAGTTAACTAAGAATTCTATAAAAAAGCATTCAATCTTCACTCAAGTGGTGTAGGGTGAGAACTTGCTCTCCAAGCTTTCCAAAAATTGTGTGAAAACCAAAGATACATTTTCAAATAGCTGGAAAGAGTTTTATGTGGGTTGGGGTTTCTGAAAGTATGAAATGACCAAATTGGGTATAGCTGGAACCCATTGTCGTACCTGTGGAACTTTTATCGCAGGTGCATGGCCGTTGTGGCATGGAATATGCCGCAAGTATGGAATAAGCTAATGTGATCATTCTCCACAAGTGTGAAGCTTCTTCATTAGTGAAAAGCTGCAATGGCGGCTTTCTATTCACAGGTGCATCCTCAGTGGAATAGTGCAAGCTTCGTTGGTGTAGCTCTTTGTAATGACTGAATCCATCGTTATTTTAGAAACCATGATATTGCAAAATCTCGATAATGATTTAAAAATATTTTCATATTAAACGGGGTTGACGTGATGGAAAATTTACAATTTTTGAAATTTGGTCCGGGCTAACATCACTTTGCTATAACAGAATTTATTCCGATATAGTGAAAGCGCTATAGAGGATGTCCATCCGCTATAGCAGGGTGACGAGAGGCAGTAGCCTCAGAATGTGAATTTTATAAAAGACTAATCCTCCTCAATTGGAAAACATACGAGGGTTTCTATGAAAACCCTCCTAGACTACTCCAAGGCTTGGGAGCCATGAGGAGGAGGGATTAGGGATGGAAGGGATGCAAAACAATGGATTTCGGGATCGTTATCCAACTGGGAACGCCTTTATGGAGCTAGAAAATGCATCGGAGACTATTTGGCATCCAGGTAGGCTAGGTTTCCTTTATTGAGTAAATTGACCTTCTTCTATTTCCTACTTGTTGTATAGTTGAAAAGGAAAATCCATGTTTAAGCCTCGGGCACAAAGTCTGGAGGAAAATTGTTATGGTTGGATTAGTTAATCTAGAATTGATTGAGTTATGATAATTTGTTATGACATTTTGGGTTGTTATGATTAATTGGGTGTTGTGTAATGATAAAATCTGAGGACTAAAGTGTCGGAGAGATTCGAGGAACCGTGAACTTGGATAATTAAACCACGAGTTAAAGAAGGGATTCTCTGAAATGTTGTTATAAAGAAACTAAAATGTCGTAATGGTTGAATTACCAAGGTTTGGGGAGGTCTCTCCCCATGTGTAATTCGGTCCTAGGAGGAGGGTCAAGATTGGGTGTTTCTACTAGTATGTGGTAAGGGGAAAATTGGGCTTAGTCTTCAGATGGGATTTAAGTTGAGCTTATGTACCCATAATGGGGATAGGTGATGGTTATTGATTTCCATTATGCATTGTATATTCGTGTGCTTTTTTGCTTAAGTATTGTATGAGTTGTATGCGTGGGGAATATTTATGAATGTCTAAATGTCCAGATAGTTGTCTTGTAAAATGAACTGGGTGTTATTGCTTGTTGGTTTACAAGTGTGTTTTTGTTCATTATTTGTGACTGTTGGATTTTTGTGTGACATTCGATCGGCTCGGGTACCACGTCTGGTACAGGTTACTAAATGGTTGGCTTGGGTACCACGCCTGGTACAGGTTACTATTTGGTTGACTCGAGTACCACACCTGGTACAGGTTACTATTTTGTTAGTTCGGGTACCACGCATGGTACGAGAACTATAAATAGTTGGCTCGAGTACTATACCCAGTACAGGTTTTATTTTATTGAATTGTTGTATTCTGATGATGGTTCCATGACTGGACCGGGTTGTGTTTCTGAACTGTGCTTATTTGCATATGGTCCTTGAGTGGTCGGGTTATTATATTTGATTTTGAGTTTGGTCTTGGTATAGACCGGGTTGCATGTTTAACCCTTAGGTGTTGTTAGAGGGATCCCGGGGTGGATTCGGACTATGTAACAAGGGTTATATGTATGTTGTTTTCCCTGAATGTGTTAATGGTTGTCATCTGCTTCCATGTGGCTGATAATCTAGGAAGAAGGCCGTGAGCCGAGAGTAGTATTGCTGACTATTATTATCAGGTCGAGGATTTGTCTTAGGGACCCCTGAGGGGTCTAGAATACTTGTCAGTAGCACCATGAGTGTGGTTGGTCTGGGTTGGCAGTTATTGGGTTGTTTCTGGATGCTTAGTCATAGAGGTTAGTTGAGTAAACAGAGTGGTACTCCAGGTCTACACTTAGTGGTTGGGCTAGTGCAACATGACAAGAGAAGTTAAGGGTTAGTGCGACTTGGGAATATTCCAAGGTTAAGGTGACTTGGGAAGTCTAAGGTTAAGGTGACATGGGAAGTCTAAGGTTAGGGTGACTTGGGAAGTCTAGGTGATAAGTGTGCTCGAGGAGTCTGGATGTAGAGTCTCGAGTGAGGGAGTTGGCAGCGGAAGGGTTAGGCAGGCTTGGGTTGATATTTAGTTGGATAAAGGTGGATGTTGGAGGATGGAACTATCAGAGTTATCTATATGTTTTCCCTTGATTTCTTATATGATGGTACGAGTGGATTCGGGTCGACCGATGATGCCTACCAGTATATGTATTTGTACTGATTCTACTCTTGCTATACCTTTTGAGTTTAGCCTGTTTGTAGGATTGGTGATGTTTCATAGGTATAGGACGACGATGAATCTCCAGCAGCTCCTACATCTTGTTTCTATGGTGGAGTTTTGTCCTTTTTCATTTAAATTATATTACTCTTGTAGTAGCTCTTGTACCGGCTTAGACTATAACCTAGGGAGGGAATATGTATTTTATAATAAAAAGAGGTTTTTTTGCAATATATTGTAAAGATTTTCATGTGATAAAAAGGGTTATTTATGGTTTTACTTTGTTTTCCGCATTTACTTGTTGAAATGGGTGGTAAGGGTTTATCTATATAGGGGTATAGAGTAGGCGCCCGCACGTCCCGGTAGGTAGGGTCGTGATAGATGGTATCAGAGCCTAGGTTACTGGTCTCCCAGTACAAGAGCAAAATGTCGAATAGAGTCCTGCGAATTAGTGTGTTGACATCCACGTCTAATCTTTGGAAAGCTATGAAGCATTCTAGGAAGCATCTCTTCTTTCTTTTCTTTTTGTGCGGTTGTTTATTTGCTTGTATGGGTTGAGTCCAATTGGTATCTCTCGATTCCAATTGGTATCTCAACGAAGTGCAGGATGTCATTGGACTCCAGTTGCAATGAGACAAGCAAGAGAAGTTGGAACCGGGAAGGTTCCAATTGGTATCTGGCCTGAGAGGTTGTTGTAAGACATGGACGATTGGCTAATGGTCATCCATGGGATGAATAGGGGTAATTTATATGATTTGATTTCATTGTAGCCTGAAGCTGAAATGTTTGGATGTTACAATGCTTGTATGACTCACTTGGTTGGTATGTGATTGATTGCCTTGCTGTGAATCTGTGGGTCTAAAGGTAGTCATAATGTGAATTGGTAGATGATGAAATGTTATATGTATGGAGTTAAAATTTCATGTTATTTTCAGAAGGGGGGTCATCATTGGTTAAGATGGTGAGGGAAAAAGATTTACGATTGTAGGGAAATTTCAGTTTAAGGACAATCGGGATTTGGTTGGGAACCATGGGAACAATAGGATTATCCCTGCAGGATAGCGGGAAGGTGTTGTTGTGATTGATTTTCTTGTGAAATTCTTTTATGATAAGTGATGATTGGATGCTAAGTTTTCATCTGTGCATTGCCAGTAATGGTCTTAGGAGTTGTTTAAGACCACGGCGAGGTTGACGGGGTTAGACAATGAAAACTGGGAAGGGGAATGAGTATACTTGCTGGAAATTTCGAAATTCTAGACTGTTACCGTCGGGACCACCATAGCGGAACTGTACCGCTATGGCAATCCCTCTATAGCAAGATTTTTATCGCTACGGTGGTACTGCTATGGCAGAGTGATAACTACTATAGCAGAAGGACGCGGGGCAGAATGCCTGCCCTATTTTCCCTTGTTTTTCATTTCATTCCCGGGGCTTTAAAAAGCAATGGTTAAGCTATAAATTGCTATGTAAAACTAGGAAACCACTCATAGAACTAGTGTAGCATACTTAAAGAGGTAAATTGCTTAAAATAAGCATCCATGAGCGAAAATCAAAGGGGGGAAAGGGAGGGGAATATTGCCTAGAACAAGCCCCAAACGGGGAAAAAAACCAAGAACAGCAAAATGTCTTAATAATGGGGGGGGGAGTCCTAAGCCTCATCATCACTCAGGAAAGGAAACTCCTGCCTGTCTTCGAGCTCAAGTATGGGAAGCTCCTGACCAGGGGCGATACAAGATAATAAGACCTTGACGGTCTTCCACATCCGGGTAAACATGCGATCCCGGGAACATCTCTTCCTTTTCTCTTCCTCTAACTCCCTACAGAGTGCAGCAAAATCCTGAGCGGAAGGGGGCTTGGCAGTACCTCCTACAGCAGTGCCCTCTGTGAACCTCTGGACTGCGGCCAAAGTTTCCTCCAGCTGGCGGCTAGTAATCATGGTCTGAGGCTGGGAAGGGGCGGGAGTGTAATCATCATCATCGTCAGCATCCTCAATCGGCTGGATGCTCCCTACTTTATCCACCTTTCTCTTCTTCTTAGAAGAGACCACTTTCACCTGAAGAGGGTCAAAGGGGTCATTCATATCTACCTCCCTATTAGTATGATCCATAGGCACCCCAACTAGCCTTTATAGCTCGGATACCAAACTCAAAAGATAGGGGTTATTCTTATGACCCCGGTAGAAGTCCTTCCACTCGGAGATGATTTGTTCCCCCACATTTATGATGATCCTCTACATATCACAACCAATTACCAGGACCCGAGCATAAGTCATGTCGATCTTATTGCCCGACAGACGGATCCTCCGAGACACCAAGTCAAGCTGCTTCCTAGCATCGGTAGAGAAGTAAGCACTAGTGATGCCCTCGAGACTGGGCCAGTAGACCTAATCTATGCACTCCTCATTCACTAAAGTGTCCCTCAACCAAGTCATGTCCCAAAGTTGAAACTTGGCCTCGTATGATTCATTAGAGACATACGGCACTCCTGGCACCCTATTGATCGTCTGAGAATCCACCGGGACATCTACCTCTTGGATTTGGATAGTAGGGTTGGGCTCATCCCAACAAATGGTGGAAAGGATAGAATAAAACTCCCGTACCTAGCCTATCTGCATGGGAGGGGGAGCCACTAGCAAATATTTCAACCAAACTCTCGAACCCTGCGATGAAAGACGGCTGTTTTTCCATCTGCACATGTCATTCAGCAGCCCCTCTTATAACAAAAGCCTACCCGACGGCTACCGAAACCTCTCCTGACTAGCATCGTCAGGGAACTTCGCATAATTATACATGGGATATTGTTCTTCAGCCATTGATTTAGTTAACCTATAATGTAGCCAAGGGGGATTAGAGCTTGTTTCAGCCAAAGGGATGAGCTAAGAAAAGGGGGGGGAAATTTCTAAGTGCTAGCCTGAGGAGGCTACTGTTTTGCGGTCTTCCTCTATAGCAGATGATCGTCCGCTATGGTGGAACCACTATAGCATATATTTCTCTTCTATATCGGTAACACTATAGCAATCAGATTCCGCTATAGTGGTATTCATCATCCTAGAAACTCCAAGGGGTGCATAAATGGCGCCCCTTGACCCAAAACTCCATTTTTAATAATTCAAGTTTAGATCAGTGCTCCTAAAGTGTTTTACTACAGTTTTCTACAAAAATTTGAGCATTATAACCCCTAAATTTTGTCCTACAAAAATTTGGGCATTATAACCCCTAAATTTTGTCTGAATCACAAGTTTATCCAAGAACAACCCTTCCCCTCCTCCACCATTCTTGGCCCATTTTTGACCAGAAAGTACTTAATCCTTACGCCTAGAACGTTGGAAAGGCATTGTAAATGTAAGGGAAGCAACCATGCTTTGGGAATTCAACCAAAAATCCAACCCAAGTCCAAGTTCAAAAAGGCAACTACAATGTATACCCCAAATCCTTGTTTTCTACCCTAATTATGTCTAAATTCATGCGAGAAAGTAAAGAAGTAAGTAGAAGTGATTATTACCTGAAATTTCTGACGTCGGGAGTGGGGTGATCGAGAGAAGAAGGAAGTATTTTGAAAGGAAATAAAGGAGAATGGAGATGAAAACCCGTTTCTCCCCTATTTTAATTTGTTGCCATATAGCGGTATAATGTCTATTATAGCGGATGGTAGTCTATTTTGGGAAAGAAAAGGATCTCCCGGATCTTTTGAAATTCTTTTGCTCCGATATTATTCAAGGCCTCATATTTCTTGGGTACTCGGGGAGGGTCACGCGTACTTTTATTGTGTGGCTTAGGAATTCCTTGTTACAGTGGCATTATATTATATTCCTTTAGAATTGGTGTGACTAATTAGGGGGGGAGGTCAATGTTTTGCATAGGTTTGCAATTATGCAGTCACTTGGGACAGTGAGGGTCCCGGGCTAGTTTTCTTCACCTTATTTTCGGGATCATTCGGGGACAAATAATGGATAAATTCGTATCTATTGTAACGATCGAATCTGTCGTTATTTTAGAAACCATGATATCACAAAATCTAGAGAATGATTTAAAAATATTTTTGTATTAAGCGGGGTTGACGTGATGAAAAAGTTATAATTTTTAAAATTTGGTCTGGGCTGATGTCACTTCGCTATAGAGATATTTATTCTGCTATAGTGGAAGTGCTATAGTGGATAGACATATGCTATAGCAGGGTAACGAGAGGTAGTAGCCTCAGAACGCGAATTTGATAAAAGACTTATCCTCCTTAGTAGGAAAACATACGAGGGTTTCTCAGAAACCCTCTTAGGCTGCTCCAAGGCTTGGGAGCCATGAGGAGGAGGGATTAGGGCTAGAAGGGATGCAAAAGAATGGATTTTGGGATCGTTATCTAGCTGGGAACGTCTTCACGAAGCCAGAAAATGCATCGAGGACTGCTTGGCATCCAGGAAGGCTAGGTTTCCTTTATTGAGTATATTGACCTATTTCTGTTTCCTACTTGTTGTATAATTGAAAAGGAGAATCAATGTTTAGGCCTCGGGCATGAAGTCTGAAGGAGAATTGTTATGGTTGGATTAGTTAATCTAAAATTGATTGAGTTATGATAATTTGTTGTGAAATTTTGGGCTGTTATGATTAATTGGGTGATGTGTGATGATAAAATCTGAGGACTAGGGTTTCGGGAAGGTTCGAGGAACCGTGAACATGGATAATTAAACCACGGGTTAAAGAAGGGATTCTCTGAAATGTTGTTATAAAGAAACTAGAATGTTGTAATGGTTGAATTACCAGGGTTAGGGGAGGTCTCTCCCCATGTTTAATTATGTCCTAAGAAGAGGTTCAGGATTGGGTGTATTTACTAGTATGTGTTAAGGGGCGAATTGGGCTTAGTCTTCGGACAGGATTTAAGTTGAGCTTATGTACCCGGAATGGGGATAGGTGATGGTTATTGATTTCCATTATGCATTGTATGCTTTTGCTTAATTAATATATGAGTTGCATGCGTGGGGAATAGTTATGAATGTCTAAATGCCCGGATAGCAGTCTTGTAAAATGAACTGGTGTTATTACTAGTTGGTTTACAAGTGTGTTTTTGTTTATTATTTCTGACTGTTGGATTTATGTGTGACATTCAGTTGGCTCGGGTACCACGCCTGGTACAGGTTACTAAATGGTTGGCTCGGGTACCACGCCTGGTATAGGTTACTAAATGGTTGGCTCGGGTACCACGCCTGGTACAAGTTACTAAATGGTTGGCTCGGGTACCACGCATGGTAAATATTACTATTTGGTTGACTCAGGTACCATGCCTGGTACGGGTTACTATTTGGTTAGTTCAGGTACCACGCCTGGTACAGGAACTAAAAATAGTTGGCTCGGGTACTATGCCTAGTACAGGTTTTATTTTATTGAATTGTTGTATTCTGACGATGGTTCCATGAGTGGACCAGGTTGTGTTTTTGAACTGTACTTATTTGCATATGGTCCTTGAGTGGCTGGGTTATTATATTTGATTTTGAGTTTGGTCTTGGTGTAGACCGGGTTGCATGTTAACCCTTAGGTGTTGTTAGGGGGATCCCGAGGTGGATTTGGACTATGTAAGAAGGGTTATATGTATGTTGTTTTCGCTGAATGTGTTAATGGTTGTCATCTGTTTTCATGTGGCTGATAAGCTAGGAGGAAGGCCATGAGCCGAGAGTAGTATTGCTGACTATTATTATCAGGTCGAGGATTTGTCTTAGGGACCTTTGAGGGGTCTAGAATACTTGTCAGTAGCACCATGAGTGTGGTTGGTCTGGGTTGGCAGTTATTGGGTTGTTTCTGGGTGCTTAGTCATAGGGGTTAGTTGAGTAAACAGAGTGGTAGTCCGGGTCTACACTTAGTGGTTGGGCTAGTGCAACATGACAAGAGAAGTTAAGGGTTAGTGCGACTTGGGAATATTCCAAGGTTAAGGTGACTTGTGAAGTCTAAGGTTAAGGTGACTTGGGAAGTCTAAGGTTAAGGTGACTTGGGAAGTCTAAGTCTAAGGTGACTGGGGAAGTCTAGGTGATAAGTGTGACTTGAGGAGTCTGGGTGTAGAGTCTCGAGTGAGGGAGTTGGCAACGGAAGGGTTAGGCAGGCTTGGGTTGATATTTTGTTTGATAATGGTGGATGTTGGAGGATGGAACTATCAGAGTTATTTATATGCTTTCCCTTGATTTCTTATATGATGGGACGAGTGGATTCGGGTCGACCAATGATGCCTACTAGTACATGTGTTTATACTGATTCTGCTCTTGCTATACCTTCTGAGTATAGCTTGTTTGCAGGATTGGTGATGTTTCATAGGTACAGGACGACGGTGAATCTCCAGCAGCTGCTACATCTAGTTTCTATGGTGGAGTTTTATCTTTTTTCATTTAAATTATATTACTCTTGTAGTAGTTCTTGTACCGGTTTATACTAGAACCTAGGGAAGGAATACGTATTTTATAATAAAAAGAGGGTTTTTCGCAATATATTGTAAAGCTTTTCATGTGATAAAAATGGTTATTTATGGTTTTACTTTGTTTTCCGCATTTAATTATTGGAACGGGTGGTAAGGGTTCATCTATCTAGGTGTATAAAGTAGGCGCTCGCATGGCCCGGCAGGTGAGGTTGTGACACTCTTTGTCTGGCTCCAATCTCTGCAGGTGCAAGAGACCTGGTAGCCTAACAGTACCCTCTTTACTCCTTCTTGCTCTTTTTTGTTCCCTTTTCTTCGCAGTCATACCTCATATCAAATTACTTGAAATAGTATCAAAATACATCATAAGTAGTCTCATATTACCAATAGAAGACGTAAAAGCATAGGAAAAGAGACCCTAATAATGTAATGACCCTCCAGGTCATTTCTCTATTTCCTTGCATTTTTTGCAATCTGAGTTTCCCCATAGCAGCTACAGGTCATTTATAACTTGTTAGGACTGACGGTTCGGTGCCCGGGCAGTTCGTTTGGTCATTATGACCATTTTCCTATTTTAGAATTCAAACTTGGGAAATCCTTGACTTTGATCAACTTTCTTGGTAAACACACTCGAAATCGAATTTTGACAGTTCCATTAGCTCCGGAGTATGGACTTTGGTCTGGTTGGAACTTTGCTCGAGATCTGGGAGCTTTTCAGCTTGGGATTTTCTCTCATTCTGAGTTTTTAGGTCATTGGGCTTGAAGGGTTGACTTTGGTTAACATTCGGAGAAGACGACCTCGGATGAAAATTCTGCAAGCGTTGTTAGCTCCACAATGTTGACTTTAGGCTAGAGGGACCATTGGTTTTGGCCCCGAGGCTTCTGGACTTGATTTTGGCTCTTGGGTTTCATTTTGGGAATTATTAGCCTAAAGGTTGATTTTGGGCGCAGGGACCACTTTTTGTTAAATCGACCTCCGATGGGATTTTCATTGATTTTGTTGGATCCAGAATACCATTTCTAGTGGAATATCTCAGCTCATTTGTGTTTGCAGGACCCAGAATGCATTCTTGGGGACCCATCGTGTGAATATATGCCTTTGCATATTGCTGTTGTTGTTGGGGCGCTATGCATTGCGCCTGGGAACCATGGCACCAGTGCACATGCGGTGCCTGGGCGATGTGGGGCCAGTGCACCTGTGGTGCCTGGGCACTGTGGCACCAGTGCTCCTGCGGCCGCCTGGGTGTTGTGGCACTTGGGCATGGCAGCTTATAAAATGCTGGCCAGCCACTTTCTCCCTCATTTTTAAAAAATTGTAACTTCATTGTCCTCCATTAAAATAGCTCCCAAGACACCATTTTGACAGCTTGATCAACCCAACAACTTGGAGGAAATTATTTTGACGATCCTTGCTCGTTTGTGGACTCCTAAATCCAGTAAATTCTCTCTTTAAATTCTGAATTCTCCATGGATGATGAACCCAAAACCTCCATAGCTCACCTTGATCATTCCCAACAGCTTGGTGGTTGATAATTATTGAATCTTAATCATTTGTTGGCTTCTGAATCGGGTAAGTTCTTCCTTTATTTTTCCGATTTCTTTCATAAATTTCCATCTTTAAATCCTTACTTTGCGGGATGTTTTGAGCCCCATTGGTGGTTTATTTCTGCTCAAATTTTGATCATATCCTCTCGGGAATGTGGGGAACACTGTGGTGATTTTTGCTTCTGATTTTAGGTTACAGGTCCCACAGGCCCGCTTGTGACCCAAATTTTGACCCGGCTAAATTATTAGCAATATGGGTGTCGTTACCATTATATAATGTGTAGATTATTGTTATGATAGTGTGGTAGCTTATGAATGCTTCTCAGGGAAGATAGGCTCCGGTCTTGTAGATTGGATTGTGCACGCATGCTCGGCTTTTTCGGTAGGTTATGGTTTACTCTTTATAGACTTTGCTTATATGAGATATGAGTATATTAATTTGCTAATGGTTAGTGAGATCTTGTGGTTTAGATATGGTTCTGAGTAGGCATATTGATCCTTATAGGTGATTTAGGTGCCTTAGAGTAGATTTTGGCTAGCAAATCTTGAGTATAAGTTGTAGCCTTTCCGTAAAACTTGGAGTATACAGTGTAGTATCCTTGGGTTTAGGATTAGATTCATTAGCTTAGTTTAAGCGGCTTGTAGTTGAGGTTGTTAGATTAGGGTGCCTTAGCCTAAGAATTAGATAAAGGTTCGTGATAGAGTAGATGCTATCATTGCTTTATTATTATTATTATTATTATTATTATTATTATTATTATTATTATTATTGCTGGTATGGTGTTCTATTTATCATATATTTATGGGCCCGAGGCCGTGGAGGCTGGATTGGTGGGAGCCCAGGTCAGTATGGTTGTGTTTTTCTTAAGTTCCTCTTTGTTGTACGCTTCATGCTTAGTTCCAGTTAGTTGATTTCCTTAAGCGGGTCACTTGGGGGTTGGTAGATAGTGTAGTGTCCCCTTTTAGTAATTATATTAGAATAGTTAGCTCTAGCATCCAATGGGTATAATTCATGGTAGGGTAGTTGTACTTGGCTTTCAGGTTGTTAATATCATGTTATATTCTTGTGGTCGGCGATGGTATGCGAATTTGTGGACCTAAGGCCATGGTGTTGGGCTGGATAGAGTCCAAGTTAGTATGGTCTTGTTATGAAGGGTGCAATGCCCTATCTTGTTTAGTTGTGTGCATTATATGCATATATACATAAATTTGGATTGAGTCATGTTCATCTCTTTCGCACATATAATTGGGTTATGGTATGTATTGATAGAAATTGAATGGTACAAATTTATGGGAATTGATTGGCTCGATGGTTTAATAAGGAACTCTTCTTTGACAAATGGTTTTCAAATTAAGGAAAGATTTTACTGATTTAAGTTGATTACTAACGTTTAAAACTCAAAATACTCCCCTTTTAAAAAAGATGGAGCTCCAGGGTGAGCGTCCCACTTTTACCACTATTTTTGGTTAATAAAAAGGAAAAAAAAAATTCTTTTACTATAAACTTGTTCTACTAAGGAGAAATTATACATCAATTTTTTACTGACTTCGAAATGGGAAAATACTTCTATTTTATGCACTTAGTCTGAGGGGCAGTTCTGAACCTTACTTTCCATTGGTTGTGGGATTATATTGATAAGCTTCGACAGTCCCCTTTACGTATATATGGGGTTTTACTTATGGTATTCATTATATTAGTTGGTAAGCTCCGGCGGCCCATGAGAATACTCTGGGTTTTCTTGATTATATGTGGATATTATGGAATTGGTTGATATTGATAAACTCTGGTCGCCTGAAGGGATATTCTAGTTATTATGGTACAGTATTGGTTGGTAAGCTCCAGCGGCCCGTGAGGTGAATCAGGGTTTCATTTATTATAGCATTAGCCACATTTCATTTCATATCATATTTTTGTATGGTATTCCTGGTGTATCTTTACTATCAAAATCTGTTTATAGTTGGCTTTTGTTATTGGGTGTACTTTCTAGACTCAGAAAGTCCAAATTGGTTGTTGTTGGATTATTGTTTATACCTTTCATATTGTGGCGATATTTCTCCTTTTTATCTAGGTTTGACCATTATATTTCCTTCTGACTCCTCTTTCTTACCTTTGGGTTATATTCGCTTTTTGTTATATGTATATCTTTTTTGAGCTTAGTTGGCTGATGATGCCTACTAGGTACTGCATATTTTAGTACTCATACTACACTTCTACATCTTTTCGCTGATGCAGATCTTAGTACGGGTTATCGCCGTTGATTGCTATCCTCGTGCAGAGTTGCTGACTGGAGATATTAGGTGAGCTCGTGGCAATCAGAGTTGATCCATCTCCCTCTACTTTTGGACTAGTCTTCTACTGTACCTTCGAAGATTGTCCATATTTTATTAGATCTATCTAGAACATCTAGGTTGTAGTAGCACTTGTATCGACTTACACTAGGTCATGGGGGATTCTTATGTATTTTGTTCTCTTTTCTCTCTTTTACTTATACTTGTTTACCTTATATTCTACTGTTTATCGTTATGTCTTTTGTGCTTGGGGTTCTTTCTTATGTTAGCCCATTACTTGTAGTTCTGGGCTAAAGGTTGGCTGACCTACTGGTGGGTTATAGTAGGTGTCATCACAACTTTAATTTTTGGGTCATGACAGAGTGGTATCAGAGCTCTAGGTTTATCGATGTCATTGGTACAAAGGCAGGTGTCTAGTAGAGTCTCACGGATCGGTACAATGACGTATGTATCCTATTTGCAGGAGGCTACAGGGATTCCTTAGGAAAGTTCCATTTTGTTGATTCCTTATCGTGTGTTCTTTGCTCCATCAAAGTCTAAACTTCAATTGTTTCTTTCCTTTTCAGATAGTTATGACGAGGTCGACATCGAGCATAGGCGAGACTCATACGCCTAATGCTAGAGCACGGTACCAGAGTTAGGGGTTGAGGGTGTTTAGTTTCAGTCGAAGGGCATGGGGTCGGCCCAGCCTCCAGCAGGATTTGTAGCTTTACCAGCCTTTCAGAGTATTCTAGCTAGGATTCTTAGCTTATTGGAGAGTGTGTCATTGGCCAGGACTCTACCTAGTGCACCTTATGGTTTGCAGATTAGGGATGAGATACAAACTTCAGCCCAAACAGCAACACATAGTGGTCATGGACTAGGAGCATAGCCAGCCACTGTGGCTTCCCATTTTGAGATGTTGTCAATTCCAGTGGTTACTCAGCCTATTGCAGCTAGGCTATTTATGTCGATTGAGGAGTAGAAGATGTTGGGTAGGTTCATCAGGTTGGGTCCTCCGAGGTTTTCTGGTGCCCTTGGGGAGGATGCTTATGAGTTCTTGATTAGTTGCCAGGAGAGGTAGCATAATCTTGGGTTAGTTGAGTCTCACGGAGCTGATTACACTGTATTTCATATGGATGGTTTGGCAAAATAGTGGTGGTGATCTTATACTGCCTGTAAACCAGTCGGGTCACCCTCGATGACTTGGGCTCAGTTCTCCGAGGCTTTCTTGGATAAGTTTGTACCTCACAACTTGAGAGAGAGGTTCAGGGATCAGTTCACCGAGTTAGATCAGGGATCTATGTCGGTTTCTGAGTATGAGGCATGATTCCATGTGTTGTCTAGGCATGTTGCAATGATTCTTCCTACAGAGAACAAGCGGGTTTGCCAGTTTGTCAGAGGGTTAGATCTACCACTTTGTTTGGCTACAGAGCAGCTAGTAGCATCGAGGGCTACATTCTTTGCGGTTGTTGATCATGCACGGGTTATTAAGGGTATATGTCATGAGGTCGGTGGGGGCGGTGGTAAGAGGCCTCGCCATCAGGGTAGTTTCAGTGATTCTCAGTTTTGAGGTAGTGGTTTCTCTCGTGGGGGTTACCTACAACACTTTTAGTTTCACCATCCAGTTCATGCGGCACTACAAATTTCACAGAGCGATGGTCAGAGTAGACGGGGTTCAGGTTGAACTTCTCAAGGGTTGCATTTTAGGTATCCAAGCCATGGTGGCCAGTCAGGTTCAGCCAAATTTTCTTGTCGGGGCACTTCAGGTAAGGGTTGTTATGTTTATGGTAAGCAGGGACACTTTGCTAGGACTTGTATGAGGTTAAGAGAGTTTCACCCCCTCTGTGTTCCAGCATCACCGGCCAGAGGTAGTGCATGACTTAGTAGGGATGGTTCCCAGGTTGTTAGTGATAGTTCCCAGCTGTATCGATCGAGTAGTCATGGAAGACAGAGTCACACGGATGCTTTTATCATAGGTATGATTCTATTATCATCGGTGAGCTTTTGGTATTGTTCGATGTGGGATCTGGATGTCCTTATACATACCTGCTTACATTGCTCTCATCTGGACTTACTTTGTGGGATTATAATTTTTCCACATATAGCTACCCCGTAGAAGAATTCTTTTAGTAGTGGATCAAGTATGTTGATCTTTGGCAGTATCTATGTTGGGGTGCAAAGCGTAGTAGTCCTTATCATCTAAATTAGTGGGCTTGTGTGGTGATTTTAGGCATGGTTAATGTTATCTTAGAACCTAACCACCTTGGGTTGTTGGGTTATCTTGCTTTTGGGTATGGTGTTGGTTCCGATGTTCTTCCTTTGGGTCAATTTCTACTATTGATGAAGGTTCGGGGTGCGGAAGTGTCTTCCAAAGGTAGAGTTTGAGATTTGGGTTATCTTCTATTAAGGGTCAGGGTGGTGGGAATTCCAAGGACTACCTCAGGACTCATTCCTCTATAAGTTCCTAGCTATGTCCTTTGGTTTGACCCATGCCCCATTAGCGGTTGCAGGTTACTGAGCATCGTGTTCAGATCTTATTTGGGTTCCAGTTACTACAGTATTTTTAGGTGGCGCTGAGTCTACTCGAGGAGTAGGGAGGAGATCGATTAGAATTTGGGTTTTGGTTTCAGACTTTGCGGGTTAGTAGGCTATTTCAAGAGGGTTGTGGAAGACTTCCTTTATTCGTGGCGCTTTTGACTAGATCGATTCAGGAGATCATTCCCTACTAGCGGTTAGGCCAGAGTGTTATGGGTTCCCTAAGAGTCGGAGGTTGACTTTAGGCTTTGTTGCATACTTGCTACATTTCTTACTTGGTTCTGGTGTCCTTGGGGTCTTCTCGGATAGGCAGACCTAGCCTAGTCACTTTTGTCGGATCAGACATTATGTGGTTCAGAGAGTTTGGTTCAGAATCTGCGTTCAGAAGGTTGTCCTTCAGCATGGGTTGCCTGGTTACATCTTTTCATATCCTGGTGTTTTCTTTTCAGTTGGTTGTTTCAGATAAGTCTTGGTTATTGGGGTGATCTTAGCGCAGTTGTCCATTTGCGTATTGATGGTCAGTCAGGGTAGGCTACTCTGGTTTTAGTAGGTATGTCTCGGGCAGGTGTTTATGTTTCTAAGGTTAGTAGGACTAGTGTTTAGGGTTTTGGTTGAGATCAAGTTTTAGACTGCTTCGTCGGAGGTAAAGTATGGTAGGAGTCATAACCTTTCGATGGGTTAGTTGTTGTTTTTCGAGTTTAACTCGAGTGTTTGACCTATGTTTGACTTTATGGTTTGAATGTTAATGTTTCGAGATAGAGGGAAGGATCTTCGAACCCAGGACTCTTTGGTTAGAATATTGGAGGAGGTGGGGTTTGTTCTTTTTGTTAGCACGGTTTTTCGGTTCTGTGTGATGATTGCTTGGTCTTCGTGGTTCTTGTGTTATATTGGTGCATTTCGAATGTTTTGTTTTGGGGTTCTGTTAAGTTATTTGACCGGTTAGCTTTTGAGTTAAGAGTTTGTTGTTTCTCCTATTTTGGATGGTAGTGAGTTAAGGTCTTAGTAAGCGTTCTTTGGTTATCTTTTCGTTAGCTGTTGTCTGATCGAGGAAGCTCCCCGGGAGGCCAAGCTCAACTTACAGACCTAGTATCTTTTCATTTCCTAGCCTTCGGGTACTTCCTGTTTCTTAACTTTTGAGGATGAAAGTTCTTTTAGTAGTGGATATTGTAATGATCCTCCAGGTCATTTCTCTGTTTCCTTGCATTTTTTGTGTTTTGAGTTTCCCCACAGCGGCTACAGGTCATTTATGACTTGTCGGGATTGACGATTCGGTGCCCGGGTCATTCGTTTGGTCGTTATGACCATTTCCCTATTTTACAATTCCAATTTGGGAAATCATTTTACTTCAGTCAACTTTCTTGGTAAATGCACTCTAAATCAAATTCTGACAGTTTCTTTAGCTCCCGAGCATGGACTTTGGTTTAGTTGGACCTTTGGTCGGGATCTGGGAGCTTTTCAGCTTAGAATTTTCTCTCGTTCTGTGTTTTTAAGCCAATTAGATTTGAAGGTTTGACTTTAGAAAATATTCGGAGAAGACGGTCTCGGATGAAAATTCTGCCAGTGATGTTAGCTCCAGAATGTCGACTTTAGGCTAGAGGACCATTGGTTCGGGCCCCAAGGCTTCCGAACTTAATTTTGGCCCTTGGGTTTCATTTTGGGAATTGTTGGCCTAAAGGTTGATTTTGGGTGTGGGGACCACTTTTCATTAAATCGACCTTCATTGGGATTTTCATCGTACCATTGGATTTGGAACGTTGTTTCTAGTCAAATAGCTCAGCTCATTTGTGTTCGCGGCACCCTGAATGCATTCCCAGGGACCCATTGTGTGAATATGTGCCTTGGCATGTTGTTGTTGTTGTTGGGGCGTTGTGGCGTGCGCTAGGGCACCATGGCACCAGTGCACCTGTGGTGCCTGGGCGTTGTGGCACCTTAGGCATGGCAGCTTATAAAATGCTGGCCAGCCACTTTCTTCCTCATTTTTAAAAATCCCAACTTCGTTTTCCTACATTAAAATAGCTCCCAAGACACCATTTTGACACCTTGATCAACCCAGCAACTTGGAGGAAATTATTTTGACGATCCTTGCTCGTTTGTGGACTCCTAAATCCGGTAAATTCTCTCTTTAAATTTCGAATTCTCCATGGATGATGAACCCAAAACCTCCATAGCTCACCTTGATCATTCCCAACAGCTTGGGGGTTGATAGTTGTTAAATCTTGATCGTTTGTTGGCTTCTAAATTGGATAAGTTCTTCCTTTATTTTTCCGATTTCTTCCATAAATTTTCATCTTTAAATACTTTCTTTGCGGGCTGTTTTGAGCCCCATTGGTGTTTCTTTTTTGCTCAAATTTTGAGCATGTCCTTCCGAGAATGTGGGGAACACTATGGTGATTTTTATTTCTAGTTTTAGGTTGCGAAGCCCAAGGGCCCACTTATGACCTGAATTTTGACCCAGCTAAATTATTAGCAATATGGGTGTCGTTATCTTCATATTGATGTGTACAGTATTGTCATGATAGTGTGGCAGCTTGCGGATGCTTCTCACAGGAGATAGGCTCTGGTCTTTTGGATTGGATTGTGCACGTGTGCTCGGCTTTTTCGATAGGTTATGGTTTACTCTTTCTATACTTTGCTCGTATAAGGTATGAGTATAATAATTTGTTAAGGGTTGGTGGGATCTTGTAGTTTGTATACAGTACTGAGTAAGCATATTGATCCTTATAGGTGATTTAGGTGCCTTAGAGTAGATTCTGGCTAGCAAATCCTTAGTATAAGCTGTAGCCTTTCCGTAAAACTTGGCGTATGCGGTGTAGTATACTTGGGTTTAGGATTAGATGCCTTAGTTTAGTTTAAGCAGCTTGTGGTCTAGGTTTTTAGATAAGGGTGACTTAGCCTAAGAATTAGATAAAGGTTCGTGATAGAGTAGATGTTATCATTGCTTTATTATTATTATTATTATTATTATTATTATTATTATTATTATTATTATTATTATTATTCCTGGTATGGTGTTCTATTTATCATATACTTGTGGGCCCAAGGCCATGGAGGTTGGATTGGCGGGAGCCCAGGTCAGTATGGTTGTGTTTTGCTTAAGTTCCTCTTTGTTGTATGCTTCATGCTTAGTTTCGGTTAGTTGATTTCCTTAGGCTAGTCCCTTGGGGGTTAGTAGATAGTGTATTGTCCCATTTTAGTAATTATATTAGAATAGTCAGCCCTAACATCCGATGGGTATAGTTCATGGTAGGGTAGTTCTTACTTGGCTTTCTGGTTGTTCTTATCGTGTTATATTCTTGTGGTTGGCGTTGGTATGCGGATTTCAAGACCTGAGGCCATAGTGTTGGGCTAGATGGAATCCAGGTTAGTACGATCTTGTTATGAAGGGTGCAATGCCTTGTCTTGGTTTAGCTGCGTGCACTATATATATACATACTACATTTGGATTGAGTCATGTTCATCTCTTTCGCACATATGATCGGATTATGATATGGATTGACGATAATTGAATGGTACGAATTTACGGGAATTGATTGGCTTGGTAGTTTAATAAAGAACTCTTCTTTTGACAAATGGTTTTCAAATTAAGGAAAGATTTTACTGA
This sequence comes from Jaltomata sinuosa, assembly GCA_003996215.1. NCBI lineage: Eukaryota > Viridiplantae > Streptophyta > Magnoliopsida > Solanales > Solanaceae > Jaltomata > Jaltomata sinuosa. Next base: position 149,775 of record QJPP01007376.1, read on the forward strand.
TTTAAGCTAGTTGCTAATGTTTAAAGCTCAAAATACTCCCATTTTTAATAAATGGAGTTCCAGGGTGAGCGTCCCTCTTTTACCACTGTTTTTGGTTAATAAAAAGGGAAGACGGTTTATTTTACTATAAACTTGTGCTACTAAGGAGAAATTGTATATCACTATTTTACTGACTTCGGAATGGAAAAATACTTTTGTTTTATGCACTTGGTCTGAGGGGCGGTTCTGAACCTTACTTTCCATTGGTTGTGGGATTATATTAATAAGCTTCGGTGACGCCCTTTGTGTATATATTGGGTTTTACTTGTGGTATTCATTATATTGGTTGGTAAGCTCCGGCGGCCAATGAGAATACTCTGGGTTTTCTTGATTATACGTGGATATTATGGCATTGGTTGATATTGATAAGCTCTGGTGGCCTGAAGGGATATTCCAGGTATTATAGTATGGTATTGGTTGATAAGCTCCGACGTCCCGTGAGGTCACTCAGGGTTTTATTAATTATTGCATTGGCCATATTTCATTTCATTCATTTCATATCATATTTTTTTATGGTATTCCTGGCGTATCTTTACTATCAAAATTTGTGTATAGTTGGCTTTCATTATTGGGTGTACTTTCTGGACTCGGGAAGTCTGAATTGGTTGTTGTTGGATTATTGTTTATACCTTTCATATTATGGCGATATTTCTCCTTTTTATCTAGGTTTGACCATTATATTTCCTTTTGAGTCCTCTTTCTTACCTTTGGGTTATATTCGTTTTTTGTTATATTTATATCTTGTTTGAGCTTAGTCGGCCAATGATGCCTACTGGGTACCGCGTGTTTTGATACTCATACTACACTTCTGCATCTTTTTGCTGATACAGATTCTAGTATGAGTTATCGCCGTTAATTGTCGTTCTCGTGCAGAGTTGCTGACTGGAGATATTGGGTAAGTTCTTAGCGATCAGAGTTGATCCATCTCCCTCTACTTTTGGACTAGTCTTCTACTGTACCTTCAGAGATTGTTCGTATTTTATTGTATCTATCTAGAACATCTAGGTTGTAGTAGCACTTGGACCGGCTGACACCAGGTTTTGGGGAGATTCTTATGTATTTTGTTCCCTTTCCTCTCTTTTAATTATACTTGTTTACCTTATCTTCCGATGTTCATCGTTATATCTTCCGCGCTTGGGGTTCTTTCTTATGTTAGCATGTTACTTGTAGTTTGGTTTAAAGGTTGGTTGACCTATTGGTGGATTATAGTAGGTGTTATCACGACTTGAGTTTTTGGGTCGTGACAAATAAGTGGTAAATTCACCATTTATCATGTGCTGCCAGAGAACTACTCATATATATATCTTAAATTGGGATTATTTTATCTTGTGTTAAGTAATGTTTGTTGGCGTACCGGGGAACTATTGATATTCCCCTTAAGTTGGGGACTCATATTTGCTATATGCGAATTCTGTGTCAAGTTGTGAATTAGAAAATGTACATTCTGGTTGGATGTGGCTTTACTATTTGCTTGCCTTTGGAGCTATGTGCATTGGCTTGATTACCTTACATGAAATCTAAGGTTTAGTATGTGTGACCCTTAGGGAAAGTGATTTTTCTAAGTTGAAATTCATATCGTATAGTTTCTTGGGTCTTGTTGAGAATGATGTTTGAGACATATACGATGCTCCTAACATAAAAAAATATGATTGGTTATAGTTGTTATAGGCTTCTAGTCTAACATGTCATCGTAGAGTCATTCATTGAAATTTTAAATTGGTGTTATCCCACTAGGAGTCGACGAAAAAAGGGTGTTAAGGCTATTCCCTTCTTTCAGCAAGTTTCCTTAAAGCTTAAAAAACAATGAAGTTGGTTGTTGTAGCTGAATTACACATAGCCTTATTCAATTTAGTTGGCTTCTTGACTTGATATAGTCATCCCTCATGGGAATTTGTATTCTTTTGATAGCAACCCCGAGCTTAGATACGACTTAGAGATTATTCATATAGGTCGCCTATAACTATATTGCTTGTCTTTAGGTCATTCGATTATTTATTATTGCCCTCGAGGCTATCATAGTTAGCTATAGAGATATGACTAGTGCCTTTGGGGCTATATGCATGTTGTCTAAGAGGTTATTCAGATGAGTTGAAGCCTACAAGCTACTCCAACTGCCTACGAGGCTATAGTAGAGCCTGCAGGCCTTTTTGATTGCCCAAGGGGATATGATAAACCATGTTCACTCACGAGCTATAATGCTTGCATAAAGGGGCTAGATTGAGGACTACAGGCCACACTGTTTCCTAAGAGGGCTAGATTGAGGTCTATGGACCCAAAAGTTGCCTTCGAGGCTATACAAATACAATTGTCTTTGGGGATATACAGATATATAGTTGCCTTCGAAGCTACACAGATATACAGTTGCCCTCGAGGCTATACAAATATGCAGTTGCCCTTGGGGATATACAAATATATAGTTGTCTTCGTGGTATTGCAAATATATTGTTGCCCTCGAGCCTATATAGATATATAATTGTCCTCGGAGCTACGCAGATATACAGTTTCTCTTGGGGCTATACAAATACACAATTGCTCTCGGGCCTATACAGATATACAGTTGCTTTCAGAGCTATACAGATTGCCTACGAGGCTATACAGTTGCTTATAGGGCTATGTAGATTTCTATTGAACCTGCCGATCTTATGGGGGCTTGGTTAGGTTATTATTTGATTATTATTGTCTGATTTGTGTCACGAGAAGTTAGGCTATGTTATGACGATTCTCAATCTTCTTCTCAAGTACTTTATTATTTGATGATATGAGTTAGCTCGATTCGAGTAAGCAGACTGCTTAGTGAGTTATGATTTGTAAGGCTTAAGTCCAGAGAACATGTAGGTACATTCTGGTTAACCTCTGACTCTCTACTTGAATATTTACAATACTTATGACATCAGTCTCAGCTATTTATAGATTCAGGAGCTGCTAAGTACACTTAGACTATCTTCGACTCTCATATCTGATTACTTATAGTATTTATGACATTAGCTTCAGTTTCACATTTCATTTACCTTACATACTTGATATATTATTTCGTACTCACGCTTCGAGTCTGGGTGCACTGCACTCATGCCTGCAGGTCCGGACACACGGGGATATAAGGCTCATTAGAATTGCCACAGTTTCTAATATTGGTTAGCTTTTGTTGTAGATAGATTTTGAGTACGTCGGGGCCCTATTCCGACCAAGTTTTATTACTCTTAGAGGCTTACAGACTTTGAAATGTATAGAGGTGCGTTGTCAGCCATGTTGGTCTCGTTGTCTTGTCCTTTTGGCATAGTTGTTCGTTAGTGTTGATTGTATATATGTGTTCAGTTTATATGTTTCTAAATATGCTGATGGCCTCGACGATCCGCACAGGATTTAGTTTTTGTTCTATTTGAATTTGTGAACACCTAATTTTTGACTGAACCTAAAAACTTTACACTTTTTAGTGATTAAATATTTCTTTTAGGTCTAAATTAGATACTTTAATTTTATTTTATTTTTAGTAAGTTTATTTTAAATAATTTGAAAACTACAAAAAGAGAGTCATATTTTAGGATAAGTTTTGTTTTTATTTTTCAAAAGAAAAGAAAATTTTCAAAAAATATAATTTCTTTTAATTTAGATTTTAATGAATAATCTAGTCATTCTAATATTTTTTTAATCACATTTTTAGGACTAGCTATTTAACTTTTCTATATTTTTATTAATTCAAAATAATTAGCTAATATTTTTACTATTATATTTTATTTACATTTTTAATTGAAAAACAAAATCCTAAAACTACCCTAACCATTCATTACCCCCATTCTCTCCCACTTTCCACACTCCCTTACACACACGTTCTACTCCGCCACTACACACACATCACCCCTACACACACAATTATATATACAATACACCATACAAAAAAAAAATGATACAACTCATACACACACAGACCAACGAGCAAAAAAAGAAAAATAAAAGGGGAGGAAGATACAACACAAAACATAAAAAAACAAAGTGAGGAGAATAAACAAGAACATCAAGCATAAAACAGAGAGGGATGAAGAAAAAGAAAAGAAAGAAACGAGAGAAAGAGATAGGCAAAAAATATACGAGCGAATTAGGAGAGTAACAGAGAAAAAAAGAGAACAGAGAGCACAAGCACGAAAAGACTAACATCTCCATCGATGTAGTGCCGAGTTCGTGAGCTTCAGCGAAGTTTCGATGTTCCGATCAAGTTTTGGTTGCAGCAGAGTAGTTTATTTCAAATTCATCCTTGAAGGTCCATTTCTCTCTATTATTAATTTATTCTTAAGCATATGAATGATTATTGCACACATGAATGAATGATCTTGTTTACTATTTGGTGTTAATATTATTATTTTTTGTGTGAACTATTGGCTTTGATTAATTAATTATCTTTTATTATTTTGTATGTTGGGTTTGTACTTAGCAAGTCCTATAGAATTGAACACAACATATGATTAAAGTTGAGTTACTGACTCATGTATTGGTTAAGGACTAAACGTCAAATCATAAAATTAATTTTGAATTAATTATTTTAATTTTAATTGTAATTGGATGAATTCAGATATCTTGAGTTACTAATTATTATGGTTTAATGTTTTTGGTCTTTAGAAGCATGGATAAAACATAAAGGGCAAATATTAAAACCTGTCAAGCATTAGACATATATAGATTTGCTTAAGAAATATCGTCATGTGTGTAGTTAAACTCCTTGACTCTATTTTTAAATGTGTTGACTATGTATACGGTTATGTTCTTCGACCGGCACAAATGGACAATTCAAAAAGACTATATGTACGGTTACTCTTTTAGCCCCTCGATTAATAATTGTGAGAGAGCGAGACGAGTTGTGAATTCAAACCTTAAAAGAAAATAAATAAGCAAACTACGCAAGCATAAGCAAATGAGCACATTTTTAACAAAAAATTAATTTAAGCTAAAAATAAGTTGATGAAGCGATCGTGCTAGAACCACGGGACTCGAGGGATGCTTAACACCTTCTCCTCGGTCAACATAATTTCTTACTCGGATTTCTAATTTGCAGACCAATATTAAAGAGTCAAACTTTTCTTTTGATTAGGGATTCAATACGGTGACTTGAAATACCAAAACTCAATTTCAAGTGACGACTCTGTAAAATAAATAATCCTTTTTAAAATGTTACTTTAATTGAAAAATCTTTAAAACCACTTCAAGCGGAATGAATGAAAAAATAGGGGTGTGACAGAATTATTGGGATTAGCTGAGTTTACTACAGGTTGTGTTGTCAGGGGCCTTGCCGTACGAGAGCTTATTTCTAAGCCGAGATATACTCGTTTATTTTCTTGATTTTGTGACTGATATTATACTAGTAGCATTGTTGTCTAGCAAGCCAACCTGCGTCCCTAAGTTGGGATGTGACAATTAGATAAACGTATAAACTTAAATGACTTTATTGAAGTTAAAAAAAAATATAAATAAATTTATTAAATAAGTTCTTTAAGTTGTGTGATCATTTGAGGAATTGACTCCATACAAGAATGACAAATTCAGCCTAAGCCCATCTGATTCGTCCAATTCGTAATCCATTTATCTTAAGTAGCCAATTCATTACTTTAGCCCGAAGTGACCAGATCAAGAGCCACATTAGATACTGCACAAATGAGTTTCTTTTACTAGGACTACGATATTTTTTTGGTTGAATTAAGCAAATGATCAAATTTGGAATATACAAGTTGAATTTGGAAGAATGGGTATCCTAACTGTTTGAGGCATCAATTTGATTAAAATATATAATTGACTTTCTATTGGCTTTAAGACTTCATTGTGAATTTTCAAGTGCTACTATCTTTAAAAAATTAATTTCAACTTAATTAATGACACTAGGCCAATTGCATAACAATAGAATAAATTAGTACTAATAAAGTAAATTTTAGGAACACCAGATTGACCTTTAGATCACAATCGAGTTACTAACAACATTTTAAATTCTCGTTCATTAAGATAATATTTTTTTAAAATGTGTCCAGAAAGCAAACCAATAAATCACACGAGAGTAATATTTTTCTAAAATATAACTAGTAAGAATATTGAGTTTTGATTTGTTTAAATGTTGTAAATATTTGGGTCAAGTTGGACTTGTTAAATTATGACCCCTCACTTTGACTATCTTGATTCAGCCCATCTTAATGCAGTAAGCTTTGGACAGATTTAGACATTGTTCCGTCTATTAATTCAGCCCAGTTTGACCCATACAAATTCAATCCAAATGGCCGATTTTCCACCCCTATGTCATGGACTTAGACTTCAACTAAACCCATCGTGCGGCACTTGATAACTCGCTCATGAAACTTTCATAATCTTTCAAACTCAAATAAGCCTTTTTAGCACTAGATCGCTAAGGGAATGCTAATTTGAAGAAAGACACAAGAGAATTTCTAAAGAAGGCTTTTATATTGCTAAAGACTTGGAAAATTTTACTTGATGATTTTATAAATGAGTGCCCCTTTACCTAGGGAATGGATAAATAATAATTATTGTACAAGTCCTTACATATTTATAAATTAGTCCTCACTCTAGAATTCTCTATAATGATATAAAATTTCAAGAAACTTTCATGCAAATCCTAAAAGTTCTAGGAACTTTTATAGAAAATCTCCCTATTTCTCTAGAATATTCTACTAATGACTAATTTATTTCTTATGTAATCCTTCCACATGAAAAACTTTGTGCCACGTGGTGCCTAGGTGGCGTGATGATATGGCGGTGCATCACACTCTCCCCACCTAATGCTGCGATGACTGCAGCGTATTATTGCTGCATAAACTTTCAAATCTTGTCTTTCCCTGTGTGACCAACTTCATGTGTTGCTTGACTGTTGATCATGTTGCATGCGCTCTTTTGATTGTCCCAAGCGGTACCATACGATAAGGAACGAATACGGGTGGCTTAGCGCTTGGTTTCAACTAAATTTTGTGATCCACCTCACGCCTAGTAGGTAAGTGCTTAGGTAGCTCATCGGGCATAACATCTTTGTTTTCTTCAAGCAACTTTTATATGCAAGGTGACAGTGTCTCCTCGAAACCCTAATCTTCCTCCAAACTTGCAAGGGTTGCCATGAACATCGACTCTTCCTTCTTGAGCCCCTGACTAACTGCATAGCCGAAAGTTGTACTTGGCTATATCCGTGTGGCATACTAAACATGGGCACTATACAAGCTCCTTCTCATTCCATAACCAAGAAACGTTGGAGGTAGGAGTCGATCAAAGTATGACAATGTCTAAAGAACTCTTGTCCCAAAATAATATCAAAGATATCCATGGTTGTAATGGTAAAGTTTTTCGTATGCCCAATTTAACACTAACATCATTGGCTACACCACGAGCATTTTGTGCCTCGACATTTATGGTCTTGACGCGGGAGTTTATTGGAGCGAGCTTCAACTCTAATCTCTTTGTTGCAGCCTCGGTCACAACATTGTGAGTTGCTCTAGTGTCCACCATTGCATGAGCGAGATTATTGTTGATGATAAGGTCCAACTACTAATTGTTATTCTTGTAAGGCTGGCTAGCTGACGTCGTGATGGAACCACATAGTCCGATCATACCTAACTATGCGGTGATCAAATTCTCTCCATGTGTCTGCTCTTTTTGCTTGCGCACTATGGCACTAAGACTCTTTAAGTTGGGACAACTCTTAAATGTGTGTGGCCCTTCCACATATGTAGCATCCCTTCTTCTCTACCTGAAATTTTTTTTACATAGCCTTGGTGTCCAATTGACTTCTTGTTATCAAACTTGTTAGTATCTTGAGTCTTGGAGTGTTGTTAATGAAATTCCTTGTTGTTGCCACAGTCTTCCCCACCTTTAGCATTACCACCTTTTGACTCATTCTCTCTGCCTTTGTCATACTTCTCGTTCCTGAAATCCATCAAAGACTCGGCCTCCACTATGGCTTGGTTTATATCCGTGACTCATCGGTATTGTAACTCCTGCTTAGCCCAATTCTGCAACCCGTCTATGAAGTAAAATAACAAGTCATCGCTGGAGAGGTTGGGGATTTAGAGCATAAGGGTGGTGAACTCCTTGAAGTAGTCGCGTATGCTCTCTGTCTGCTTCGACTCTCTAAGTTTGCATCTTGCATCGTATAAGACATTATTTGAGAAGAATTGTCGCTTGAACTCGGCCTTGAATTGATCCTACGTGCTAATAGTGCATAAGCCCCTCTCAGCATCGAACATATTTCTTCTCCACCATAGCATGGCAGTTTCCGATAGGTACAACACAACGGTGTTGATCTTGAATTCGTCATGCTTCACTTTTTCATGCTTGAAGTAGTTTTCCATGTTCCAGAGGAAGTTCTCCACTTCCTGTGCATCACGAACACCTTTGAATACTGGTGGCTTGGGAGCCTCAATCTTGGCCTCCCTCGTCACAATAATATTATTGGCTGCCTCGACCATACCAATATTTCCCCTCCCTCGTCACAATAATATTGTTGGCTGCCTTGACCATACCAGTATTTCCCTACTCCTTGAGTGCCTCTATTTTCTCCTTCATGGCATCAATAGTGCTCAGCTCCTCCATGAGCCTGCACTCCAAGGAATTGACGCTTTTCCTCAACTCTATCTCAGCCTGTGTACGCCCATCTAAGTCGTTTCGGATGCTCTCAATCTCTTCAAGAGTATGTCCCTCAAGAACGCTAAGGGTTCCCTCCACTTTCTCCAAATGTTGACCAAAGATATCGACGACGTCCATTCATGTATTAACCTTCATAACCCATTCTTTACCGAGCGAGACGTCCTCTGGTATGACCTCCACTTCATCCTCGCTCCCCTCTGTGGCAAATGGTTCCTGGGACATAAGCCTTTCGCTTGACACAACCTAGGCAGCATCTCATGGCTGTTGTTGGCAGCCTTTCTCTTCTTGTTATGAGCCTTCTTGCTAACGACATCCTGAGTGACGTTGGATAGGGTGTTAGCAGTGTTAAATTCTACTTCGTTTGTCATTCCCTTAGTTAAAACCTTGCTCTGATACCACATTGTCACATCTTTAGTCTTCGACTAAGCACACTGTGTGGCACTTGATAACTCGCTCACGAATCTTTCACGATCTTGCAAGCTCAAGTAAGCCTTTTTAGCACTAGATCGCTAAGGAAATGCTAATTTAAAGAAAGACATAAGAGAATTTCTAAAGAAGACTTTTATATTGCTAAAGACTTGAAAATTTTTGCTTGATGATTTTACAAATGAGTACCCTTCTATTTATAGTACTCACCTAGGGACTAATGGATAAATAAAAATTATTATACAAGTCCTTAAATATTTATAAATTAGTCCTCAGTCTAGAATTTTATACAATGCTAGAAAATTCCAAAGACCTTCCATGCAAATCCTAAAAATTCTAGGAACTTCCATAGGAAATCTCTCTATTTCTCTAGAATATTCTACTCATGACTAATTTATTTTCTATGTAATCCTTTCACATGGGCAACTTTGTGCCATATGACGCCTAGGTGGCGTGATGACATGGTGGTGCATCACACCTAGCTCCATATTATACCTAAGGAAGTTTCTTATACTAAGTAAGAAGAATTGATAAAAATGGAATAAGCTCGCCTACTTAAGAGATGATAGTACTCCCTCCGTTTCAAAAGAATGATCTACTTTTTTTTAGTTCGTTTCAAAAAGAATGACCCTTTCCTTTTTTTGCAACACTTTAATTTCAACTTTTCACGTGGCATGTTTAAGACCACAAGATTAAAGGACATTTTGTTACATTTGACATAACTTTAATTTAAGATCACAAGATTCAAAAGTCTTCTTTATTTTCTTTAACTCCGTGACAAGTCAAAACATGTCATTTCTTTTGAAATGGAGGGGCATAATGGATAAGGAAATATAATCTTGGGATAAATTTTTAATATTCCTTAATCCCTTGTTTGGTTACAAAGTTTAGTATAACTTATCCTAGGATTAATAATTAGTACTAAGATAAGTTACCTTGCCTTTGGATGGAATAATAATCCTGGAATAACTTATTCAGGAATAAGATAGTTAAAATTACAAAAGCACCCACCCAAATCCTTTTTATACATTACTAAATATAAAAAAGCTAAATAAGCTGGAGGGTATTTTCGTGAACAAATAACTTATTCTTAAAAAATATGCAACACATATCATTTTTAATACAATAAATCAAACAATCAATAAGGAATAATACTAGGATAAGTAATCTCAACTTAACTAATCCAAACATAATTAATCCCAATATAACTAATTCCATCATAACTTGTCTTCAAATCAAACAGACCCTAAAGTAAAAAAATTCCATACTAGTATGTGAAAATTGTTGTACTATGTCAAAATTAAATGATTTTTGTCAAGTACAATGACAAAACAGAAAGTAAACTCAAACCTTTTCAACCAAGGAAAAAAAATGTAAACTCAAGATATGATACTTCTAGTAATTGTTTCGAGTGTGTGTCCACTGAGAGCTTGATTATGAGGGTTGTAATGAATGTTGCTATTTCTTGTTTCTTAAGACCTTAAACTTTTCCCTTGATCAATAAACTCCTTTGAGGTTTAGAGAGAAAAAGGGAAAGGGCAACATATTAAAAATAACGAGATAGCGATTCCACTGGGGATCGAACCCAGAATCTCTGGTTTCGTAGACCAGCGCCTTATCCATTGGGCCATGGAATCCTTGATGTTGTTTTAGTTGATCAAAATATATTAATATACAAGAAAAGAAGAAAACAGAAAATGAACAAATAGCTCAGCAGTTGCTGCTAATCAGCTGAAGAGCAGCCCAGAGAGTTTAGGCCCAGCCCAATGTTGTTATACTCCCCCCCCCCCCCCCCCCCCCCAAACAGTTGGTATTCGACCCCATTGCTGAGAGCTTCGAATCCCTCTTAACTCAACAGCACATTTCCAAATTCCAGTGGCTGCAAGGCAAATAGTATGGGAAGTAGATTGGGAAGACGAGTTGTAAACTTTGCAAATCTTCCTATAAAACTCCTCATGCCTTCCTCTTTCTCCAACATTACTGAGATCTCCCTCAAAACCATCCCCTCTGCTTCCAAGATTGAGATCAAAAGAGTTTTGGAGTCTCTCTATGGCTTTGAAGTTGAAAAGGTACAAACCCTTAACATGGATGGAAAGAAGAAGAAGAGAGGTGGCCTCTTAATTGCTAAACCAGACTACAAAAAAGCCTATGTTACTCTTAGGAATCCATTGTCTATATCGCCTGACCTTTTCCCTATCCGAATGATCCAAGAGGAAAAGAAGAATATGAGCAAGAAATCTAAATCTAGCATTGTTGAGAACGATGAACCTAAGAAGATGCATTGGCTTGACGACAAGAAAGATGGAAGGAATAGGTCATTCAGTCGTGGCCGTGAACGTGGTGGAGAACGTTCGGATGTTGGTCTCGACCGTGGTGTAGAACGTCGGGATGTTGGCGCTGCTGCGGCAAAGTTCCCTTGGAGCAGTATGAGGTCTTATGCTTCTTGGTAGATTATCTTTTTCTTTTGAATAATTGAATTTGTATGCTTGCATCTCCGGATGTTGCTAGTTTAATTACAGAATTTTATATGGAGTTCTATGGTCTTATGTTAATTATATATTGGAGCTATGTAAAACTTTGTAGCTTGAACCAGATGAGCTGCCTTCTGCTTAGATTATATATGGATGGTAGGACATGTTAGAAATTTATTCTAACTAATGGTAAAAAATGTAGTCATGCCGTTTTTTAATATGAGAAATTGTATTCTATGGAATAAGTGACTAGGATATACTTCTTTATTATGTTCAATCTAGGAATGGAAGTTGCCTCTCTACCTCACCTCTGAGGTAGAGGTACGGACTGCGTACACTCTACCCTACCCAGACCCCACGTTGTGGGAATACGCTGGGTATGTTGTTGTTGTAGATATGGAAGTTAGAAAGTTCAGGATGTCTTTTGATGGAGCAGTCGAAGCTAAATAAAAGCAGTTGATTGAATGAAAGAAATCATGAAAGTGCATTTTATGACTGCTGCGGATGATGGAACTGTGAAATACAGGTAATAATGCCATAGAGAAAGAAACTGATTATGTTACAAAATAAGAAGCCTAATTTTTAGCCTGTTTATGTTTCTGCTCCAAAACAACTAGGAATAAATAACCATGATTTCATCTTTTTTGTTGACAAGTTGAGATAATGATACATTATGTATCCAATATTGGCCTAGGCTAGAGCAGTCTTCTATATCTAGAAAAAAAGAATATTGGTAATTTGATCAGTTGTGTATCATATATGAGAAAAAACACATTATTGGTAATCTTAGGATATGGGCTACCTTAAATGGTATTATAGTATACTCGCTTTCTTCACTGTCCAGTTTTCCATGAAAAAGACCTGATCTTTTTTACCATCCTCCATCCAAATGTCCAGCCTGATAAATTTCTATATGAGTTGTTTGCTTTTATGATATTCTTGTTGCAGCTCCAGTGTAGTCCCTCCAAAACTCTGTGGCTTGAATTTTATTTTTTTAATCAGTAAAAGATAGTAGTATTATAGATTGCCAGCATTAAGAAAATGCTGCACCAAAAAGAAAGTAAGGAGATACATCTGTGTTTAACTACAAATACAGATTCACTATTTCTCTAAAAAGTCCTAGCGTCTCTTTCCTTCCAAATAGACCACCAAATAGCTGCAGCGATCGAGTTCCAGACATTAGCAGAAGCTTTCCTCCGACCTTTGTGTGTGCCAGCAATATCCAGAGTAGACCTGGGCATAATCCAATTGAGGCCTAAAATGTTAAAATAGAGATTTCATAGCTGCATAGTGAATTTGCAATGGAGAAAATCTGTGGCTTAAACTTTTGCTTTGCCAAGTTCTTCTCTTGTTATTTTAGTGACTTAACTTCCTTCTTTGTATATGACCAACTACTCCCTTGCCTGAGTAAACATCATCTGCTCTATGATCCTTCCAAAATTCCATTGTGTTGCTGCTCTTATCTTCACTTGGTCAGAGAAAACCAACCTGCAAGTCTCTTCTCTTTGCAAATCCAAATTGTATGAGCATGTCTAGAAGGTAGGTTCTAGCAGTTATGTTGTATGTTCACTTACATGGTTAGCTGACCCCTATCCTCTTTTTCATTGCCTCTTACACCTGTGTAAGCTTCTTGAAGACTTGAACGCTTCAATTGTTCCCTTTTATTGGTACTGCAATTTCAATGAAGAATATCTACTTACATGTGTGAATACATTGGCTTAAACGATTGTATTGTTCCTTTACTCTAGCAGGTTCTACTATGTTGTCTGGCCTTTGGTACATGATTTGATGTAAGAACTTATGGATATGGCTATGGTGCTCGTCTTATAGGCACAATATTTGACAGCAATTTGTGTGGTCCATCTATTTAGGATCCCAATTTTGGCATGACTTCGATAGATATTTAGGTGGCTATGGTGTTTATATTTCTGAAGATAGAGGTCCGTCAATGAGTTGTTCTAGTGGACAAAGAGTTGGAGTAACAACCTTGGGGACTGAAGTTCGAATCCCTGCAGAGGTGTCCACTAGGTGAATTTTCCCACTCGTCTAAACCTTGAAAGCTAGTGCTTACTAAGACTATTTGTATATTAGAGATATAACTAGTAGAGTATATTAGAGTTATGTTGGTGTTAAATAATCTTTAAATATGGAACAACAACAAACAACAACATACCCAGTGTATTCCCACAATGTGGGGTCTGGGGAGGGTAGAGTGTACGCAGTCCGTACCACTACCTCAGAGGTGAGGTAGAGAGGCTGTTTCCGATAGACCCCCGGCTCAAGACAAAAACAGTCTAAAAAAAGGCTAAAAAGGACGTAACAAAGATACAGGATAAAAAAACATGATAAAACTACAAGAGACGATAGGAAGTAATATGTAGTAACAAACAACAGACAGAAACAGAGCACTGCCACAAAATACTACTACGAGGAATCTAAGAAAAGAAACTATAAGCGTAGCACTACGATTACTAGCCTACCTACTAGCCTACACACACTTCTACCTACTACATGTCCTCGGTAAGCTGTAACTGTGCCATGTCCTTTCGAATCACCTCTCCCCAATTCTTTTTCGGTCTACCTCGTCCTCTCCTGTAACCATCCATAGCCAACCTCTCACACCTCCGCACTGGAGCATCCGTGCCTCTCCTCCTCACATGTCCGAACCATCTCAACCTTGCTTCCCGCATCTTATCTTCCACCGATGCCACACCCACCTTATCCCGGATATCCACATTCCTAATCCTATCTCTCCTAGTAAACCCGCACATCCATCGCAACATCCTCATCTCCGCCACCTTCATCTTTTGAATATGGGAGCTCTTTACTGGCCAACACTCTACTCCATACAACAAAGCTGGTCGAACCACCACTCTGTAGAATTTGCCTTTAAGTTTAGTAGGCACCTTCTTATAACACAACACTCCAGATGCGAGCCTCCATTTCATCCACCAAACACAAATACGGTGAGTGACATCCTTATCAATCTCTCCATCTTCCTGGATAATAGACCCAAGATACTTGAAACTCCCTCTCTTTTGGATGACCTGTGTATCCAGCTTCACTTCTACGTCATCATCCTGAGTCGCCTCGCTGAACTTGCACTCCATATATTCAGTCTTGGTCCTGCTCAACCTAAACCCCTTAGACTCGAGGGTCTGTCTCCAAACCTCCAACTTAGCATTAACTCCTCCGCGAGTCTCGTCAACCAAAACTACATCATCCGCAAATAACATGCAGCATGGCACCTCACCTTGTATTTGCCGCGCCAATACATCCATTACCAAGGCAAATAGAAAAGGGCTAAGGGTCGATCCCTGGTGCAACCCCATCAACACGGGAAAGTGCTCTGAATCTCCTCCCACAGTCCTAACTCGAGTCTTGGCCCTCTCATACATGTCCTTAATTGATCTGGTGTACGCCACGGGTACACCTCGAGCCTCCAAGCACCTCCAAAGGACCTCCCTAGGGACTTTATCATACGCCTTTTCTAGATCGATGAACACCATGTGCAGGTCCTTCTTCCTTTCCCTGTACTGCTCTACCAGTCTTCTAAGGAGATGAATAGCTTCTGTAGTCGAGCGTCCTGGCATAAAGCCGAACTGGTTCTCGGAAATAGGCACGATCTGTCTCAACCTCAACTCCACCTCCCTCTCCCAGACCTTCATAGTGTGGCTTAGCAATTTGATACCCCTATAGTTGTTGCAACTCTGAATATCGCCCTTGTTCTTGTACAAAGGAATCATCGTGCTCCATCTCCAAGCTTCAGGCATCTTTGCCGTTCTGAAAATACCATCAAACAACTCGGTTAGCCACTTCACACCTGTCTCACCCGAGCTCTTCCAAAAATCAACGGGAATCTCATCTGGCCCCGTCGCTCTACCCCTACGCATCTTACGAATCGCAACCTTAACCTCCTCAACCTTTATACGGCTACAATAATCATAGTCACGACGCCTCTCTGAGTGTGCCAAATCTCCCAGCACAAAGCTTTTGTCCCCCTCTTCATTCAAGAGTCCATGAAAGTAAGACTGCCATCTCCTTCTAATGATACCTCATCTACTAGTATCTTGCCATCTTCGTCCTTGATGCACTTCACTTAAAATATGGAGTGTTGAAATATTATGAACTCAAATATATCGTACTTATATTGAGTGTTGAAATATATCGTCCTTGATGCCAAATCTTTAAATATGGAGTGTTGAAATATTATGAACTCAAATATATCGTACTTATATTGAGGATTCATACAATTGAGCCCACTAGCTTTGGATTGAGGCGCATTTGTTGTCGTTTGAACCTTGAAGTCTAAAGTGACTCAGTACTTGTACTAGTGGGAGGTAGTTTTGTCCTTTAACTAGGTCTATAGACTATAGAGATTGAGCCAAGTTACCTGGTACCTTTGCTGATGGGAAGTAGCAGGTATCCGGTGGAATTAGTTGAGGTGCACACAAAGCTCGGACACCACCATCATGAGAAAATAGACTATAAAGATCGGGTACAAGTTACTAATTTGTTCATCTCACAGTATTTTGTAATTAAAAACTACCTATAAGAGAAGAAATGCAATGACATAATGATAAACATGTAATGAGAATTTTAAGTTATTTGTGACTTTTGGCACATACATTTCTAGGATTGTCATATTTAAGCTCTGTTAGAGTGGGTGAAAGTTCCACATTGGTCGGGAAATGGACCGGTTGTTTGCTTATGTGGACTTGGGAAATCCTCCCCTCATGAGCTAGCTTTTGGGGTTGAGTTAGGCCCAGGTGTTGTATATTTACATGGTATCAGAGCCAGGTCCATCTCCCTTTGGGTTCCCAGTCCACTCTCCAGTTAGGCCCTGGGCCTGAAGAGGGGTGTTAGAGTGGAAGAAAGTCCCACATTGGTTGGGAAATGAACTAGTAGTTTGCTTATATGGACTTGAGCAATCCTCTCCTCATGAGCTAGCTTTTGGGGTTGAGTTAGGCCAGGGGCCATATCTTTACATTAGCACATAAGAGAGGTTTTTGAGAGAGCTTTCACGAAGAGAGAAGAAAAGGGTTCTTTTTGCTGCAGTTTTACTCTACGGCCAGCCACCTCCAAATCACGTTTGCCAGTTCGTCCACCATTGGATCAAGTTGAAATTTTGACTGAGTGTTCCTAATATCTTGATGTTTGATTTGAACGGTGAAGATCAGATGTAAAGGTCAGCAACATCCAGTTTCGAGTCCCGAACATAAACTCTGTTTTGGGTGTTTCTCTTGATTTATTTTATTTGTGTAGCTATTGCTTCTTCGTGTTTGACACTTGTTGTATAGCCATTTTGGAAAATATTTGTAACCCTCTTATTGTTATAGTGGAGCTAGCTTTTGAGGTATGAGTTAGACTCAAGACCTAGTTTTACATGGTATCAAAGCCAGGCCCATCCCAATTCTTTGTTCACCGATGTTGGGCCCCCATCTTATATTGTCCACGCTCCAGTTAACGAGGCCTGGCCGTGCGGGAGAGTGTTAAGAGTCCCACATCAGAAAAGAGATGGGAAATTGGTCTCCTTATAAGGTTTGGGCAATCCTCCTCCCTTTGAGCTAGTTTTTGGGGTGTGAGTTAGGACCAAGACCTAATTTTACAAGCTCTACTATATCAATTTGTTTTCTCATCCTCATTTTTGAAGGATACAGAGCTCGTTGCTGTATTTTATATTACAAACAATACAATCGTAATGTTAAGTCTCCATGAATATCATTGTGATTGTACCTGGATGAAAAGTCATAGAAGCGACCTGTCAATTTCTGCTGCATATTTGCAAGTATCAGTTGACAATCTTTCATAGTTTATGATCTTGTGTATTCTTCAGCAGTGAAGATGATGAGTTTGTAGAAATATTAAGCTCACTTTTCTTAAATGTAGAAAAAGAAAGTAGACAGGTGATGGAAGATTGAGATAAGTTTAAGGTAGGTCCAGCGGCTCTGAGAGGCCACCAGGACATGTTTTAGCCTGCCAAAAGCAAAGATTCAGCTCTAACCTGAAAGTTGGTGATGAAAACAACTTTTATCCCTTGCAATTTCTGATAGGTGGCTGTCTACCGGTTTACTAATGTCATTGTTGTGGATGTCAGTTCTTGTTGCTGTTCCTATATCGAGAGAAGTAATATGAAATCCTTTGTAGTTATTGCGCTTGCTGTATAGTATCACTATCAGTAAAAGAAAAAGTAATTAGTGGCATTGATCGTATTATATGCTTTCTAAGTGCTTGTGGAAGATTAAAAATGTGAACTTTCAAAGCAATAAGATATCAAGATGATAGAAACTCACCATAGTGCTTGTTCACCTAGTACACAAGTGGAGTTCACAGTGACCAGTTGCCAGCACCATCATCTGATTCTTTTCTCAAGCTGTGCAATTGGAGCTGGTGATACTATGACCATCTTTAACATCCACAGAGGAACTTGATTTTTGAGGCGGCAGTATACAAATAGGTTCTATCATGGTTGTTCTGTGTTCCTTGGTTCTAATGGCTAATGCCCCTACCCAACCTCCTCCTTCCACTTATTTATTATACTCTTCTATTACTACAGTATATTTTTCTCTTCCTTCTTGTTTCATTAACTATTACTTTTCAACCACTTATGCCCATAGTGCATAATATATTTCAGGGTATTTTCTTTTTGGCCCTTAGTGAGAGAATGCTTCTTTATTTCATTAGTTTTCCTGGTGTATTTTCTCTAGAATTCTTCCAATAAGTCGAACTGCAGAATCTCATAAGTCATAACCACCTGAAGGTTTCAGCCCGTGAGATAGTGTTCTTTCACATGTTCGAAAGACTGCAAATGTGAAGAAAGCTTTACATTTCTATGAAAATTTGGTTAGTAAATGTGATATTGGTGTTTGAGCTCAAGTTAGGGGGTTCTGTGGTTGGCTTCATAAATATCCCTATACTTAAGTGTGCACAAGCACTCGTAGAGCTTTTAAAATGAAATAGATGTCACCCCAACAGACATGCAGAAGTAATGCCTTGCATGTCCGTGTGACTCACAAAATGTGTCGGTGTTCAGACAATATTTGATTGGAGTTGAAAATTTTAGTAATTAAGTTTAAAGTTGAAAAACTACTTTTCAAATAGAATTTCTAATATTTTATTAGTAGTATTTTATATAAATATTTGCAAATATTGATCTCCAAACCAGTATTTGACGCATGAAATATAAATTATTTACTGTCAATCAAAACTGTATCAAATTTTAACATCATTATGTAGATGGATTGGTTTCATTATGAGCTTAATTAATCATTTAGAGTTGCTAGTGAAAGAATTTTAGAGCACCCTGCTATGAAACTAAGTAGTCTTGAAAAATTAGAAACTACACAAAACTAAGAAGAATTAGAACAGAAGACCTCAAACTCAAAATGTAAGTTCAGTGCTTGTTTTCGTGTTTAATCATTTTTCTCATTTCAAATACTTAGAAGATATTGCTTAAAATTGTCTATCAAATGTTATGCTTGTTTTCTTCTACTTGTAATTAATCTTTCTAATATTGTGTACTACTAATACCTAGTCTAAACTAGTAGATTATATCCAATTTAATCGAACTTGATTTTCAAACAAAAATTACTTAATAATTTCTAAAATACCTTTCGATTTCGTTTGTCACGCTTTCTATAAGTGATTTTCAATGAAGAAAAATTTTCATGTGAAATTTTAATGGTTAATCCTAAAAGCAAGTGTGTAACTTGGAAAAGAAATTGGTTCTACACTTGAGGCCGGTTGTTTTGCAGCATAACACTAAGGGCCCGTTTGGAAAGCCACCCTGAGAATTGGGTGTAATTACATAGTTTGACATGTTTGATTGGCCAGGTAATTATTTGGTCAGCAGGTAATTGACTGTAATTGGCAGGGGGTAATACACTCTCCAATTCACGGGGGAGCTGTAAATTACTAGTAATTATATGGTGTAATTACAAGTTGATTACTTTTTAATTTCGTCCTTTTATTTTTATTTTTTCATTTTAATTTATTTTTTTATTTCTATTATTTTAAATTCTTTTTTATTGTTATTATTCTAACAATTTTTAAAAATATATTTTTTATTCTATATTATTTATATATCATTTCTTTCTCATTTCTCAACCTTTACTTCTTGTGATTCCATGCAATTGTTCATATTATCTATTTTATATTTTTTTTTTCATTTAGCATATTTAATTAGTATTCTAATTTTTAAATTAAAGTAGAATTCACTGTTGAATAAGGTTATAGACTTATGTTTTCTTTTTCTTTTAAATCATATTTAGGTATATTATGTTGAAATTTGACATAAAAGGATTATGTTAACCTTTTTGTTTTGAATTTTGAACTTAGGTTATATTTTTAGTTCCAATTTATTTATTTTACTAGTATTGACTTGATATTTCACATTGCAAGCCATTCGTTTTTTTAGTTAGAATTGATAGATTATCTTTTTGTCAAATGTTTTAAATTTTATGACATTATATTTATAACATTAATCATTTTGTCAAACATGCGTTTCATGATGTTCTTAAAAATCATGTACTTTAAGTTTTTATAATTAATTTAGTAAAATATACTAATTTAAAAAATATAAATCAATTATTTTTTATAATATTTAGTTAAGAATATATGTTTATTAATTAATTAATATATTTTAAAAGACTATATATATATATTATTATATATATATATATATATATATATATATATACTATATATATATATGTCTTAAATATTTATTTAATATCATTATAAAGGCTTTTATTTGTTTAATATAATTTTTTCGTGTTTGATAATTATCTTTTATTTTAAAAATCTAATATAACCATGTGATTACATTTGTGCAACCAAACAATACACTTGTAATTACACTGTAATTACATTGTGGCAAACAAACAGGTCATCATAATTACGAGGCTGTGTAATTACTTGGTTGATAATTACTACCCTAGTAATTACCGCAATTTCAATTACCAGGCAACTTTCCAAATAGACCCTAAGCTTTTCGATAATAGTACTCAATAAACATCAAACAACCATTTGGTCTATAAAAGTCAAAATTACGGGTAATAGCATCACTTAGTACGATTTTAGTAAGTGTAAAAACATCAAATTTTTCATATAAAGAAGTTACGTTGTTAATAAAACATTGGAATATTTTTTTAGCGTTACTTGTTAGTTCTTGTGTTATTAGGAAATATCATCTTTGGTATAGTTGCATCGACAATCCTTTATGGTATTTTTTTTATGGGGTCCCAGCCCCATATTTCCATGTTTCAAGGAAGAATTTTACTTCCTTTTGGTAAATATTTTCAAAGTTGTGGCAGGGTGATGGATTTGGCCAACCGGCCAATAAATTCATTCATATCTAAACTTGGACTTTCTCTTCAAGGATGATGTTATCAGTGGCATCAATTGAAACATTTCACTTCCTATAAATAGAGTGCAATAACTCATATTTAAGATACACCACACAGAGAGATATTCCGCGTTTTCCCAACAACCTGGTATCAGAGCCTTGGTTTGCGATATCTGTATTTTTGGGTTTACGATGGAAGCTAACACAAGTAGAATGGTTACTTTGAATGGCATAAATTATGCCATTTGGAAGGAAAAAATGGAAGATATGCTCTATGTCAAGAATTTTCATCAGCCAGTCTTTGCTACTATAAAGCCTGATAATAAAACCGATGAAGAGTGAAATCTGTTGCACAGACAGGTTTGCGGGTTTATTAGGCAGTGGGTTGACGATAATGTGTTGAATCATATTTCTGGGGAGACACATGCTCGGACCCTATGGGAGCATCTTGAAAGTTTGTATGCTCGAAAGACTGGAGACAATAAAATGTTCTTGATAAAACAGATGTTAAGTTTGAAATACCATGATGGTTCTCCGATGACAGATCATCTGAATAATTTTCAGGGGATCATGAACCAGTTATTTGCTATGGGCATTAAATTTGACGAAGAAATTCAAGGCTTGCTTTTGCTTGATTCCCTACCAGACTCTTGGAAAACATTTAGAACTTCATTGTCGAATTCTGCTCCGGATGGTGTAATCAATATGGATTTCGCCAAGAGCAGCATTCTTAATGAAGAGATGAGACGAAAGTCTCAAAATTCTTCATCAGATGCCCTCGTGACTGGCCCTAGGGAGAGAAGCAAGAATCGTGGTTCTCAAAATAGAGAACATAATAGAAGCAAATCAAGAGGCAGACTTAGAGATGTTGAGTGTTATCATTGTGGGATAAAAGGGCACACAAAGAAGTTTTGCCGAAAGTGGAAGAAGCAGAACAAAGACAATGAGGAAAAGAAAGAAGATGGCAATGAAAATTGCATAGCCGCCATCACCACCGAAGATCTTGTTACTGTCCTTGATGCGAATCTGATAAATGTTTCTTGTGATGAGTCAAGCTGGGTTGTGGACACTGGTGTTGCTTGTGATGAGTCAAGCTGGGTTGTGGACACTGGTGCCGCATCTCACGTAACATCAAGGAAGGATTTTTTCTCATCCTATACTCCAGGTGACTTTGGAACTTTGAGTATGGGTAATGAGACCGTATCTAAGGTGGTCGGTATTGGTACAATTTGTTTGGAAACTAGTGTTGAAACTAAACTAGTTCTAAACAATGTAAAGCATGCACCTGACGTTCGCTTACTCTTGATTTCTGTTGGTGTTCTGGATGATGAAGGATATGTTAGTACCAATGGTGGTGGAAAATGGAAACTCATTAAGGGTTCCCTAATTGTGGCTCGCGATGACAAGCGTCGTGGTATATACTGGACTACGGATTCTACTTGTGCTGATATGGTGAATGCATTGAGAGCGATAGCTCTTCAACGTTATGGCATAAGAGGCTTAGCCATATTAGTGAGAAAGGACTTAATGTTCTGGCCAAGAAGAAATTGTTGTCAAATTTCGAAAGTGCTAAATTACAAAAGTGTGAGAATTGCTTGGCTGGAAAATAAAATAGAGTTTCTTTCAAGTCTCATCCTCCTTCAAGAAAGGCAGAGTTGCTTGAGCTGGTGCATTCAGATTTATATGGTCCAATGAAGACAAGGACTTTGGGTGGTGCACTTTACTTTGCCACTTTTATTGATGATTGCTCAAGGAATCTTTGGGTCTATTTCTTGAAGACTAAAGACCAAGTGTTGGGTGTCTTTAAGCAATTTCAAGCTTCAGTTGAAAGAGAAGCAGGAAAGAAGCTAAAATGTATTCGTACTGATAACGGTGGTGAATATTGTGGACCGTTTGACGAATACTGTAAGCAGCAGGGTATCAGACACCAGAAGACTCCTCCTAAGACTCCTCAGCTGAATGGTTTGGCAGAGAGGATGAACAGGACCTTGTTGGAAAGAGTTAGATGTTTGCTTTCTGAAGCAAAGTTGCTGAACTCCTTTTGGGGTGAGGCTTTATTGACTGCTGCACATGTTATTAACCTGTCACCTGCTGTTGCTTTGCAAAGTGATGTACCGAATAAAGTTTGGTATGGCAAGGATGTTTCCTATGACCACTTAAAAGTATTTGGTTGCAAAGCTTTTGTACACGTGCCTAAAGATGAGAGGTCAAAGTTAGATGTCAAGACAAGACAATGTATCTTTATTGGATATGGCCTTGATGAGTTTGGTTACAGGCTATATGATCCAGTTGAGAAGAAGCTTGTAAGAAGTCGTGATATTATCTTCATGGAAAATCAGACCATTGAAGATATTGATAAAGCAGAGAAGATAGAATCTTCAAGTTCTAATGGTGTGGTTAATCTTGATCCAGTTTCTCATACAAGTGTGCATGATGTTGGTGGGCTTGATAATCATGGTGATGCTCAGAATCATGTTCCGAATCAACATGTCGATGTTGATAATGACAATGATGTTGTTGATGATTCTCCTGCTCATGAAGTTGTGGACGAGTCAAATAATTCACTTAGGAGATCTACAAGACAGCGTGTTCCCTCTTCTCGTTATTCACCTAATGAGTATGTCTTACTCACTGACGGGGGAGAACCTGAATGTTATGAGGAGGCCATGAAAGATGAGCATGAGGATCAATGGATTGAAGCCATGCAAGATGAGATGAAATCTCTGCATGAGAATCACACTTATGAGCTGGTGAAATTGCCCAAAGGCATGAGAGCTTTGAAGAACAAGTGGGTGTTCAAAGTTAAAGTTGAAGAACACAGCTTGAAGCCCATGTACAAAGTTAGATTGGTTGTTAAGGGATTTGGTCAAAGGAAGGGCATTGACTTTGACGAAATATTTTCTCCTATTGTGAAAATGTTCTCCATTCGCACAGTTCTTGGTTTGGCTGCTGATCTTGATTTAGAGATTGGGCAGATGGATGTGAAGACGGCTTTTCTTCACGGTGACCTAGAAGAAGAAATTTATATGGAACAACCCGAGGGCTTCAAGGTAAAAGGTAAAGAAATTTTTGTGTGCAAACTTAAAAAGAGTCTTTATGGCTTAAAACAAGATCCTAGACAGTGGTACAAGAAGTTTGAATCTGTTATGGGGGAGCAAGGCTACAAAAAGTTTTCTTCAGATCATTGTGTGTTTGCATAAAGATTTTCTGACGATGATTTTATCATCCTCTTGCTATATGTGGATGATATGTTGATTGTGGGCAAGAATACTTCCAGGATAGACGAGTTGAAGAAACAGTTGTTTAAGTCTTTTGCTATGAAAGACTTGGGTCATGCTAAGCAGATTTTGGGCATGAGAATCACTCGTCTCAGGGATGTAAGGAAGCTTTACTTGTCACAGGAGAAGTACATTGAACGTGTACTGAAGCGCTTCAATATGAAGAATGCTAAGCTTGTTAGCACACCTCTTGCTGGTCATATGAAGTTGAGCAAGAAGATGTGTCCTACAACTAAGGAGGAGAAAGAGAGCATGTCCAGAGTCCCATATTCCTCCATCGTCGGAAGTTTAATGTATGCAATGGTATGCACCAGACCTGATATTGCTCATGCAGTTGGTGTTGTTAGCAAATTTCTTGAAAATTCGGGAAAAGAGAATTGGGAAGCTGTGAAGTGGATACTCAGGTATCTAAGAGGAAGCTCAGATGAATGCTTGTGTTTTGGAGGATCAAATCCAATTTTGAAGGGCTATACAGATGCCGATATGACAGGTGACCCTGATAACCAAAAATCCACTACTGGATATTTATTCACCTTTTCAAGGGGAGCTATATCATGGCAGTCGAAGTTGCAGAAGTGTGTCGCACTGTCTACAACTGAAGCGGAGTATATTGCAGCTACTGAAGCTGGCAAGGAGATGATATGGCTCAAACGATTCCTTCATGAACTTGGGTTGCAGCAAATGGAGTACGTTGTCTATTGTGATAGTCAGAGTGCAATAGACTTGAGCAAGAACTCCATGTACCACGCAAGAACAAAACACATAGATGTAAGATATCATTGGATTCGTGAACAAGTAGAGAGTGAATTGTTTCAAGTCAAAAAGATTCACACAAGTGAAAATCCTGCAGATATGCTTACCAAGGCGATACCAAAAGATAAGTTCGACCTGTGTAGAGAACTTGTCGGCATGATCTCTCTCTAAGAAGACGGAGATACCTCCTTCAGGTGCATGAGACTGGAGGGGGAGATTTGTGGGGTCCCAGCCCCATACTTCCATGTTTCTAGGAAGAATTTTACTTCCTTTTGGTAAATATTTTCAAAGTTGTGGCAGGGTGATGGATTTGGCCAACTGGCCAATAAATCCATTCATATCTAAACTTGGACTTTCTCTTCAAAGATGATGTCATTAGTGACATCAATTGAAACATTTCACTTCCTATAAATAGAGTGCAGTAACTCATTTGTAAGATACACCACACAGAGAGAAAAACATAAAGAGAGCAGTTAGGTTTGCATAGACTAAAAGAAAATAGTCTGTGAAGGAAAAATTAGAGTGAGCGATATCTTAGTGAGGTGAGTAGTCAAAAGAGGGTTATTTCTTTTGAGTGTGTAATAGTCATTTTGAGTATTGTACTCGTGCTACTAGTTGTAAAATTCCTTACTATAGTGATATCAGTTGCTCCTCTTGGTTCGTGATTTTTCCCTTATTCAAAAGGGTTTCCACGTAAAATTTTTGGTGTCATTATTTTCTCACTTTATTCCCATTATATTTTTGTTGTTATTCCGCGTTTTCCCAACATTTTTCATTGAAAGAAATAGTGGAAATCTACTATAATAAAAGCATGGATTTCTTCCATTTTGCTCTTTTGGTATTAAAATTTCACGAAATAGCTGACGAATTACCATTTAATGTCAATGCTCTAATTGATGTATTAACGATTTCAATTGGAAAGTAACTGATTACCTAACAGAGAATAATCAATAAAGTATAAGGACGTGAAAGCTTCCAATAGTCCTTTGGAAGAGCATATTGTGAACAATAAATAAAAACTTGGTTTACTGCATTCATCCAATTCAAACAAATAAAATGGTAAGATGTATTATTAATAATAAGGAATCTTCTAAATATGACATATGATCGATCATTTGTTGTTACTCAGCAAATACGTTTTTGACAATTTCAGAAACTTCAAGATTACAAGCTAGAGGTAATTAAAGAAATATGTTTACCCAATATACTAAGCTATTAAATTACGTCGCGTATGTAACGAGAATTGTGATCTTTGTCATGAGATGATGGAGTTGGCGGTTGATGGTGAGAGTGGTATATATATAAATAGAGAATTCAAAGGGATGCGTTTCTTTTGTCTTCCTTAATTTTCTCTCTTTCCACAGATTCAGATCTGATCATCGAAAGAGAGAGAAAGTGTGTGTGTTGAAGAAGAAGAAAAAAAAAGGGGAAAATTTAAGTTCGAATTCCAATGGCGGTGGTATCGCCATTAGCAAAGTACAAGCTGGTGTTTTTAGGAGATCAATCTGTGGGGAAAACCAGCATTATTACTCGCTTCATGTACGATAAATTCGATACCACTTATCAGGTTTCCTTCTCTTTCTTTCTCACGGATTATCATCTCTATTTCTGCTACTCTTTTTCTTATTATTATTATTATTATTATTACGTATTTCTTTTCAATTGAGGGTATGGGAAGGGAAAATAGGAGAGGGAATTGTAGGATGGAAAATTAAACCCTCACCGACAATCAACTTAGCTACTAAGATTCCCCTTCTGCTACTGCTCATTTCCAGCTTCTATACCATTCTTTGTCAACGATAACAGGGAAGAATTTGAACCAATAAAAGTAATAGGGAGAATTTAAACGAAATTTTGCCATTCATAGACCTGGATATCATCAAGTTATTTGATTCCCATATTAGTAATACTGCAAAATACCTGGTGAGGAACGTTCCTCATTGAATACAGACATACTCAGCATTAAACCTTAATGGCAACAAAAGCTTTCCAATCTATGAAAGCTACTTAAGAAAGCACAATATTGTCCTCCTGTGATATCTTCAATCTAAACGAGGAGGACTTACAGGATTTAAGTATTTGACATGGAAACTTCAATTTTTTTCATAATTTATACTCTATTTTTGAATGCATGACTTGCAGTTGTGTTTAATACTCTCCACGCTTCTGTGCAAACTTAATGTGATCCGTCACTTGAGCAAACTTATCATGTTTTTAAGAAATGTTCTCATCTGCCTCTAAATTTAACCATCCTTTATGATGTTTTTGGATGGACAGACTTATGGTGATTGATTCCAAATTATCAAATAAATTAGTGTGAAGCTCTTGGTTACCTTATTTCTTTTCTATACGCAGGCTACCATTGGTATCGATTTTTAATCAAAGACAATGTACCTTGAAGATCGAACAGTTCGCCTGCAGCTCTGGTAGGCTCTCTCTCTAGTATTAGGTTAGATTAGCTAGATTTTCGCAACTAATATTGCAGTTTTATTAGGGATAGAACAGTAGATTTAGAACTATTGTAAATGTACTGTTTTACAGGAATAGAAATAGTTACCAACTTCAAAAAAAAAAAAAAATTGCAGTTTTATTTATTTCGAAGTTATCAGTAGGATGTACTTGAAAATGTGAAAGAGAAACCTGATTTACTTATAGCTGGAATATTGAATTGGTTTTCAAATGTACGTTTATGTTCCTTGTTCGTTTGGTTATTGTTATGTTATGTGAAAAAACAGACTTGAGGAAAAGAGAAGGAAAAGAAAAGGTCGAGATGTTATTTTCAGAGGGTGGATTATTTATGATACCACAAGATAATTTCCATCTTTAGAATGAGAAAAATAGAAAACTCGGGGGGGAAAAAAGAAGGAAAAAGAAAAAAATGAGATTTTTTGGTTTTTGCTGGAAATTTTCTTAGATATTACAATATAGTTAGGTTAAAAAACTTATCTTGAGAAATGTTTTGACAAGGCTGGATTGTCTATGAAACAAGAACCCCGCTAAAATCAGAACGAAAGAACCTGGATACAATAGAGTGAAATGCCATCACAAGATCATCTTCAGACTCCAGACAAACTCACCTAGTAGAGAATTACTTTTGCCTAATTTTTTGCAAAATGTTTATGCTTTACTTTGGAGGGAAGTATTGGAAGTAATTTCAAATCTGTTCCGTGGGTGATATTGGGCAAACCAGTCTCTATTAACATTCCTCTCCGGTTTTGTCAATTGTGTTGTTGGACATTGAACAATGAATTAGTTTCTAATGCATTTATTTTTTCTAAAGCAATATCTGAACCCATGCAGGGATACTGCTGGTCAAGAAAGATTTAGAAGTCTTATTCCAAGCTACATTAGAGATTCTTCTGTTGCTGTAATTGTATATGATGTTGCCAGTAAGTGATTGCTTGACATCATTCCCATGGAATATTTCTACACATATCTGTGCGCTTTGTGGCTTACTCAAGAAAATTTATATTTGGTGATAGTAGAAGGTGCCTAGGGAGTCTATAGTAATTGATTCTCTATAAGTACTATGTCTATGATATTCATCTTTGATTATTCATTTCTTTGTTAATGTTCCATGAACAAAGTTTTGTTGATGAATCATCATATCTGCAGACGGCCAATCATTTCTGAACACTTCAAAGTGGATCGAAGAAGTACGCACTGAACGAGGCAGTGATGTCATTACTGTTCTTGTTGGGAACAAAACTGATCTTGTTGAGAAAAGGTAGGGCGTGGATGGGTGTTTTCCGTTTTGACAACTGCTTTATACTTATGCAGCGGTGGACTTCTTAGATATTATTTTCCTCAGTATTCTGGGTATGACTAAAATGTATACCACCTGTCAGTTCCTTTTTTCATTTCTGGTGGGGGACCTAGTAAATTAGTTGCATATAGTTAAGATTTAAACCAGACCTAAATTCTGTCAGAATCTAGCATGGATTTGCAAAACCATAATATATGTTTTCGCTTTTCAATATGTTCTGCAAGAGAGTTATGGACTATCGTTTTTTTCACTCGAGTAGAGATTTCCGCTGTTGGAAGATTTAACATTTGATGGAAATTTGTCTCGAGTACAGAGTCTTTATTGATGAGACACTGGTCCAACTAAAATGTTCAGTTTTCTAAAGTAAAGACTAGTAGATTGATGTAGATCTGGAAGGTAAGGTACAAAACCTATTACTAGTATTCTACAGGGCTTGGGTCTGGATCTGTCAAGCTCTTGCTATGTCCTTCTCTGGTCCAATTTCCTTCCACAAAAACAAAGAAGAAAAAAGTTTCTTTAAGAGATTATCAAGAAGAGGAAATTGCATTTTATTTCTTGTAGACTATGATTTATTTGTTCCACCATTTCTCTTACGGCAATGATGCTGATTTAAACAGGCAAGTTTCCGCAGAAGAAGGAGAAGCTAAATCTCGTGAATTTGGAGTGATGTATATAGAAACCAGTGCTAAAGCTGGATTCAATATCAAGGTACAGAGACACTCAAGTCCTTTCTGCGATTTCCATTGAAATTATTCCCCCCCCCCAGTCAAGTTATACTGAGGATCAAATATCCTGATCACTAGATTTTGCTCAAAACATTGGAGCTGTTCTTTTCGTACTCAAATAGCATTGTATTAAGAATATGAAATTGAAAATTGCAGCCTCTGTTCCGAAAGATTGCTGCCGCCTTACCGGGGATGGAAACACTCTCATCCACAAAACAGGAAGATATGGTTGACGTTAATTTGAAGCCTACCACAAATACATCCCAAACAGAGCAGCAAGGGGGAGGTTGTGCATGTTAGATTGTACTTAAAAGAGGAAGAGAAAGACAGAGAACTTGGAAGCACACAGAGGTTGCATCCAGTTATATTAGGGTGTTCACAATTAGCAAATTTCTTAGTTTATGAGGTTTGCAACATGGATCTTTCTTCATGGTGTACAACAATTTGTTATGACTCCATCAAGGAGGTAGCTGACTACAGTATTCTACGAAACTATTGAGGATGCATTTGTTAGTCCTGGTAAAACTTCTTGTGTTTATACGTTATGGTTCCTAACTAGTTTGGTTAGGAACCATTTATTCTGGATCAATCTCCTACTTGCATATATAATGAGATGCCATATGTATTTCACATTCATAAAGTCTCTTGCACCACCTATTATTTATTGATACCCCAATTACTTACGGGGTATACTTTTTCATTGTCAAAGTTCTCACAACACCCGCAGCTTATTTACAGACACTCATGAGCTGCAATTTTTGAATCAAACGATATATCTTCATAATCAACTCATTCCAGGTTCCTCATGTATTACTTTGCTGCTGCCATCATAAACCAATTTCATAGAACCATCTTTTCTTCCTTTCTTTCCACCTTTTGGCCGAAGGTTTGTGTGTGGGGGTGGGGTGGGGGGGGGGGGGGGGGAAAAGTATCTCTTTTTCAAGGGGGATTTGGTTTGTAGAAAAATAATTTGAATTTTGGGTTTGTTTATATGACGAAAGCAAGCTTTAGTTGAGTTCGAGTATCCTAGCAATTTAGATGTACCAAAATGATAGTATAATCAAAACTTGAGCCTAGTTTAATTAGTTAAACAAGCAGCGCGACTGTGCTCAACATTGATTGCTTAAGAGAAATAATCTTAGAAAACTGATTGAAGAGATTAAATATCATAGATATTGTTTTATTTTAGGTTTTAATTTTGTTATATTGCTACTTCCACCTTTCGGCTGGTTGTAGAGATTTCTAAGGATGCTACGGCCCTGGGCCTTGAGCTTTCTTTGTTAAGGAATGATTCTAAGTTAGCATATTTGAAAGAAGAGAAAATCTCAAATAAACATTTTTCCTATCAAGGTCAACCTATG
Source organism: Jaltomata sinuosa (assembly GCA_003996215.1). NCBI lineage: Eukaryota > Viridiplantae > Streptophyta > Magnoliopsida > Solanales > Solanaceae > Jaltomata > Jaltomata sinuosa. Next base: position 180,556 of record QJPP01007376.1, read on the forward strand.
TATTAACCTAGGTTCACTTTAAAAACCCCAAATGTGAACTGGTGGCAGGAGAAAGGCAAACTTTAGCTGCGGAGCGTCAGTAAGACCAGTTACCACAAGGTTACCTGTAGGAGTGTATTCGATCCATCTAAATATTACTGAGTATTATTGTTTCATTTTAGCTATGGAGTGTCAATAAGACTAATATCAAAGTCTCTCCGCTAAAAACAAATATGTAAACTAAACACTACAAGAAAACAATTTCAGCTCAAAAATCATTTTGAAACTTAAAAGGGTGTTTGGATTGACTTATTTTTAAGTGCTTTTGACTTTTAAGCACTTTTTTAGTTTTAGTGGTGTTTGCCAAAGCTAAAAAAGTGCTTTTTTAAGCACTCACTTTTAGATCAAAAAAGTGTAAAAATAAGTCAAAAGCCAAAAGTTGGGAATACCCAACTTTTGACTTTTAGCTTTTAGCTTATAAGCTATTTGTTAAAAGCCAATCCAAACACCCTCTTACAATCACAATTTAAAACAATCGACTTGTGAAACAACATGATAATTATAAGGGAGAAGTAATAAATAGCTTAAAAGTAAGTTGGGTTAGCAGCAATAAATTCTAAGGGGTACCGGTCTTCTTCAAGGTACATTCTTGTTATTGATAACTACTACTACTTATCAAGAGCCCAGAATTGAGACCAACAATAAAACCGTTTCCCTGTGATGAAAAGGAATAACTTGTCCTACAGAGGGGCTTATGAAATTTTTATCCAGCCAAGGTGACCAGCTTACGTATATCAGACTTGGCAATCCTAGATACATAAAGAGCAAAAACTTTGAGAGCATTGTGCATTAAATTTTAAAACTATTTTTTACAATTTGAGAATAATATACAACAATATTCAAAAAAGAAGATAATTCCGGGAAAGCTTTATTTTTTTTATTTTACAAATGAGTGGGCAACGGGAAGACGACTAAAGCAGATATCAAACATTACCAGAGCCATCCACATTCATTCCAACTCTTAGAGTCAGACATATCAGTATAATCGTTCCCACAATTGACCTGGGAAGGAAAGAGGGCCGAGTTAATAGTTTTGTACAAGAAAATGAAACCAAACACCTTATATTTAGAACGTACAACTTGCTTGGGATATACCCCTAGTTGTTGTTGTAGTATCAACAAAAAGAAAACAAAATGAAGGAGGAAATCCACATGTTGCTAAAATCATAGCTTGGTGAAATGCATCTTGTCTTGAAAGTTTAATTTGGTCAGGCACATGTTCTAGTTCATTCGTTCATGCACGTAAATATAGAGTTACTCTCAGTTATAGGTGCAACCACACAGGCCAACTGTCAATTTTTCTGGTAGTTCATATTAGAAGTTCAAATAATTCAATATTGACCACTGCATCAGCAAATAGATTGCAGAAGATCAAGATCAACTTGAAAAAGATGCAAATGTTTCCAATGCTCAAATGGAGGGGGGAAAAGGGAAGGGCAAGGGAGAACCTGGATTTTCGAATTGAGAGAGATATTGAGAGAGATCAAGAATTCTCACCATTTCTTAGAACAAACATCAAAATGACAAATTTGACAATAGCAACTAAGCTTACACGACAGAGAAGAGCAAACCAACTCTTCTTGAATTAAATGATGCCATGCGCTTGTATTTCCTCAATCGGTTGCTAGAAGTATCACACATTTTGTCAGCCACCCATTTATCTGTAACATAAAACAAGTAACACTTAGTAACACAACAAATGCTCAAAATGGAAGTCCCAGGTTGCTGAAAGATTTAGGGTTGAGTAACAGGAAGTTTAGGTCTTGATATGAAATGAAACTCTTTTTTCCCTTTAAGCAGGAAATTATTGGACTCCTTTCATTGTAATCAGGCAACCTTGTCGGGAGACACGATTGAAGTCATACTAGAAATGACTGATCCAAGGGTAACAGAATACAACGTTAATGCAGCATGTGATGATGGTAAAAGCTTGAGAAGTTCTGATTAATAGCAATGAAATGAGGGTACCTATGTATCATCAATATCAACATTCACATTCTTAAACCAAGTGGTCAGGAAAAAAAAGGAACAGATTCATACTTTCAGATAAATGGGAATGCTAATTGATAGTGAGGATGCTGTAAGGGGTTTTCCGTCATACGGGGTAGTTGAGATTTACAGTTTAGCTTATTGATTTTATTCAAATTTTGGGTCCCTTCGAATAGACAAAAGATTCGGTATTCAATAAAAAGATTGATGCAGTGGATTTCTTCATGTTAATCGGAATACTTTAGTTTTGTAGATTTTGCTTCCGTGCCTCTAAAGCTAAACAGATACTTTAATAGCCTAAGAAAACCTACTTAATATAACTGTCCATTTCATTTGTTGAGTGGTCTTTCCTCTCATCATACCTGATCTTTCTATAAATGTCAAAGGCTTGGCTGTTGGAAACAAAGCCAGCGATACATAATCTTGACGCTAAGATTACGAAAGTATTTATTTGAGAAACAGGGAAATAGGAGAGAAACCTTTCAAAGAATTGGTTTTAAACAACATATAGCGGGCTACTTAGGTGGGAGTTTAGTTTACATAAGATAAATTGAGGCTTCTAGGGAAAGCTAGTTAAGGTAGTTTACTAATTACCAGGGTTTTATTTTTGAATAATAACTAACAATTTTATTTGTTTACTTTCGTTTTGTAAGGGACACAATCACTAATGAAATTCTGAATACAACAACAACAACTACCTCTGTCGCAAACAAGTTAAGGTCGACTATATGAATTCTCATTTCTTCATTTAAGCTCATATCATATCAATATATATACAGTGACTGTAGAGAGTAAGTTTCGATCATGTGACCCAACGGCTGTTACGAACACCCTTGACTGCAGCATCAAAAGATTTAGTAATGAAATTCTGAATAATACTTGATAATATTTCGATATATGAGTGAACCTTAGACACATCTAACATATTTTTGCAGTAGTTTCTCGACACTCGATGCGCCCCCTCAGTCAAGATAGTGAAACAACTTGATTTTTCTAATCAGAACTGGAATGCCAAGTCCAAAATCAAGATGTCGAAAAAAGCTAAGGTCGAAGGAACAACCATTTGAATAGTACAGTCGAAAGTACTGCTGGAATAGAATTGACTTGTTAGTTGTCACAGCCATGAGAAAAAATTGATTGAGTTGTGGCACCATTGTGAATTCATGAGACATCAGTGGAACTCAGAATATATGTGCTGCCATTCTGACTAGATAGATGACAAAGACAAGTGTGCTTCCAACTTGACCTGATGTTTGGCAATCCACAGTGCTGACTTTATGCTAATTAGCAATGATATGACGATGAAATGACATGGCGTTGACAATGAGATGATATGATACTGACTGGGAAAACTGGGTCAACTGACTTAACACGCCGAGGTAAAATAATCATATCAGTCGCAGACAAATATAGACCCTCGTAATTATGTTCCATCTCAATGAGACGAAACACTGGTGTTAGATTATGTGTAATGATGCAAACACAAAACAGAGAGAGTAAGAGATGTAATGGCATCGAGACCGTGATTGGGGAAGAAAAGATGGACGAGTAATATAAGGCCATCCTCCAGTGAGCAGAAGTTATTTTGATCTCATTCTAATACCATGTGAAACAAAGGGGTGAATTGGTGATAAACAACGTATAAGAGGTCTTCTAATTTGCAAGTTTAATTTACATGAAAAGAAATAAAAAAGTTTAAGCTACATCAAAAACCAATTACCAAGATCTCTAATTATGACTCAATTATTAAGAATATTCTATGTAATACTACACAAAATATGAAACCTGGACACATAAAATGAATCTAGATACATTCTAATATATAACTTAAAAGTTTTCTTGACTTTCAAGGGTATGAATAGCAATTTTACTAGGAAATCTTTCATTCTTCTAATGTTGATGATATTCATTAGAATAGCAATGCCTCTATTTATGACCACCAAATAATTACTAGATTGCTCTTATTTTCCAATAAGAATAGTGTTAAGGTTATAATCTCTCTGAACTCTGAAGCATATGCAGATCATTTAGTCAAATAGGGATGGAAGAATTGGAAGATCTAGGAGGATCCACTAGCAGATCTTAGCCCATTAGGAGGATTCAAATGATTTAGTTAACTTGGCAGAAAATGATTTTGAACATACACAGAATATGCAGTAAGGAGAAATGGCATTAGAACATGTTAAACTAAACTTGGAATAGAGGTATCAAAGTGATGGTATCTACCTTTAAAAGTGAAATTGGACAACTCAAAGCTGTGATTCAGGAATGGGATAAGCTTCCCTGCCATCTGCGATGTAATTTCTCTCTTCAACATCATCTGAAAAACAAACAATTTGTTACATGTTTCAGAAGACAGTGACCAATACCAAAATCAGATAACACAATCATATCATAAAACAGGCACAGTAATTGGCAGTAAGGTCAAAGTCAAAATGTAAAATAGTAACTTACAGTTAAGGAATCCTCATTCTTCAAATTTCCTCCCATTTCCTCAGTGGATTTAAGAGCCTTTGGGTTTCCTTTCTCAATTTCTATATCCAAAACATATGGGGAATAAACATCTGTGCTATCATTTTTTAGGTTGGCATGGTTTCCGGAACTCGATTGGTTACTTGGACTTAAAAGGCTAGGAAAATCTATATATGATTCACATGGTGGGGCGATGACTCCTTTATCAGGTAATACAGTAGCATCCATTGTATCTCAGCTCTGCCAAAATAGAAAGAACAACAGAGGCATTATTCAAAGAAAGCAGATAGAGCAGAGAGAATGATAAATGTATCAAAACAAGTTACATAGTTTCCTAGTACTTCTTCACTAAAGAGAATATTGGAAGCAGGTAGTGCACATCATCATCATTCAGCGTAATGCAGCTTAAATTAGTGAAGAAACTCTTGGCTCACATTGACCGCCATTGTAGAAAAATCTCACAGATTTCGAGACTGCAACATAAATATATATATTGTAAGTGTGTGTGAGTTCCAGTAGAGAAAGCTTACATCGGAGAAGGGATATGATATATATATATATATATATAGTATATATGTAAGAGAAGGGTAATTTGCCAGGAAAACTCCTGATGGCGACATTGATGATCACGACAAACATCTCTGCAACTTTTGATCCTCTGTTTGTGGACCAAAATGCCCTTCTGACTTCCATTTATACACTTCTACTTAGGGGTGGGCATAAATACCAAAAAACTGAAAAACCGAACCGAACCGAACTAATTTGGTTTTTCGGTTCGGTTTCGGTTCTATTTTTTTTTAAAAATTCGGTATTTAAAATTCGAATTTTTTAAAAAATTCGAAATATTTATAAGGCTGGGTGAGAGTCCACTCTCAATTCTCAAGTCCACTCCACAGTCCACTCCACCGCCCAAGCCCAAGCCCAAGCCCCAAGTCCACACTCCTAAATCCTAATCCTAAAGTCCTAATCAGTAATCCCTAGTTCCTACTTCCTATTCCCTCAGTCCACTCTCTGTCTCTCTCTAGTCAATCGGCGACGACCAGCGTGCGGCGACGGGCGACCAGTGTGCGGCGACCAGCGTGTGGCGACGGTGACGTCCAGCGTCTCTCAGTCTCAGCCCTCAGGTGTCGACACAGGCGACACTTTCAGCTTCAGGTACGCCGACGACCCTTTATTTTTTTAATTTCTTTGGTTTCTCTTCTTCTTCTTTTCTTCTTCTTCTTTCCTTTGCTAGTTTTCTTTGATGATATTGGAAAAAGGTGATATTAGTGACAGATTAAACTTATTTGGTGTGAGATTTAGAACCTTAATTTTCTATAATAAAAAAGCAACCTATTTGGTAAGGGGTTGGAGAATATTTGGTTGAAGTTGGAAAAAAGTTGAAATTCTCTACTTGTCCAGTTCATTTATCATTTATGTCTTTTTGAAAACTTGATTTCACATGAATTACACTTTGGTTGACTGTTAAGGGCTTAAGGTTGTCTAGTTATATTAGTTGATTACATTCTGATTTTTCTTTCTGATTTCACATAGATGGCTGATCAAAGTCGAGTTAGTAAGGCTGGTTCAACTGGTACCTTACCTAATAGTAGTGAAAATTCAGTTGACACTGAGACTACAAGGAAAAGAAAAGAAATGCAACCTAGATCTATTGTTTGGGATCATTTTGATAAGGTGATTGAAAATGGTATATGTTGTAAAGCAAAGTGTAGACATTGTAAGCAAGATTATGCTGCTAATGCATCTAGACATGGAACAACAGGATTGAAACAACATTTAAGTAGGTGTAGAGAATATAAAGCTCTCATTGGAACCACTGAGCCTGATACTCAAACAAAGTTGAACTTACAATCTAAGGATGCATCAATTTGGAAATTTGATCAAGAAAAAATTAGGAGGTCTTTAGTTGAGATGATAATTGTGGATGAGCTTCCCTTTAGCTTTGTAGAAAAGGAAGGTTTTAAGAAGTTTATGAATCAGGCTCAACCTCTATTTCGCATTCCTTCCGTAGAACAATAACAAGGGATTGTTATGATATTTATGGTGAATTGAGGCAAGATTTGAAGAGGTCTTTTAGAGAAGTCAAACCAAGAATTTGTCTTACCACAGATACATGGACATCGATACAAAAGATTAATTATATGTGTTTGACTGCTCACTTTATTGATATAGATTGGGTACTGCATAAAAGAATATTGAATTTTTGTCCTATCACTAGCCATAAGGGTGAGCATTTGGCAGAGTCTATAAGTAACTGTTTGCTTGATTGGAACTTGGACAATATATTCTCTGTTATTGTTGATAATGCTTCTTCAAATAATGTTGCAATTACAGAATTGTCTAAACAGTTAGATATGTGGGGAACTAACATAATGAATGGCAAGCATCTCCATGTGAGATGTATGGTTCACATACTTAATTTAATTGTGCAAGATGGTTTGAAAGAAATTGGCCCTTCTGTCAAACGGGTAAGACAAATGGTGAAGTATGTTAGAGCATCTCCTGCAAGAATAAGAAACTTTAAGAAATGTTGTGAAGTCCAAAAGATAGAATGTGATAAGATGTTATCATTGGATGTGCCTACTAGGTGGAACTCCACCTACTTGATGTTGCAGGCGGCAGAAAAGTTTGAGAAGGCCTTTGATAGGTTTGATCTTTATGATGGTAATTTTAATGCTCACCTTTCTACTGATGTTTGTGAGGATGGAAGTATTGCAGGTTCACTCCAATGTGATGATTGGCATAATGTGAGAAATGTGATAAAGTTTCTTTAGATTTTATGAGCTTACCTTAAAGGTTTCAGGTTCACGGTATGTTACTTGTAATGTTTATTTTGAAGATATATGTGAGCTTGATGCATATTTGAAAGAGTGTGTGGAAAGTGAAGATCTTAATTTGCGTAATATGGCTGTGGGGATGAAAGAAAAGTTCAAAACATATTGGGGTACTCCTGAAAAGATGAACAAAATGTTTTTTTATTGCTTCTGTGTTGGATCCTCGTAATAAGTTTGTGTATGTTAGCTTTGCACTTGAAGAGCTATTAGGGGAGAAAAAGGGAAAAATAGTATGTGACGAAGTGAATGTTTATTTGAAAACTTTGTTTGAAGAGTATGTTGGTAAATATTCAAAAGGTTCTAAACAACAATCATCTTCAGCTGGATATACTTCATCTGAATCATCTGATTCAACTAGTTCTAGCCTTTCTCAAAATGTGAAAGCAAAGGCTTTGAGAGCAAAGCTTTACTTGAAGAAACGAAAGGAAGATTCTGGAAGTGGAGGTGCCAAATCAGAGTTGGATAAATATATTAGTGAAGAACAAGAGCCTGAATTTGATGATTTTGATATTTTAAATTGGTGGAGAGTCAATACTCCTAGGTTTCCAGTTCTTTCGGAGTTGGCTCGTGATGTATTGGCTATTCCAATATCAAGTGTGGCATCGGAATGTGCTTTTAGCACGGGTGGTCGTATTCTTGATCCATTTAGAAGTTCATTGACTCCTAAATGTGTGCAATTGCTTATTTGTGTCCAAGATTGGCTTAGAGAAGAGACTACTCCTATTTGTGTTGAAGAAAATTTGGAGTATCTCGAGAAAATTGAACTTGGTAAGATTTTGTATTTTTAGTGTGTTTTTACTTTTTAGTTTTTACAATACACAATATACATATTTATGTTTTATGACATATTTGATTAAATTATTTTTAGAGATGACAAATAGTGGAAGAGACTCTTGCATTGTTGATGTATGATTGCAATTTGCTAGTATAGTAGTGGTGAGTTCAATACTTTATTTGTTTGGTCATATTCTTTTGAATTTTTTTCTTTAATCTTGAAAGTTATGTTCTAACTTTTTGATTTTATCTTAAAGGTTCACCGTTCAAGTTCAAGTTGTCAACCATGCCTCTTAATCCTAAAGCTTACTCCTCACCAGTTTGTGGACTTATTTTCTGGAGAACTGCTTACTAAAATGATGTATAGTTTGTGACTTTATGGACATGTTTTCTGCTTACTGCTTACTCAATACAATTACTGCTTACTAAGCAGTGCTTAGTGCTTAACTCTTTAGTTATAGTAAGGGAGGGAGTAATCAACAGTCAACACCAATTTCAGATGGTGTTGAATTCAATGTCTCATAGCAAATACATTCAGGAATCAAGTTATTGCCTTATTGGATCTTGATCAGTAATTTTTTGCTCTGGTTCTAACTTTACCTTTGTGATTTTTTTTCGCTTGGGTCATTTGCTACTGCTCCGTACCTATCAAAATAGATATAGGTTTCTAGTTTCTCATGATGCTACGTGATTGCTGTTGCCTGTTAGTCTCCATTCACTTAAGCCACGGTTCTCATCATGGACCCCATGAGATTATGGGGGGGGGGGTTGTACGTGTTATATATTACTTTTGTGGTGTACCAATTTCAGATGGTGTTGAATTCAATATCTCATAGCAAATACATTCAGGAATCATTGCAATTTGCAACAGCTATTACTTGTTGTTACATTTTTCAGTCAATTCGTGAATCGTGAGATCTGTCATCTGTTCATTGAAGTAAAAAATGTGAGATGTGTTATTTTGTTACTAGACTTGCTACTATCAACAAGCGCCCATTAGATTTATAAATGATTCATTTTTGAAGTATAAAAACGTGAATTATTTTTTTACTTAAAAAAATAGCCTATTTTACAAATAGAAAGTAGCCCATTAAGCAGGCCCAAAACCGAAATAACCGAATCTTATAAACCGAAATCGAACCGAACCGAAATTGGCAAAACCGAACCGAACCGAATTTAATTCGGTTCGGTTTTCGGTACCTCTTTCACCATAACCGAAAACCGAAAAAACCAAACCGAATAACCGAATGCCCACCCCTACTTCTACTATGTTTTGATTCCTTTAGCTCGGGATATTTATTTGCTAGTTGTCTTGCTTAGTTGGAGTTCATTTAGAGCATGTTTGGATGAGCAAGTGCCATAAATTAAAATTTTTAATTTATGATTTTTGACTTATTTTTGTTATTTTAGCTTAGAAATAAGTGATTAATTTTTATATTTTTTTGTTTTACCAAATATTACAAAACTGCTTAAAAACAATTTTGACTTAAAAACATCTAAAATAAGTCAATCCAAAAAGGCTCTTAATATAATAGAGTACTTCCTCCGTTCCAATCCAAAATAGGTGGTATTTTAGCCTTTTATTTTGTTTCAAAACAAGTGGTGTTTGCTTCCAATTTTGCTCTTTTTTAAATAAAGAGAGATTTATATAACCAAGAAACTACTAAGGAGTTACATCTTGGGTATAATTGGATGTAATTACATAGTTTGACATGTTTATTTGACCAAACAATTATCAAGTTAGAGAAAAATTGGGTGTAGTTAGTTATTACACTCCCCAACTCTTAGGGAGGGGGGGGGGGCTGAGAGTAGGGTGTAATGTAATTACGAGAGTCCGAAACCTCAATAACAAACAAAAATTAAAAAGTAACTGAAATAGAATACAATTTAAAAGTTGAACCAAAATAGACATAGCACACTAAATTAGTGTGTTATATGAGACTTTTACACGGACCTAGACTTAACAACCATCAACGTGTAACACCTTGTATAGTGCACTAAATTAGTGTGTTATACCTGACAAAGTTATCTTTTTTAGACTTAATTTGATAGTTTAGACTTAGTCTATTAGTTTTAATCCATCATCGTCCACTCCAACATGTTCATCTCAACCGATTGAGGATGAAAATTGATTTGAAAGATAAAAGTTCATACTCATGAAAGTTTACAATTCCTTCTATGCATGATGATAGATTTTAATAAAAGCATTTTTATTTGAAACTTTAGAATTCCCATATCATTTAGCGATTTGAGCATAGACTCACTATTAGTACAATTTAAGAATATAAATTGAGCGAAGACTCATCAATATGATTATCAGTTTACCTTAAAAAAGTTATAGTATGAGCATTATATGTTTGGGAGGATTATTTAGCACCGGGAAGGATATGAGTTTAGATAACACATGTCCAGAACTACGTATGTCAGCGTAGGATAGGATCATTTCGCAAGTTTGAACGTCTCCTCTTTTAGCCCAAGAGATTTTGTATGGATCCACAGTTTAGGTAGGTTCTATATCCCGGTAAGGTATATGGCGTCTTTTTCAACTGAATTAGAGTTTGGACATCACGAGTTCACGTGATGTATGTCAGTTGTAAGAAACTCTCCAAATAGAAAATTCTGGACTTTTCTTTAGTTATGTATTGTTTATGACATTTGCATATATCTTACTTATGATGGTTTCTGAGATATTCAATTTTTAGTTCATGATTCAGATAATTATTGTGATATATCTCAGTACTCAACTGTTGTTCTACGATCTACGATTTTGATATAGACCATTCATATTAATTTCTCAGTGCCATATACTATATTATTTCTATTCAACTTATTTACATATTATATATTTCATGTACTGATGCTATTTGGCACTGCATCATTTATGATGCAGACTCAGGTACTCGAACCGCAGCCAGACGCTTTGTTAGACTTCTCGCTCTCAGCTTGTGGTGAGTCCTCTTTAGATTTAGAGGACTTAGTTATGTTTAGTTCAGTTCTTTAGTTCAGTAGACTAGTAGGTTGACAAAAGGTGGCCTGAGGCCTTGTCCTGGTAGGCTTATTCAGTTTAGATGTTTTAGAGGCTTCATTAGACAATACAATTAGTGTGTTTATCAGTGGTTCATATTTTTTTCAGTTGATTCAAAGTTTAGATTATAAAACTTAATTTTATTTTTTTTCCAAAAGTTTACTTCATGCTTTATATTTCCACAACTTCCACATATTTTAGTATCCAGTCTTAGTAGTGCGCCAGGCCAAGGGTATGCTCACGTCAGTTGTGGTTCCGAGTGCCAATCACATCCAGAGTGTAGAATTAGGGCGAGAAAAACTTCAAGAGTCCTAGGATGTCTATGAAACCGCATCTAGTAGAGTCTTTATTATGAGTGTGAAGCGCACCACACTTATAATAGGGGAGCTATATGATGTTAGGAAGTACCACCCTTCTTTCTAATTTTAGTTCGTGCGATAAAGTTAAACTCTATGAAATTGTTCTAATTCGTGCATTACACGTATTTTAGATCATGCCTCCAAAAAGAATCGCCAGTCAGAGAGCTACTACTAGTATTGGGCTTCCTGCTAGGACCAATGACACTGCAATGCCTCCACCCTACGTGATGGAGACTAGGAATGGATATCGCTCTTCTGGCCAAAATGATAGTACTAAGGCTTTATCGGTGCCATCAGGTCTTGTGAGAGGTTCCAGGACATCTACTGTTCAATCTCATCGCACTGTTACTACAAATGTTTAATTTAGGGGAGCCATTCAAATGCTCACGCAGTTGGTAGCAGCTCAATCCAGACACCAGGGTGCAGTCCCTACTAGCTCTAATTCTCACGAGTCTTCTAGTACTTCGAGGATTCGTGAATTTAAGAATGAGTCCACCGGTCTTCACAGTGTCCAAGGCTGAAGAGGACCCTCAGAACTTCATTGATGAAATCCAGAAAATCCTTAGGGTGATGCATGTTACTAAGATAGAGAGGGTTGATCCTACCTCCTATTAGTTGAAAGATGTCACTAGCCTTTGGTATGAGCAATGGGAGTTGACACGTAGTAAGGATGCAACTCTTATAGAGTAGGAATATTTAATGGATGCTTTTATTGATCACTTGTTTCCCATAGAGTTGATCAACAACCCATGGATAGTTTAACCTATTTAGAGGTAGAGAAAAAAATATATGGATAGAGATATCCACAGGTTAACAACTTTGGGAGTTTGGCTCTTGGACTCTAGAGGTAATTGAATTGTAACGACCGGATCCGTCGTTATTTTAGAAATCACGTTATCATAAAAATTTGGGAATGATTAAATATATTTGTATTAAGCAGGGTTAACGTGATAGAAAAATGTAATTTTAATATTTGGTCCGGGCTGACGTCACTCTGCTATAGCGATATTTATTATGCTATAGCGGTAGCGCTATAGTGGATGGCCGTCTGCCATAGCAAAATGACGGGAGGCAGTAGCCTCAGAATGCAAATTAATAAAAGACTTCTCCTCCTTAGTTGGAAAACATACGAGGGTTTCTCCAAAAATCCTCCTAAGCTGTTCCATGGCTTGGAAGTCATGAGGAGGAGGGATTATGGCTGAAGGGACGCATAAGCACAGATTTCAAACTCACCATTTGGAAGGGAACGCCTTTACGGAGCCAGAAACACATTTCCGCAGCTGCTTGGCATCCAGGTAGGCTACGTTTTCTTATCGAGTGGATTGACTTGTTTATATTTTTATACTTATTGTATAGTTAAAAAGGGGAATCCATGCTTAGGCCTTCGGGCACGGAGTCTGGTGGACTAAGGTGTTGGTTATGTGTGAACTAGGATTTGGTTGAATCAGATTATTGAATGGTGTTATATTTTTTGCCTGTACATATTGTTTAGGTGTGGAAAAATGATAGGATTCAGGGACTGGGATGTCTGGAAGGTTCGGGGGCCTGGAAAATCTTGGGTATCTAAATGGAATTACTGGTAAAAAGAGAGTCCTCGGAAGGATTCAGTATAAAAGGATAGAATAACTAGGATGGTTGAACATTTCAAGGGTTGGGGAGATTCTCCCCTATTGTAATTTCGTCCTAGGAGAAGTTCGGGAATAAAGAATAAGAGAAATTACTAATTATGTGTAAAAAGGGACGAACGGGGGGTTTGGTCTTCGGACGGGAGTCAATGGTTGAGTTATGTGCCCGGGGAAAGGGTAAGTGATGGTTTTTTATTCTAATATGCATTATGTGTTCACGTACTATTTCATAGTAGTGTATGAATTGCATGTTCAGGGAATATTTTGTGAGTGTCTAGTTGTCCGGTAATCAGTCTTGTGAAATGAACTTCTTTTGTTTGCTTGTTGGTTTTACAAGTATGTTTGTTCATTGGTTTTGATTGATTTGGACTAGTTATGACATTCCATTGACTCGGGTACCACGCCTGGTACAGGTATACTAACGGTTGGCTCGAGTACCACGCCTGGTACGGGAATTACTAATGGCTGGCTCCGGTACCATGCCTGATACAGGAATTTCAAATGGTTGGCTCAGGTACCACGCTTTGTACGAGTTATTTTAATTGCATTACTGATTCTTTTGATGGTTCCATGAGTGGACCGGGTTGTGTTTCTGAAATTATGATTACTGCATATGGTCCTTGAGAGGCCGAATCATTATTATTTGATTGTGAGTTTGGTCTTGGTGTAGATCAGGGTTCATGTTTAACACTTAGGTGTTGTCAGAGGGATCTCAGGGTGGGTCCGGGCTATGTGGAACGGAAATATTTTGTCACGCCCCGAGGCTATCCCCTGGGCGTAACACGGGACCTGGGACCACAAGTGCCCCAAGCTAACCCTTGGTCATAGCATAACTCATTTATATCAATTAAGCATAGAGGAAGCATAATGCGAATTAGATAACTCGATCCATAAGATAAAATCAAGAGAACATAATTCGAAGGAGACCCAAATATCGTCTATGTCTGAAAAGCCTCTATACATGACATAAGGAGTTGCTAGGACAAGACCCTAGATAACTCGAAGTACGAACATAAGTAACCAACACAGACTAAGAACATAACTAGTCCTCGACCTAAGAGGACTCACCAACAGCTGATAGAGAGTGGCCTAGAAGCTCTAGCCACGGGTATAAGAAGGGACACCTGAATCTGCATCATCAAAGGATGCATTGCAAGATATGCGTCAGTACTATGGAATGTTTCGAATATGTGAGATATGCATGAACATGATGAAAACATTCTAAGTATGCTTTAACAATCAAAATCATGCTTTATAGGTAAGGCTGAATGCAATGACTCTATGAAATACCATAAGCTGTAAACATAATCATAAAGTATGAGTCGGAAATCTAAATAAGAGCCAAGTACATTTAAAATCATAAACTATTTCTATGTGAGGTTCTCTAACTGACATAGACCATACGAGCTACATGGAATCTGATGTATACGCCCCATCGAGAGGACCCAATATACCTTGCCAGGGTATAAAGGCATGACTATGACGTGATCACTAAATGTGATACCCAATAGAGGGGACTTATAAACCTACGAGGGCACGTAGTTCTGGGACTAAGGGTACTCTCACCCTATCCAACTCGGTGCTAAATACTACTCCCAACACATACTTATAGCTCATACAATAATGGGGTATATCTAATGCCAAACATGATCATACTGGTGACATATCTGATGTCAAAACTGTTTGAAAAGCAATAAGACATATTTGATGCCATGCAATTCAAATTCACACATCTAAAGACTTGTCATAGCCATAATTCAAATCATACTTTTCCTTTCTAAATTCATACTTGAAGAATTAGGCATGCAACCTCATAAATACAAAAGGTCATGATATTTAATCATGTCAAATTCCTCTTGAAAATATGCAATCCAATGAAATTATGCTAGAAATCAACTTTAGTACTTGGGCTTTTAAAACCAATGAAGGAATCATGATCAAATCATAAAATAAGAAATAAGAAACCATGAATTTAAGCATAGAAACTGATTTCATAAGTTTTCCCCAATTTAGATCGAAGCCCTAATTTCATAAGTCCATAATTCAATTTGAGGATTGGGGATTTTGGGCACAAGGGTGGAAGAAACCCATTGTTGAATACCCACATACCTTGATCGAAGTTAACCCATTTGAAAATTGAAAAGATTTAGGAGACTTGGTCTTGGAGCTTGAGACCTTGAGCTTGAGAGAGAACTTTTCCTTTTTGGGAGTTGAATGAATATTTGAGAAGGAACTTAGGCTAATGAGGGTGAAAATCCTTCTTGAAATAGTCAAAACGACATCATTTAGGAGTTAAAAGGGTGGGTAAAGACTAAAATACCCCCGAAACATAATTAAGAAAAAGCTGAAAAATGGTTCAGCTTCAGGAATCACGGGTCAGTTCTATGGGTCGTCATTTAAACCACGACCCATGGTTCCCACTCGTGGTTCTTGGTCCAGTAAACAGGCTACAGAAGGCAATCTACGAGTCAACAGGACGGACCTGTAGAATGGATGACGGATCGTAGAATCAAGTCGTCATTCCTGAAGACTTTCTTTTCTTTGATCAGGTTCCATGAGTCAACAGGATGGACCCGTAATTCCAATCACGGACCATAGACTGGACTCGTGGTTCCTGGGATAACAGTCAGCCCACAGGTCAGATTCCACGAGTGGATATTATGACCCGTGGAATGAACTACGGTCCGTAGAACCCACTCATGGTTCTTAGACCAGAGGCTAATCCTATAGACTTAAACCATGGATCCATTCCACGACCCGTGGTTCAAACCACGGTCCGTGGTTTGGACCCGTCAATCCTGGAAACATGGAAATTTTCTGAGTTTCATACTTAGACAGCTGGTTCGATTTTTGAGGTGTTACAATATCTCTCCCTTGGGATCATTCGTCCTCGAATGAAGACTAAGCAAGGAAAAACTGAAGAAAAAATAGACCAACCAGCAACAAAATATGAAAATCAAGGAATAAACATGAAAATTGAACTTTTCAACTTAAAACATGGTTAAATCGAACATGAATGCATGCTAGAATCATGAGAGTAACTGATGGAATAGGATCGGAGGAACATACTAAGGATGAAACTATTACCTCAAGATGGAACGGAATCGAAAGGAAAGAGGTGAGGGTACTTGACTTTCATGGCTGATTTCGCTTCCCAAGTAGCTCCTTCGACAAGCTGATTTCTCCAAAGAACTTTTACTGAAGTGACTTCTTTGTTTCTCAACCTCCGAATCTGACGATCAAGGATTTCTACGGGGACCTCCTCATAGGTGAGACTATCTTTCAAACCTACATCCTCCAAAGGAACAATCAAGGTCAGATCACCAACACACTTCTTCAATAAGGAAATATGGAAAACTGGATGAACCGCTTCCAAATCTGATGGCAAACCCAACTCATAAGCAACCTTACCAACCTTCCTTAGAATCCGATAAGGACCTACGAAACGGGGACTAAGCTTTTCTTTCTTCCCGAATATCATCACACCCTTCATGGGTGACACCTTTAGAAAAACCTAATCATCAACTTTAAATTCTAATTCCCTTCTCCTCACATTCATGTATGATTTCTGTCAACTCTGAGCGGTTTTCAACCTCTCCCTAATAAGCTGAACCTTCTCCATGGTCTCATGCACTGAATATGTGCCAATCAAAGCTGCCTCACCTACCTCAAACCAACCAATATGAGATCTACATCTCCGACCATAAAGTGCCTCATAAGGAGCCATTTGGATACTAGAGTAAAGGCTGTTGTTGTAGGCAAACTCGATAAGAGGTAAGTGATCATCCCAATTACCTTTGAAATCAATCACACAAGCTCTCAACATATCCTCCAAAGTCTGAATAGTATGCTCTGCCTGGCCGTCTGTCTGAGGGTGAAAAGTTGTACTAAGCTTCACTTGAGTACCAAGACCTCTCTGAAATGACCTCCAAAAATGAGAAGTAAACTGAGTGCCCCTAACTGAAATGATGGACAAAGGAACACCATGCAATCGAACTATTTCCCAGATGTGGAGTCTTGCATAATCATCTGCTGAATTCGTAGTCTTAACAGCCAAGAAATGGGATGATTTAGTCATCCGGTCGATAATCACCCAAATCAAATCATGTTGCCTTCGAGTATGAGGTAAACCTGTAATGAAGTCCATATTGATAGCTTCCTATTTCCACGTGGGAAGGTCAATATCCTGAATCATGCCACCCAGTCGCTGGTGCCCTACCTTCACTTGCTGACAGTTAGGTCACTTAGCCACAAAACCGGCTATGTCCCTTTTCATACCATTACACCAATAGACTTCCCGTAGATCACGGTACATCTTGGTGGCACCGGGGTGGATGAAATATATGAAACTATGAGCCTCAGTTAAAATCTACTGGCATAACCCATCTACATCTGGCACATATAGTCAACCCTGATAACAAAGTACACTATCTCCCCCTTGGGAGAAAACCTCAACCCTTTACTGATGGACTGCACCCTTAAGCTGAAGTAAAATGGGATCACTGTCTTGCTTTGCTTTCACTTTTGCTACCAAGGATGAGTCGGAACCATTCTGAATAATAACACTACCTTCTATCGAGTCTATAAGGCGAACTCCCAACCGAGCTAGCCTATGAACCTCCTTAACCGGTTCCTTCTTTCCTTCTTGGACTGAAGACACACTACCCATCGACAATCTACTAAGTGCATCCGCCACAACATTGGCCTTACCCGGATGGTAAAGCACACTCATGTCATAATCCTTAAGGAGCTCAAGCCATCTCCTTTGTCGCAAATTCAATTCCTTCTGAGTGAACACATACTGAAGTCTCTTATAATCGGTGAATACATCTGATGTGCCGCTAATTTACGTCACTTTCGACTCCTTTTAACTAAGAACAATCGTACGTTTTCAAGCAACCGTTGTCGTTTTTGATGTTTTTATGTTGGATTTGTAGGAAATGGAGACAAACATGGAAACGGAAGGAAATACGAGAAAAAGAGGATTCTGCCTAAGAGTGACGGCCTGAGTGACGGTCCGTCACACATGTGATGGTCCGTCACCAAGATCGTCGCATAGAGGCAGTGCCACTGCCTAAGGTTGACGGTCCAGGCGACGGTCCGTCAAGGCAGTGATGGTCCATCACAGTGACCGTCACACCAAGGCAGCAACTTCAGGCGGCATCACTGGTTAGCAGTGACGGTCCAGGCGACGGTCCATCACTGGCTTGACGGTCCGTCAGCCTGGCCGTCAAGTTAAGGCAGACGCGCGTCAGCGGCTGTCCGCGTTTAGGACTCCTAACCCGTTTTGGATTTGGTTTCTTTGACTCCTATAAATACCCTATGATAGGTTTATTTTACATGTTGTTCACCCATTAGTTTAAAACACGTTTTTAGTTGTTTTTGAGATCAAGAAACACGTTTGCTCTTCTTGAATTCGTGTTCTTGATTCGTTCTTGAGTTCTTGGTTTTTCTTGTTCTTGGATTATTGACGTGTTTTAAACTAATGGGTGAACAACATGTAAAATAAACCTATCATAGGGTATTTATAGGAGTCAAAGAAACCAAATGCAAAACGGGTTAGGAGTCCTAAACGCGGACAGCCGCTGACGCGCGTCTGCCTTAACTTGACGGCCAGGCTGACGGACCGTCAAGCCAGTGACGGACCGTCGCCTGGACCGTCACTGCTAACCAGTGATGCCGCCTGAAGTTGCTGCCTTGGTGTGACGGTCACTGTGACGGACCGTCACTGCTAACCAGTGATGCCGCCTGAAGTTGCTGCCTTGGTGTGACGGTCACTGTGACGGACCGTCACTGCCTTGACGGACCGTCGCCTGGACCGTCAACCTTAGGCAGTGGCACTGCCTCTATGCGACGGTCTTGGTGACGGACCGTCACATGTGTGACGGACCGTCACTCAGGCCGTCACTCTTAGGCAGAATCCTCTTTTTCTCGTATTTCCTTCCGTTTGCATGTTTGTCTCCATTTCCTACAAATCCAACATAAAAACATCAAAAACGACAACGGTTGCTTGAAAACGTACGATTGTTCTTAGTTAAAAGGAGTCGAAAGTGACGTAAATTAGCGGCACATCAACACCCTCAACTTAAAACGTTCGCTTGTCCTCAAGCAACATAACATAAAAACAATAAGATGACTCAACTAAGAACACAAACTCATGTCTCTAGCAACTCATGGTCATTCAAAACTTATTCAATTAAATCAAGCTCCCTCATAGCACACGAATGTATGAAATACTAACTTGCAAGGATCCAAACATGTTATTCCGATATGATAGAACATTCTACATACACACGCGCAGCTATCCTAATAATCAATAGACAATACAGACATCTTGGTGCCCTCACCACAAAGAAATCCCACACACAAGATTTGGGACTAGGTAGCGCTCACACTCACAAACGATTTCAAACAATGCACATGCGATACCATAGGCTTGCCCTTACTATTCTATTTCAGTTCTTCAGAAAGCCGCTCAGGATCACTACAGGACTTGTTTAGGCTTGTAATGAGGCTTCGGGTGCAGGTAGGATACATTTAGGGGTTATTGACTAAGCCCTCCTTGGAACTACCGACGTCTTATTACCACATAACTTACTTTGTCCATCCTTATTCACCTTTATATTTCCTTCTTTCTAGCTACAGGTGCGGCCTCTTTATTTTGACAATTCTTTTTATTTCTTTTTCGATCATTTTCATCTCTTTTTTTTCTTTCTTTTTTTCTTAGGCACACACCCGACTTTTCATTCTATTCACAACCAATCTTCACTATCCTCTTTTTCTTATCATTCACCTCTCTAGTAGCCACCCTCAACTTAGGCTGATTGCCTGCGTTGAGGTGCACAATGTCCAAGGGAGGACCAGGGCCAAAACAGGGTTTACCTCTATAGTAGCCACCCTCAACTTAGGTTGATTGCCTGAGTTGAGGTGCACGATGTCCAAGGAAGGACCAGGGCCAAAATAGGGATTCAAAGTTAAACGGGAATGGTGACAGGTTATTGAAAGAACCAGGTCAATTATGGCTCAAACAGGGATCAAAGGGCTTATTTGCATTTGGACGGTCTTATAGGCTGAGTGGACTGCACACAAAAAGGGCCTGTGATCCTTTCCTAAGCAACCAACTTCAAACTTAACAAAATAGACCGGGCAAGTTCTAGATGCATGCACAGAGTAAGAATTTATAACACTAATCTCACACACTCTTAGCACCAAGAAACCATATCGCTACCAACTATCAAACAACCGCTCGGCTTAAGCATACTCATTCTATCATATTCACACAATGACATCTAAAGATCCAGACAGTCAATCGTTTCAACATAAGTACCAAACCAGAAAATTTTTAAAGGGGCCTCGTTTTTAGTCAAGAAAAACGCCATGATGCTTGCTATAGACACTAAAAAAAATTTAAACTAACAACCTAAACATGCCGGTTCTACTAGATAGCACACCGGAGGGAAAAGAACTCGGCAACAAAAACCCTCGGTGGTGACTCACAGGTTTCCCCACGAATTAATTAGACTATAATACAACAACAATTTATGGGTTGCCTCCCATACAGCGCCTGATTTAACGTCGCGGCACGACGCAGGTGTCTTGATTACTCAGACTTCATCAAGACACCCCAGACTTAATAAACAACCGTATGCACAACTATATACCCTATAATAAACAAAAACAACAAATAAAAGTAAAGCAGGAAATTATGACTAAGAGTCAAATAAACACACCAGACTTAATTAACAACCGTATTCCCCGGCAACGGCGCCACTTTTTGATAACGCCCAAACTACACCTCAAATTAACGAAGCGTAAGCGGTCGTAGTCAAGTAAAGAACCCAACAAGGTTGGGGTCGAATCCCACAGAGAATATGGTGAAGATTAAGCCTTTAGTGAAGTACGTGACTGATGGTCAATAGTTTCCGGTAAAAAAAGGGGGGGTTTGTGTGAACAAATCGTAAACAAAACAAGTAATAAACGTGTGAGTTTTAATCAATATGAGAGAATGCGAACTAGGGACGTGTTCACCATGGCGTTGTAATAATCGATTCTAGGCGTTACAGGGTTCTTTCTATATGCGTGTCACGATGTGATTGCGTCAATGGTATCGTCTAAACGTCTCTCGACCAAATAAACAAATTTCCTTTTCTATTCTCTCGACCTCGAAAAGATGTGCTTTTTAGCTTTCAATCCTAAACATCAAGTAGATTAATCCAGTTACGGCATTAATCATTAAGACGAGAGTTGGTATTCTCGAATCCTTGTCGTTAATCAAGTTTCCCGGTTTTAATCTCTTTACTCAAGCAAATTAAACCTAGGCATGTTCTAATGTTTGCAACCACTAGAAAACGTGACATAAAGTATGATTAACAACGTGACTACATGTAAATTGAACCCGTCGCTACCCAGAATCTATATTGTTACTTTAGCCATGGCTCCCACAACCCTAGTTGTGGGAGTTTTAGTTACTCATGCTCGAAGAATAAAAGAAGAAATTCATAATAAAGGAAAGAAGATTCTTACAATATGATGAAAATACCCTTCAATAATCCAAGAACAAGAAAATAACAAGATCCCCAAGAACGATCAAGAACACGAATTCAAGAAGAGCAAACGTGTTTCTTGATCTCAAAAACAACTAAAAACGTGTTTTAAACTAATGGGTGAACAACATGTAAAATAAACCTATCATAGGGTATTTATAGGAGTCAAAGAAACCAAATCAAAAAGGGGTTAGGAGTCCTAAACGCGGACAGCCGCTGACGCGCGTCTGCCTTAACTTGACGGCCAGGCTGACGGACCGTCAAGCCAGTGACGGACCGTCACCTGGACAGTCACTGCTAACCAGTGATGCCGCCTGAAGTTGCTGCCTTGGTGTGACGGTCACTGTGACGGACCGTCACTGCCTTGACGGACCGTCGCCTGGACCGTCAACCTTAGGCAGTGGCACTGCCTTTATGCGACGGTCTTGGTGACGGACCGTCACTCAGGCCGTCACTCTTAGGCAGAATCCTCTTTTTCTCGTATTTCCTTCCGGTTCCATGTTTGTCTCCATTTCCTACAAATCCAACATAAAAACATCAAAAACGACAACGGTTGCTTGAAAACGTACGATTGTTCTTAGTTAAAAGGAGTCGAAAGTGACGTAAATTAGCGGCACATCAACATCCATATGCACCCCATACAAGTAATCCAAATCTTCAAAGCAAAGACCACGACTGCCAACTCAAGATCATAAGTAGGATAGTTCTTCTCATGAGTCTTAAGCTGTCTTGAAGCATAAGCAATCACTTTACCATGCTGCATCAAACACAACCCAAACCAATCTTAGAAGCATCAAGATACACAACAAAATCATCTAGGCCCTCGGGTAGAGCTAACACTGGAGTTGTGGTTAATCTAGTCTTCAATTCCTGAAAGTTCTTCTCACATAAATCAGACCACTGAAATTTTACCTTCTTCTGAGCCAATCGGGTCAAAGGGGAAGCAATAGAAGAAAATCCTTCCACAAACCTCCGATAGTAACTAGCCAAACCCAAAAAGCTTCTAATATCAGATGGGGAAGTGGGTCTAGGCCAGTTCTTTACAGCCTCTATCTTTTGAGAATCAACCCGAATACCATCTTTAGTCACAATATGACCCAGAAAAGCAACAAACTGCATCCAAAACTCGCACTTGCTAAACTTAGAAAATAATTGTCGGTCCTTGAGAGTTTGCAACATAACTCTCAAATGGTCTGCATGCTGCTCCTCACTCTGGGAGTAAATAAGAATATCATCAATGAAAATAATCACAAACATATCCAGGTACTGCTTGAACACGCGGTTCATCAAATCCATAAAAGTTGCAGGAGCGTTCATTTGACCAAAAGACATCACAACAAATTCATAATGACCATACCGAGTCTTGAAGGCTGTTTTCAAAATATCACACTCTCTAACATGAAGCTGATGATAACCTAAGGTCGATCTTGGAGAAGAAACTAGCACTCTGAAGCTGATCGAACAAGTCATCAATCCTAGGAATGGGATACTTATTTTTGATTGTGACCTTGTTCAACTGATGGTAGTTAATACACATCCTAAGGGAACCATCTTTCTTCTGAACAAACAAAATCGGGGCACCCCATGGAGAGATGCTAGGCCAGATGAAACCCTTATCAAGAAGATCCTTCAACTGATCCTTTAACTCCTTAAGTTCAGCAGGATACATTCTATAAGGAGGAATAGAGATGGGATTCGTATCTGGAAGAAGATCCATCCCAAAATCGATCTCTCGCTCAGGAGGGACTCCGGGAAAATCCTCGGGAAACACTTTTGGGAACTCATTCACAACAGTAACAGATTGAAGGGATGGGGTTCCGGACTCCATGTCCATAACCCGAATTATATGATAAATATACCCCTTAGAAATCATCTTTGTATCCTTAAGATAAGATATGAAATGACCTTTCGAGGATGGGGGACTACCTTGCCATTCTAAAATGGGTTTATTTGGAAACTTGAAACTGACAACCCGAGTACGACAATCAACAGAAGCATAACAAGCATGTAGCCAATCCATACTAAGAATAACATCAAAATCTGTCATCTCTAACTCTACTAAATTTGATGAAGTGACTCTATGAAGGACTGAGATAGGGCAATTTCGGTAGATTCGTTTGGTTAGTACTGACTCGCCAACAGGAGTAGAAACATAAAAGGGTTCTAAAAGCAATTCAGGACATACTTCGAATTTGCATGCTATATAAGGGGTCACAAAAGATAAGGAGGCACCGGGGTACAACAAAGCATACACATCGAAAGAGAAGACTTTCAACATACCAGTAATAACATCTGGGGAACCCTCCTAGTCTTGAAGAAAGGACATAGCATAAAGGCAGTTCTGGCGCTGACCACCAGAACTAGAAGCTGCGCCTTGCTGGGCTGGTCGAACTCCTGAAGCTGTTGGGGTCTGAGTCCTACCTCCATGTCCCTTCCTAGTTGAAGGGCAATCTCTAATACGATGTACAGTCTGAGAACAACCAAAACAACCCTCTCTACCAGCCAAACACTCACCGGGGTGATTCTTGCCACACTTGCCACAAACGGGGTAGGAAGGTCCCTTGGCAACACTCCCCTAAGACTGAGCACCTAAACCTCTGACAGAATGATCTTGATGGGTCCTGGGGGCCTGAGTAGGAGCACTAGCAGAAGAATGAATAGGTTCTGATGACTTCTTCTGAAATAGGGAGCAATGTCCGCCACCGGACTTCTGATGGCCAAAACTTGAACCCTCGGATCTAGACCTCTTGTTCTTCCTAGCCATCTCCCTAAGCCTATCTTCCTCGATCTGGTGAGCATGGGTTATGAGCCTGGAAATAGTCATATCACCCAACAACATAGCAGACCTACACTCCTTCTTCACCAAATCTAAAACCCCGTAGATAAAATTTCTCATTTGATCATGTGGGTTCGCTACCATAAAGGGGGCATACCTAGACAACTGAGTGAACTTCAAACTCTACTCCTGAATGCTCATAGATCCCTGTCTCAAGTTCACGAACTCCTCAACCTTAGCTTTCCTCAACTCTCCTGGAAAGAACCGATGGAGGAAAGCTCTCTCAAAACTCTCCCATGTCATAGGGACCACGTCCCTAGCTCTAGCCTCCTTTCATTGCGCGAACTAAATATGAGCTACGTCCTTTAGCTGATAGGATGCAAGCTTGACACTCTCAACTCTGGTAACCTGCATCACTTCAAAAATCTTCTTCACCTCATCCACAAAGCCAAGAGGGTCCTCACCCACCTTCGGACCCCAGAACTCTAGTGGGTTCATACGGATGAAATCTCAAACTCGAGCAATTGCCCCACCGTGAGGGTGAACGGAAATAGGAGCCTACTGATTGACTTGGGTAGCCATAGTCTGAGCCAATAGGTGAATAACATTTGAAACTCTGCATTCGTGACCCTAGGATCCGGAACTCGAGGGACAGTATTCCGAGAAGCTCGGGGAGGCATAGCACATCGTGGAGGCATAATCTAAAATATACAAGGTAAGGATTAGAGGAATATCAGAGTTAGGCTCTATCACATGATATGATCATGAAAGAAGTGAAATTTTCCTTAGACACCTCATAGCTTCTCTCTCATATGTGTGGCGTGCTTCACACACTTGAATAAGACTCTACTCGATGCGGCTTTCATACATCCTAAGACTCTTAAACCTGAGGCTCTGATACCAAGTTTGTCATGCCCCGAGGCTACCCCTGGGCGTAACACAGGACCTGGGACCACAAGTGCCCCAAGCTAACCCTTGGTCATAACATAATTCAGGTATATCAATTAAGCATAGAGGAAGCATAATGCGAATTAGATAACTCGATCCATAAGATAAAATCAAGAGAACATAATTCGAAGGAGACCCAAATATCGTCTATGTCTGAAAAGCCTCTATACATGACATAAGGAGTTGCTAGGACAAGACCCTAGATAACTCGAAGTACGAACATAAGTAACCAACACAGACTAAGAACATAACTAGTCCTCGACCTAAGAGGACTCACCAACAGCTGATAGAGAGTGGCCTAGAAGCTCTAGCCACGGGTATAAGAAGGGACACCTGAATCTGCATCATCAAAGGATGCATTGCAAGATATGCGTCAGTACTATGGAATGTTTCGAATATGTGAGATATGCATGAACATGATGAAAACATTCTAAGTATGCTTTAACAATCGAAATCATGCTTTATAGGTAAGGCTGAATGCAATGACTCTATGAACTACCATAAGCTGTAAACATAATCATAAAGTATGAGTCAGAAATCTAAATAAAAGCCAAGTACATTTAAAATCATAAACTATTTCTATGTGAGGTTCTCTAACTGACATAGACCATACGAGCTACATGGAATCTGATGTATACTCCCCATCGAGAGGACCCAATATACCTTGCCAGGGTATAAAGGCATAACTATGACGTGATCACTAAATGTGATACCCAATAGAGGGGACTTATAAACCTAGGAGGGCACGTAGTTCTGGGACTAAGGGTACTCTCACCCCATCCAACTCGGTGCTAAGTACCACTTCCAACACATACTTATAGCTCATACAATAATGGGGCATATCTAATTCCAAACATGATCATACTAGTGATATATTTGATGTCAAAACTGTTTGAAAAGCAATAAGACATATCTGATGCCATGCAATTCAAATTCACACATCTAAAGACTTATCATAGTCATAATTCAAATCATACTTTTCCTTTCTAAATTCATACTTGAAGAATTAGGCATACAACCTCATAAATACAAAAGGTCATGATATCTAATCATGTCAACTTCCTCTTGACAATACACAATCCAATGAAATCATGCTAGAAATCAACTTTAGTACTTGGGCTTTTAAAATCAATGAAGGAATCATGACCAAATCATAAAATAAGCAATAAGAAACCATGAATTTAAGCATAGAAACTGATTTTATAAGTTTTTCCCAATTTAGATCAAAACCCTAATTTCATAAGTCCATAATTCAATTTGAGGATTGGGGGTTTTGGGCACAAGGGTGGAAGAAACTCATTGTTGAATACCCACATACCTTGATCGAAGTTAACCCATTTGAAAATTGATAAGATTTAGGAGACTTGATCTTGGAGCTTGAGAGAGACCTTTTCCGTTTTGGGAGTTAAATAAAGTTTTGAGAAGGAACTTAGGCTAATGAGGGTGAAAACCCTTCTTAAAAAATTCAAAACGACATCATTTAGGAGTTAAAAGGGTGGATAAAGACTAAAATACCCCCAGAACATAATTAACAAAAAGCTGGAAAATGGGTCGGCTTCAGGAATCACGGGTCGATTCTTTGGGTCATCATTTAAACCATGACCCATGGTTCCCACTCGTGGTTCCTGGTCCAGTAAACAGGTTGCAGAAGGCAATCTACGGGTCAACAGGATGGACCCGTAGAATGGATGATGGATCGTAGAATTAAGTCGTCGTTCCTGAAGACTTTCATGTCTCTGATCAGGTTCCATGAGTCAATAGGATAGACCCGTAATTCTAATCATGGACCGTAGACTGGACTCGTTATTCCTTGGATAACAGTAAGCCCATAAGTCAGATTCTATGAGTGGATATTATAACCCGTGGAATGAACTACGGTTCATAAAACCCACTTGTGGTTCTAAAACTAGAGGCTAACCTTACAGACTTAAACCATGGATCTATTCCATGACCCGTGGTTCAAACCACAGTCCGTGGTTTGGACCCGTCAATCCTAGAAACATTGAAATTTTCTGAGTTTCAGACTTAGATAACTGGTTCGATTTCTGAGGTGTTACATGTTTAGTATTGTCTTGATTGTTGATCATGGTTATAAAGTTGATTACATGTGGTTGATAAGCTAGGGGAATGACTGAGAGTCTGACATTGTGTGACTGGATGGTATTATCATATGGAGAATTGTCCAAGGATCTTTGATAGGTCCGGATACTTGTGAGTAGTACCATGAGGGTAGTGGGTCTGGATTGACAGTTACTGGGTTGTTTCTGGGTGTATATCCATAGGGGTTGACTAAAATAATGGGGTGGTAGTCCGGGTCTTGGCTAGGGGTTGGACTAGTGTGAAATGACTTGGGAAGTCTAAGGTTAAGATGACTTGGGAAGTCTAAGGTTAAGATGACTTAGGAAGTATCAGGTTAAGGTGACCTCTAGATGATAAGTGTGACTCGAGGAGACACATGTATTGGGGGTAATGCTAGAGTGGTGGAGTTTGTAGCGAAAGAGTTAGGAAGGGTTGAGGTAGGGGGTATAATTAGACGGTCGGTTGAGATCGGGTCTGGTAAAGGTGGAAGTTGGAGGATGGGACCATTGGAAATATTTACATGCTTTCCCTTATTTTCTATATGATGGTACGAGTAGATTGGGGTCGACCAATGATGCCTACCAGTATGTGTATTTGTACTGATTCTAGTCTTGCTATACCTTTTTTAGTACAGTCTGGTTGCAGGGTTGGTGATATTTCATAGGTACATGACGATGACGATCTTCAGCAGCTTCTACTCTTGTTCCATGGTGGGAGCTGTGTCATCTGACTTTCCATTGTATTACTCTGTAGTATCTCTTGTACCAACTTAGGCTAGATCTTAAGGAGGGTCGTTTTCCCAGTTTTGAAAAGACTTTACCGCATTTCTTTGGAAAAGGATGTTTTCTGAAATAAGGTTGTAAATGCTTTCACATATTAAAATGAGAGGATTATATTGTTATTTTCTATTTTCCATAAGCACCTGTTGTTTCGGGTGATAAGAGTTTGTCTATCTAGGAGGTTAGAGTAGGAGCTCGCATGACCCGGTAGGTTGGGTCGTGACATAAATAGTAGTTCAGAATGGTGCTTAGTCATCTTTGGTGTAAGAAGTTAAAGAAATACAATGTGATGATCCTTTATTATGTCAATACAGGGAAGGAATTTGCCAATGCCAAATTACAACATTTTATTTAGAGGGAGATGGTATTTTGAGGTGCCAAAGTAGGTTATGTGTTCAAGATATTATGGGGCTATGATAGGAAATTACAGTTGAAGCACATAGTTCTCGATATTCTATTTACCCTAGCTCTACCAAGATGTACCATAACCGTAAAAAGGTTTATTGGTGGGATAATGTCAAGAAGTATATTGCAGAATTTATAGCACAGTGTCTTAACTGTCAATAGGTTAAAAAAGAACCTCAGAGACCTAGTAGTTTGGCACAGAATATGGAGATACCTTTCTGGAAGTGAGAGATGATTAACATGGACTTTGTGATTAGTTCACCTTACTATTTCTGCAGTCATGATTCAATATGGGTGATTGTATTAACTAACAAACTCAACTTATTTCTTACCGGTCAAAACAATTGACACTATTGAGGACTATGCAAAGTTGTATATTAGTGAAATAGTTTGATTGCATGGGACTCCCCTTTCTATTAGATTAGACAGAGGTGCTTAATTTACAATAAGCTTTTAGAAGTAATTTAAAAAAGGTCTGTGCATTCAAGTAAAACTTAGCATAACCTTTCATCCGTAGACATATGGTCAAGCTGAGCACGCTATTGAGACACTCGAAGATATGTTAAGAGCGTGTATTCTATAGTTCAAAGGAAATTGGGAAGTGCATTTTCCATTGAAGTAGGTGAGGCAGAGTTGCTTGGGGTAGATTTAGTCCACCAAGGTATGAAGAAGGTAAATGTGATCTAGGAGCAACTGACAAATGCTTAGAGTCATCAAAATTCATATTAGATGTACGATGCTGAGATCTAGAATTTGATGTAAATGATTGATATTCTTAAAGGTACCGCCTATGAAAGGTGTCGAGTCCAAGGTATATTGGACCCTATAAGATCACATGAAAGATTGGACAAGTGGCATATGAGGTGTGAAGTACCTACAGTTATCAATGGTACATCTTGTGCTTCATATGTCGATATTGCAAAGGTGAATGGGAGACCCTTCCTTTATAGTACCTACTCAGGATATTGAAATCACAGAGGATCTAATCATATGAGGAGGTTCTAGTGGCTATACTAGATTGTCAGATCTGAAAGTTGAGGATAAAAGAAATTGCTTTAGTCAAAGTTCTATGGAGAAACTAAAAGGTAGAATAAGCTACTTGAGGCAAATAATGAGATGAAACTAACATATCCACACTTGTTTTAGGGGACACAAAAAGGTTCTTAAATCATATGTCTTACTTATATAATTCTAAGTTTCACTTACATTTTTTCCATTATTACCTCATTCACATGCCATATGTTCTAGTATATGATTCGTACCTACAACTTCCATATTCCATGTGCATCACTACAGACAAGTCATTCAGAGAAATAAAGTGAAGTAAATTTATGTTATATAGAGTAGTTTTAATTGATTATATTATTTCATATATTGAGACGTCTTGTGAGGCTTGCATATGTGTATTTTGGTTAGCTGACTGATTTTAGGTAGTCCTGTTTACAAAGGATATTCTGGCAAAATATCAAATTAATTCAGGAGTTAGTTTTCATCTAAGCTAGAACCTATATTCAAGGACGAATGATCCTAAGGGGGGAGAGGGTATATATCATTGTCACAACCCAACCTAATGAGGCAAAAAATCCTATCTGGACATATACATTATGGCACATGCTGGATAACATAGCAAATAATCATTCATAACTTAAAAATATAGTAGAAATGTTCTTCACCAAAATATGTTTGATGGGAGGAAATTGTGCAAGTATACATAAGATGTATAACCAAAAACCATCCATTCAAAAAATTATACTAACATACAGGTGCTGATATAACCTCTATGCACACATACCCACAATAGTGTCTATAAAGCCTTTACAGATGTGTCACGCCCCCAGCTTGACAAAGGTGATAAGTTGGTAATCTACCAACTTGTTAACCTCTTAAGCATGAATTATTTCCTCAATCTTATACTTATTCTATGGATTTTATGTCTTTAACCTCTCATATGTAGGAATTCCTAAGAATTGATGAAGAACAAGGATTTGAACCCAAAAGGCAATAAAGGAAGGCAAAAACTCAAGTGATGAGCTAAAGAAAGAATCCAACTCAAAAATTGGTGATTGTGAAGCACAGAAGGCCACTTGCGGGCGCAAGTGATCCGCAAGTGGAAGGCAAAAGACAAGTATTGAGATGGAAAATCTGGAAGAACTGTCCTTGGCAATTGCAAGAGTAAGTGAGCTTCTGCAGCCCATAAATGAAGCACAAGATGATTCAGTGCACTAGCAATAATTGAAGGCACTTGTAGACCACAAGTGGACAATTGCACTTGCAAGTGAGCTGCAAGTGTTGATGTGAGGGTATTTTTGTCCAGATTTTTTTGCTGAGATTGAGATTTTCAAGGATGAATTTTAAGAATCAGAACATTCTATTCCAATTTTAAACTTTCCTCTCTGAGTACTATACTATTTTGAACTTTTCTCTCTGAGTACTATACTAGATAGTGAAGAGAAGTACTAGTGACTTCATCTTTTCCAAGTGAAAAACACAATTATTGATAAATTAAAGCTTGAATTTGGATTTTAATGGATGATATTGAGGTACAATCTCTTGGTATAATTTATCTTTCTCTTTCTCTTTCTATAAGTTGCTAAATCCATATCTAGGGATGTGTGCAATGATGAGTGTGTAATTATGATTGAGTATTAATTAATTGCTATTAGATTTATTATTATGTATGGGTGTAATGACTTTTTCAAGTTTTAATTTTAAAATTGGTGGTTGAAATCATTGACTGAGTTCTCTAATTCTAATATTGTTTGAGAAAGGGGAGTGGAATTGAGTAATATCTCATTAGTTAAGATTTGGGAATTTTCCCATCTAAGTGCTAAAGCTAGAGATAGTATTGCCCACTCAAACTAAAGTTTGTCGGTTAATTATGTATTGACTTTGGGGTTTGACAGAACTCAAAGTAGACATGCTCTTGAGTTGAGAGACCTTGAGCATAGCCCAAACTAGTGCTACCCATATCGTAATCAAATCAAAAGCAATTATAAATCTCAATTATAGTTACTACCCCATCGAATGCACACCCCTAGACCTCCAATCCTTGATTGATACAACTGTGTTAAGTTGATAATTTGTTATTCTTGATTCAATCAAATTTGTCACAAACAACCCCCCTTTTGCTTATTGTTGTTTTTATGCATTTGCAAGCTAATAGTGAATTAAATGCAAAATTTAGTTTAATCTGTGCCTAATCCCTCTGGGATTGATCCTGACTCATAGTTAGATAAATTATATTACCAACGACCATGTACACCTCTCTTAATTGAGAGGATGGATTTAGGCGTTACCAATTTTGGCACCGTTGCTAGGGATTAGTTTATAAATTGCCTTTTTGTGTGTGTTGATTCACTTTGGTGTTGCACTTTATTTTATTTCATCTTGTTGGTTGTTTTTGGTTTTTTCTAGGTGACAACATGAGTGCTAACATTAGCGACACCGCTAGTTTTGATGGCAATTTAGATGATGATGGCTCGATGCATCGTACATTATGGCAAGTGCCATTCACCTACCTCCAAAGGTAGGGAATGTTATGTTTTATGTCACAAGTACAATGTTGCATCTATTGAAAATGAAGGGGATGTTTGGCGGACTCCTGCATAAGGATGCAAATTGCCACATTAAGAACTTTGTAGGGATTTGTCAACCCTTGAATATTACAAATATCAACTAAGAATCAATTTGTTTGAGGCTCTTTCCATTCTCCTTAACAGGAGAAGCAACTACTTAGGTCGAGGAACTTTTTGAAGGTTCCATTACTTCTTGGAATGAGATCGTTGAAGATTTTCTTGATCGATTCTTTCCTCCATCCCGTAAGCTTTAATTGCAGGATGAAAGCATAAATTTTAGACAATTACTGAGTGAATCTCTTCAAAAGACATGGATGAGGTTTAAAAAGGAAGTAATACAATGTCCAACCTATGACCTCCCCAATGAAGTTTTGTTGCAACACTTCTATAGGTCCTTGGACTCGATCAATAAAT
The DNA here is from genome assembly GCA_003996215.1 of Jaltomata sinuosa. Lineage (NCBI taxonomy): Eukaryota > Viridiplantae > Streptophyta > Magnoliopsida > Solanales > Solanaceae > Jaltomata > Jaltomata sinuosa. The sequence goes on from QJPP01007376.1 coordinate 213,192, forward strand.
CAATTGCAAACAATTTAGCCGGTGGTTCTTTGATGGATCAAACCTTTGGTCTTGCTAAAGCCTTACTTAATAGGATGACAAAGATGAATCATACTTGGCATACTCGGGAAGTTGAGGTGGCAACAGGTGTCACCTCCATAATTGTTACTGAGGAGATAAGACAAAAATATGAGGAAAGGGAAGAAGCGATAGCTAAAATGATGAATCAACTTAATTTTCTCACCAAACATGTAATGGGTGCTGAGCAAAAGTGTAAATGCTATCGGAGCCTAAGGGAGTAGAGCCAATAATAAGGATGATGTGTATTCATTATATGATGAGGAGGGCCATTTTATCTCCAATCAAGCAGCTGGTTCCCACCCTAGTTACCAAGGTGCCAACTAAGTCTCTTGAATACAAGGGAATGGGAACCAAGGTTGGAACAAAGATCATGATAGGACTTGGAGAGACCGTGAAAGAGACAAAAATCATGAAGCTAGTTGGAGGGACAAGGACAGGGAAAGAGGTAGGTACAACCATCGAAGTTCTAAGTCCTATGTTACTCCTTCCAAAGCCAATGTAACCCTACTTCAAATAGGGGTGAGTGATCCCAAGAGCTAAAATATTGAAGATATGCTTGCTCTGGTGTTGAAGAAAGTTGAATCGATAGATATAGGTGTTCGAAAATTAAAGAGTGATGTGTCCACCCTCACTCAAACTATAAGCTACCATTTGGATTTTATAAAAAATCTTGAAGCCCAAATGACTCAGATGTTGGCTCAAATGAACTTGAGACTCAAGGGCATTCTTTCTAGTGACCCTCATCCAAATCCAAAAAATGATGCACATTGCATGGCGATAGTCTTTAATAGTGAAAAATGCTCAAAGATGTGGTAGATGATGCTGAGGTTGTGGGTGGAGAGAAGATGAGAAAAAATCCTAGAATGATGGGAAGCCAAGTCAACCCCTGTCGAAAGATGATACTAGTTCCACGCGTGATACTGCGATCTCTAAGTCTCAAAAAGTTGATGATGCTCTCCAAAAGGAAAAGATAGACCCTAATCTTCAAATGATGATTGATATTGAGGAGAATAAGGGAGACAAAACCTCAAAAACTCCATTGTTGTTCCCAAAGTGTCCTTCTCCTTTCCCTTAAATATTGAAGTAAAATAAAGAGGAGGCACAATTTGGAAAGTTTATTGATATGTTGAAACAACTTTTGGTGAATATCCCATTAGTAGAGGTTTTGCTTCAGATGTTGAGTTACACAAAGTACATGAAATATGTGTTGACAAAGAAAAGGCATGTAGATGTTGGCACAGTGGAGGCGTCACACCACTGTAGAGCTATCAGGTCAAGTAACTTCGCTAAAAAAAAGATCTGAGAGCTTACCATCCCTTGTACCATTGGTGTTTACCAATTTTCCAAGGCATTATGTTACCTCAGGCAAGTATCAACTTGATGTCCCTTGCTATTTTTAAGCTATTTGGTCTAGGTGCTCCTAATCCCACTTATATGAGGTTGCTCATGGTGGATAGGTCCATCAAATGCCCGATTGGCATTTTGCATGATGTATTGGTAAAGATGGATAGGTTCATTCTTCTGGCTGATTTTGTGATGTTAGATTGTGAGGTAAACTTTGAGGTGCCTATTATTTTGGGATGCCCATTCTTGGCCACTAGACGTGCTTTAGATGATGTTAAGTGTGGGGAGTTTAGATTCTATATGGGAGAGGAGGAAGTCACCTTTAATGTTTACAAATCAATGAATCCACATGATGAACTTTAAATGATCTCTATATTGACACAAGTGAAGAGTTGGTTGAGATGAATTCTGAAGAAAAATGTAGAGGGGAATCATCGAATGAATGTCTTGTGAAATGTGATGAGTTAGTGGTGATGGACTCTAAAAAGGTTGGCAAGATCGTGAATGGTTTACATTCCTATATCTACCCATGTTCGGAGTGCAAGCCAAGTCCATCACACTTGTGGGATGTTTATCTTGGTCCCAATGACACATTACTAATTTCTACCTCCAACGATTTAAAGAAATGGAAAAGGGAAGCTTTGGTGACCATTGTGAGAAAGTACATCTGACTCGTTGGATGGAAGTTTGTTGATATTCTTGGCATTCCTATGGAGACTCTATGACCTTAAGGTATAATTATCATGTCGCGATGTTAAATCAAGTGCTTCTTGAGAGGTAACCCAAGTATTTATTTGATTTGGTCTTACTTCACTTTGTGTTGTCTTTGGTGTGGTTTGGAATACAAAAGCTTGGGAAAATTTCAAAGTGTTTGAAGGCTACTAAAAAGGAATTGTACCACACTTGCAGACCGTGAATGCTTGTTTGTGGGATGCAAGTGTAACACAGGACTTAACAGAATACCTAGAAAAGTTGGTAAAAATAAGGACTTTTGCGTGTAACTTGTGGAGTGTAAACACCCATTTGCGGTCCGCAAGTGTAACGCACCTTAAAACAAAACACCTAAAAGGAAAGTTCAAGTTAATTGTCATTTACATGTGACTTGCGGGCTGCAAGAGGTCATTTGCGCCTGTAAGTGAGACACAAATGCAGGTATGGCTTTTTAAATTCTTTACCTAGTTGTTGACTGACCCGACCCAGTGGATGACCTGTGTATCTTTTCCTTTTCTTTCCCCCTTCACCCGCTTTCTCTTCTTCTTCTTTCACTCTCACACTCCCTCAAACTCCATTATCAACAAACCTCTATCTCCATGAATCCTATAACTCCATCTCTTATTCTCACTCACCACTGCCATAGCAGATATCAGTAACCCACTCTCCACTGCCGTCCCACTTTTTTTGGTGAAACACACCACATTTTCCATTGTCAAAAAGCTTCAAAGCTCCATTCTATTGCTAGATTAACTCCTGAATCTCACATTCATTATTAGTATACTCTTTAAGTTTAAATCTTGAATCTTTGTTAAACTTGGTTAACATTTTGAGCATGCTAGTTTCGATTCCTTATTCCCAAATTCCTTTGATTTTTTACGATTGAAGTGAAATTTTGGTTCCATTATTATTATCTTATATGTTAAAATGGTGAATCATGGTAGATATCTCATTGATGTTTTGATATTCATATTGATTCACTATTTGATTTAAGTTAGGGTGAAGTATGAGTAACCCCACTTGATTGTGATACATGATTTGGCCCGATGATAGATTGAGTGACATCTCTCTTAAGGGCAAATTATCGTTTCAATTAAGTTATTGGTTGAATTGTGTCAAATTAAGATGTGTTGCAATAATTTGATTATCTATGTGCTCATTGAATGTACGTACTCAAATATTTTTGTTACAGTGAGTGGATTTGGTTGAGTGTGAGTTTCATACACATTGTGTGATTATGCCAGTTAATTGAGCTTATGGCTCAATGGTTCCCGATGATGGATTGGGTGACGCATCTCTTAAGGGAAATTATCATTTTTGTGTTTAAGAAGTCAAGTATGGTTGGGGTTTTGTTGGTTAGTCTCTTCAGGAAGTTTGAGTACCCATTGTGTCAAGGTCATGGTAAAAAATGTGTTTAAAGTGTTGAATTTGGCTTATGGCAAACATGGGGATTCACTTTTACCACTTGCGAGCCACAAGTGTTGCCTTGCGGATGCAAGTGTAATGCAAAGGCTAGGAAGAAGGTTATCGTTCAATGCCTAGCCATTTGTGTGGCACTTGCAGCAAGCAATGAACCGCAAGTCCCCTTAAAATTTTCCAGTGCAACTGTCTTAGCTTTGCACCTCACCTGCGGGCCGCAAATGCCCATTTGTGCTCGTAAGTAGCACGCAAATGCTGAGCAGTAAATGTCCAATACCCCTTTCATTTTGCATTCCCTTTTTTTTATTTCTTTTCTTTCTTTGTCTATTTTATTTTACGTATACTCAAAAACACAAAAGTATTTTTATTTTTTTAATTTTCTTGGCTTCTCACTTCATTTTGTAGGCAATGTCTTCGAACAGTACCAACCCTATTAGACATGCTCACAAGGATAAATCCAAGGATAAAGGCAAGGCTAAGAGCAAAAACAAAAACCCCAAGATTTCTCCCGCTCTCCTAAGTAATGAGGAGCAAATTAGGTTTTGTGTTGAGGGCATGGAGCCCTACTATCTTAGCTTCTGTAAGAAAGGGGAGTTCACAGCCAAGAAATGGTTCAACTTGGCAGGCTTGAAAAATGACTTTCCCTACATGAAAAAATAGTTCAATTATTATGATTGGGCCCCTTTTGTTGATTCGACGGGGGCATATTTTCCAGAGTTAGTGCGAGAGTTCTATGCCTCATACCAGGCAAGACAGGATTCCATAAAGCATAAAGGACTGGTTGATAATTTCCCTGGCCTACCCTTCATATTAATGCGAGAAAAGACAATAGACATAACTCCCAAGGCTATCAATACCATTTATTGGGAGGACCCGATAACTCCCAAGGCTATCAATACCATTTATTGATAGGACCCGAGTCCATTGGGAACTGAATATGATGCAAGGATAGCCACCAAAGACAGTCAGTTTGGTTGGGTTGCTGGTATTATTGATAAGGGTCAGCCTCTTTGGGCCTCGACTGGTGGTGAAATAGTTAATCGGGACCTAAAGTTTAAAGTTATGGCTCAATTTGGTTTGTTTAAGGTTTATCCCATCCAATAATGTTAACCGGGTTTCCATTGAGATAGCCATTTTGATTTCATGCATCATGACGGGGATCCATATAAATCTGAGAGATAATAGTTATGCAATTCAGGAAGAGGGCCCGACAACAAGCCACATCCTTACTTTTCCCTTGTCTCATTACCATACTCTGTACTCATGTCGGGACATCCTATTTCAAACCTCTAGACAAGATAGTTTTTTCCACTAGAGTCATTGATATAGATTGGAATAGGGAAGAGGAAGCCCCTAAGGTTAAAAAGAGGAAACTTGGTAAAGATTTGGGTATTTTTAAACGTGCACTTGCAGGGTTTGATGTTATAGGTGATGAGGTTATTAAACTTGACACCCATACTACCCATTCAGGGTTCGATTTTCCTACTCCTGCAGTCTCAGGAAATCCTCTAGCTGAGTCAATACCTCCTAGGACCACCTCCTCTTCACAGCATCCTTTGAGTAGAAATCTCTAAAAACTTGCCAAAATGACTCATAGCAACAACACTCAATTGAGAAAGCTCATTAAAGACATCCCCACCTACATTCAAAGGGCTATCAAAGCAGTTTTGACACTTGTTCTTTATAGTATAAGTAACTTGTGCGCTAGGGTTGACACTTTTGAGGGATGTTCTGCTACATTGAGGATAAATGCAGATAAAATAAAAGTGGGTGCCACATTGTTTGCTCCAGATTTCAATTTCTTAGATGATACTTTGGCTCCACAAAGTAGGGGGAAGGATCCTTTGGAGGATCTGTTAGGAAGGGACGGAGTCGCTGGTAGTTTAGAGAAAGAAGAGGTTCTTATAGAGTCCCAAAAGATTGTAAGAACCCTAAGGTAGTCTAAAGAGGAAGAGGATGCTCGTCACTCCAGAGCGGGTTCAATCTCCTAGTTGCCTCATGATTTACAGACTTCGCAAAATAGGCACTCCGATGCCTAATGCTCATTAGGGAGTCCTTACACCTATTTATTACTATTTTATTATCTTGAGCATTAGGGATAATGCATGCTTTTAGTTGGGGGTAGGTGTATATTTTATTGGATTGACATTTAATGCCTTTGTCGAGCTTATTTTATTTATTTGATACATTTTGATTTCCCTCATCGGGCTTTGGTTGTAATTCATGGATAATCTTTATTTTTCCCTTGTCGGGCATATTTTCTTTATGATTATCTTATTATGCCCTCTCCTGTCATGACCTAACTACTGGGTCGTGCGGGCGCCTACTTTAAGCACCTATATAGATAAACCCTTACCACCCGATCCAACAGGTAAATTAAGGAAAACAAAGCATAACAATAAATAACTCCTTTAATACATGAAACATTTACAATTTAATGTGGAAAAACCTCTTTTTAAAATGCAAACACCCTTCCTAGAATCTAGTCTAAGCTGGTACAAGAGCTACAACAAGAGTGAAATAGAAATGTAAAAGGACATGGCTCCCACCATGGAAGCAAGGGTAGGATCTATTGAAGAATCACCGTCGTCATGTACCTATGAAGCATAACCGGCCTTGCAACCAGATTATACCCAAAAGGGTATAGCAAGAGTAGAGTCAGTACAAGCACACATACTGGTAGGCATCATCGGTCGACCCGAATCCACTCTATTCCATTATATAAGAAAAATAAGAGAAAACATACAATTAACCACAATATTCCCATCCTACAAACTCCACCTTTTACTATCCCAAAATCAACCCCACCATTTACTTATGCATCTTGTCTCAACCCTTCCTATTTATTTTGCTGTCAAATCCACCACCATGAGACTCTGCACCCTAACTTCTAGGACTTCACAAGTCACACTAACCCTTTATCACGCCCCGAGGCTACCCTCTAGACGTAACACGGTGCTTACTGTCACAAGTGACCCAAGCTAACCCATGGTCTTGACTGACTAGACAATTTTCTGATGAAACCTGAACTGTGCAGAAAACTAAAAGCATTTAATTATCTGATATGGGAAAGAAGTCCAAACATGTCTGAATATGAAATATATATAAGAGTATAATGATGTCTGAAAAACAACACTAACAACTCAATAATTGAATCTAGTCTATGTCTGAAAGCCTCTAACTAATATGAGTTGCTAGGACATGTCCCCAGCTAACTCTAATAATTGGAAACTAAGATGTATAGACTGAAAGATAAGAGCATATATAGCATCGTCGAACTATGAGGACTCACCACTGAAGCTGTTGAGTAAGGACTGGAAATTGAGCTAAGCGCGGTCTGGATGTTGAGCGCCTAAACCAAAATTATACAATGATGTAGCATAAAAGTATACATCAGTACTTCGAATGTACTAAGCATGCGGGCTATGTGCTAAACTGAACAACATAAAGACTGAACATGAAAATACATATTGAAGCATAAACTGAAAGATAAATTGGAGACAGTGACCAAGTACTAACATAAACATATAATATGTTGAACTGAATAATTGAAATGGATATTGAGTACATGGTCAATGCAATATAAGTCTGACTGTGGGAGGTACTATTAACCCACATACCCCAAGCTGAGCTAACTATGGGGCCAACCTGTAAACCTGGATGGAAGGGTGTTCATATCTTGCTAAAGGTACAAAAAATTCTGAAAATGATGTCCACAAGGCACAAGGGTGTCAAGCCTAGTTTGATGGGTGACCCCTTTAGAACCTATGGTGGCGCCGTAGTTCTGGACTCAGGGACTGCTATCAAAGGTCTCAGCCTAAACTGGAAGGTGAGCTTTCATCCCTTCTTCCACTCGGTGCTAAGTCAACTCCCAACTGAAGACATAAGCAATGAAATGCAAGCTGAAATACTGATAATCATTGTGAGAATGAAACATACAAATACTGAAACCGATGGCATTCTAATTCTGAAGCATGATTGTCTGAATTATCTGCCTAGCAAGTATAAATTATGAATACTGAATTTTACACAAGCTAGGGTTACCGAATTCTATACATGTGACTATGCTAATTCTCCAAGAAACATGTAATTTATATCACATAAGCAATAACACCTGAATTGCAATGAATCCTTAAGATTTAGGAACCCTAGGTCTGAATAATTCATAGAGAACTATAGAACTGAATTGAATCTAGGAACTCAATGGGTGGAAGGAACCCAATGATGAAATCCCACATACCTGGAGAAAAATCTATGGAGAAATCCTTTGATTTTTTTAGGGCTGAGCTCGAAGGAACCTTCTTCTTGTTCTTGAGAGAAACTGTCACCTCGTTTCTCCTTTTCTTTCTAAGTATCTGAGGATTTTAGGAGAATAGGTGATTTAGGTAGTTTTTGACTAATTTACTAGGCTTAGACTAAGCAAAATGATGTAGCTTAGGCTTTAAAATAGGTAGAAAAAGTCTAGAATGCCCCTAGAAATTTTAAAAGAAAACTGCTGAAATTTGCGACTCAGGTTCCACAGATGGAAACCACGACTCGTGGAAACTTCCACGGCTCGTGGAACCCGGTCATGGTTTCCTGTGTAGGAAATTTGGGCTACTGGAATGGGGTTCCATGAGGGTGGTTCACGACTCATGAAAACTTCCACGGATCGTAGATCCTGGGCACTTGGGTTGAGCTACAGGAAAAGGGTTCCACGAGAGTGGTCCATGACTCATGGAAACTTCCACGAATCATGGATCCCGCTCATGGATCCTAGGAGTTCATCTGCAGGAAGGTTTTCACGGGCAACATCTATGACCCATGGAAACTTCTACGGTTTATGATTCCTGTTCGTGAACCTAACTTCAGAGGGGCTGGTCTCTGATATGAGTTCCACGACTCCAGTCCATGACTCGTGGACTATTCTACAGCTCATGGATCTGACTCGTGGAATGACTGACAGTTGAAAATTTTATTTCTTTCTAGTTTTCTAAGCTGAGCCTAAGCTTGGAAGTTCTGGGGTGTTACAAAATCTCCCCCGTGGAATCATTTGAATAAAGACTAAACAAGATGAGTTTTGAGGAAAAGAGCTGCAATCCCTACCAACTGAGTACTAGAAACTGATGTCTAACTGAACTTAGTTCCATGGACATGCAAATATGCTGAAATACAAGGTTGATTGAGGAAACAAGATGATGAGAATGAATTACACAAGAGTAAACTGAGAGACTGGAGAAGAACTATTACCTCAAGCTGAAACTGAATCAGAAGGGAAGAGATGAGGGTACTTGGCCATCATGGCTACTTCTGCTTCCCAAGTAGCTCCCTCGACGTACTGATTCCTCCATAAAACCTTCACCGAAGATACTTCCTTATTTCTCAACCTACAAACCTAACAGTTAAGAATCTCAACTAGGACCTTCTCATAGGTGAGGCTATCCTTCACAGCCATACTCTCCGAAGGTACAATCAATGATGGATCACCAACACACTTTTTCAACAAAGAAATATGAAAGACTGGATAAACCGCTACTAGTTCTGCTGGCAACTCTAACTCATAAGCCACATTACTAATCCTTTTCAAGATTTTGTAAGGACCTACATATCTGGGACTAAGCTTCCCTTTCTTTCCAAATCTCATCACCCCTTTTATGGGTGACACTTTCAAGAAAACCCAATCCTCAACCTCAAAATCTAAGTCCCTTCTCCTCACATATGCATAGGACTTCTGATGACTCTGAGTTGTCTTTAGTTTTCCTTTGATGAGCTGAACTTTCTCCATAGACTCATGAACCGAATCTGGCCCAATCAAGGTTGCTTCACCTACTTCGAACCAACCAACCAGTGACCTATATCTATGCCCATAAAGTACCTCATATGGGGCCATCTAAATCGTGGAATGGAAACTGTTATTGTAAGAAAACTCTATAAGAGGTAGGTGATCATCCCAACTACCCTTGAAATTTATCACACACACTCTCAGCATGTCCTCTAAGGTGTGAATAGTATGCTTTGCCTGACCATCCATCTATGGATGAAATGTTGTACTGAGATTCACCTGGGTACCAAGACCTTTCTAAAATGATCTCCAGAAATGAGATGTAAACTGAGGACCCTTATCTGAGATGATAGAAAAGGGCACCCCATGCAACCTAACTCTTTTGCTAATGTAGAGTCTGGCATAGTCCTCCACTGAATCTGTAGTTTTGACAGCCAAGAAGTGAGTTGACTTAGTAACTCTTTCCACTATCACCCAAATGGAGTCATGCTGTCTGCGAGTACGACGTAAACCCATAATGAAATCCATGTTAATCACCTCCCACTTCCAAGTAGGAATGCTAATATCCTGAGTCACACCTCATGGTTTCTGATGTTCTACTTTCACCTACTGACAGTTGAGACACTTAGCCACAATATCTGTAATGTCTCTCTTCATGCCGTTCCACCAATAGACTTCCCGTAGATCACGATACATCTTAGTGGCACCGGGATGAATAGAATATCTGGAATTATGGGCTTTTGTAAGGATCTGCTGCCTCAACTCACCCACATTAGGTACATACAAATGACCCTGGTAGAAAAGCACACCATCTCCCACTTTGGAGAAAACCTCTACTCTCTGCTAATGAATTGCACCTTTCAACTGAAGCAATATGGGATCACTGTCTTGTTTCTCTTTAACCTCTTCTACCAATGAAGATTCTGATCCATTCTGGACTATCACACCACCATATGTCGTGTCTATAAGGCAAACTCTTAAACGAGAAAGCATGTGAACATCTTTGGCTAATTCTTTCCTCTCTTCCTCAACATGTGACACACTACCCATGGAAAGTCTATTGATGGCATTAGTCACTACATTGGCTTTACCTGGATGGTAGAGCACGTTCATATCATAGTCTTTGAGGAACTCAAGCCACCTTCTCTGATGAAGATTCAACTCTTTCTGGGTGAACACATACTGGAGGCTCTTATGATCTGTGAACACATCTATATGGACACCATACAAGTAGTATCTCCAAATCATTAGGGCAAACACAACAGCTGCAAGCTCAAGGACATGAGTCGGGTAGTTTTTCTCATGGACCTTAAGTTGTATGGAAGCATAAGCTTTGACCTTACTTTTCTGCATCAAAACACATCCCAGGCCAACCTTAGATGCATCACAATAAACTACGTATCCATTTGAACCCTCTGATAGAGCCAAAACGGGAGTTGTAGTCAACCTGGTCTTCAATTCTAGGAAGCTATTCTCACACTCATCTGAACACTGAAACTTTACCTTTTTCTGAGTCAACATGGTCAATGGGGAAGCTATGGATGAAAATCTTTCAACAAATCTCCTGTAGTAACTAGCCAAACCCAAGAAGCTCCTGATGTCTGTCGGAGAGGTGGGTCTTGGCCAGTTTTTCACTGCCTCAATCTTCTGAGAATCGACTCGGATTCCCTCACTAGACACCACATGACCAAGAAAAGCAACTGATTTTAACCTGAATTCACACTTACCAAACTTAGCAAATAGTTGGCGCTCCTTGAGAGTTTACAGAACAACTCTCAGATGGTTTGCACGCTCCTTCTCACTCCGAGAATAAATGAGTATATCATCAATAAAGACGATGAAAATAAGTCTAAATACTATTTGAACACCCTGTCCATTAAGTCCATGAAAGCTGCAGGAGCATTTGTTAGTCCAAAAGACATAACTACAAATTCATAGTGACCTTACCGAGTCCTGAAGGCTGTCTTTGGGATGTCACTATCTCTGACTCTGAGCTGATGATAGTCGGATCTGAGGTTTATCTTAGAGAAGCAACTAGCACCCTGAAACTAGTCGAACAAGTCATCGATCTTGGGGATGGGATACTTATTCTTGATTGTGACTTTTTTCAACTGACGGTAGTTAATTCACATCCTGAGAGAACCATTTTCTTATGCACGAAGAGAACTGTAGCACCCCATAGAGAGATGATGGGTCTGATGAAGCACTTATCTAGAAGGCCTTTCAACTGTTCTTTCAATTCCTTAAGCTCAGTTGGAGCCATTTTGTATGGAGGAATCAAAATAAGCTGGGTATCTGAAAGGAGATCTATTTCTGAAGTCGATTTCCCTTTCCGGAGAAACTCTGGGAAGATCTTCTAGAAACACTTCTGGGAATTCATTCACAACTGGTACTGACTCAAGAGTTGGGGTTTTGGTGTTTGAATCCTTAAACCGAACAAAATTATAGATATACCCTTTGGAAATCATTTTCCTTGCCTTAAGGTAAGAGATGAACTGACCTATAGGCACTGAGGTACTACCTTTCCACTCTAATACTGGCTCATTTAGAAACTGGAATCGAATGACCCTAGTTCTGCAATCAACTGAGGCATAACAGGAATGTAACCAATCCATTCCTAGAATAATATCGAAGTTAGTCATTTCTAACTCTATAAGATCGGCTGAGGTGACTTTCTGGGAAACTATGATAGGACAATTTATGTATACCCATCTAACTATAACTGGATCACCAACTGGAGTAGAGACTGAGAAGGATTCTGGGAGGATTTCTAGACTGACACTGAAATTTACTACTACATAAGAAGTTACAAAAAAAGTATAGACCATGGGTCTAACAATGCATAAATATCTAAATAGAAGACTTGTAATGTACCCGTGACCACATCGGGAGAATCCTCCTGTTATTGTCGAGTCTGAAGATCATACAACCTATTTTGGAGCTGACCACCACTTGTACCAGACGAGGCACCCTACTCAGTTGGGCAACCCACTAGAGCTATTGTAGAACTGGCCTGATTATGCGAACGAGTATCCCTGCCCTTCTAAAAATCTTCTGGCACTCTTTCATTCTGTGGCCTGGCTTACCACACCCAAAATAATTACCACTGCCTGCCATGCACTCACTTTGGTGGTTCTTACCACTTCTTACAAACTGGATGAGTGCACCCGCTAGTAACTGTACCTTGGGACTTAGATCTTGGTGCTCTATCCTGTCTAAACTTAGGCACTGGGGCACTAGCAGAAGATGGGGCTGGAGCTGAAGATTTCTGACAAAACTGGGAGCGGTTACAACCCTCTGACCTCTGCTGAGAGTAGTTAAAGTCACCTATTCTAGCTCTCTTACTGTCTCCTCCCCTCTCTTTGATTTTCTCCTCCTCGATCTGCTGAGCATAAGTAACCAACCTGGAAAAATCCATCTCCTTAACCAGCATAGCAGTCTTGCACTCCTTGACCACATTGTTAGACATACCAGATACGAACTTACTCATACGGGCCTTGGATTCAGCTACTATTGCTAGCGCATACTTGGACAACTATGTGAATTGAGTGCGTACTCCATCACACTCATATCATTCTGCTTACAATTGATGAACTGTTGGACCTTGGCTTCCTTGAGCTTAAGTGGGAAGAACCTATCCAGAAATGCAGTCTTTAAGTGGTTCCAATCCACTGGACCTATATTAGCACAACGAGATTCCTTCCACTGCTGATACCAAGTATAATCCATTCCCTTCAGCTGGTAGGTGGTTAAATTTGCACTCTTAACTGGGGAGACACCCATAATATCTGTCACCTTCTGAATGTCATCAAGAAATTCCTGTAGATCCTCTTCGAACTTAAACCCATGAAATTCTGGAGGGTTCATTCGAGTGAAGTCTCGGACTCTAGATGCGGTAGAGTTGGTCTGAGGTGGAGCTGGTGCCACAACCTATTGATTGACCTGAGTGGTCATGGCCTGAGAAAGCACCTGTAAAGCAGCCCTGAATTCGGCATGAGTGACTTACTCATTCAGAGGGTCTGCTGGAGATGCTGGTGCCTGCTGGTTCCTGGAGTTGCCTCTTCTGGGAAGCATTTTCTATAACGTGTAGAGCATTAGTTAGAAGGAGATTAAATAGAGTTCACACTCTATAGTACGAGCTAGAAAATAAATAATGGGAGTTGTTCCTACTGACGTCTTATAGATTCTCCCTCATAAGTATGGCGTGCTTCACACTCATGAAGAAGACTCTAATTGACGCAACTTTTAGACACCCTAGGACACTTGAACCTAATGCTCTGATATCAAGTTTGTCACGCCCCGAGGCTACCCCCTAGATGTAACACAGTGCTTAGTATCACAAGTGACCCAAGCTAACCCATGGTCTAGCATGACTAGATAATTTTTTGATGAAACCTGAACTGTGCAAAAAACTGAAAGCATTTAAATATCTGAGATGGGAAAGAAGTCCAAACATGTCTGACTATGAAATATATATAAGAGTATAATGATGTCTGAAAAACAACACTAACAAATCAATAACTGAATCTAATCTATGTATGAAAGCCTCTAACTGATATGAGTTGCTGGGACATGCCCCCAGCTAACTCTAATAATCAGAAATTGAGATGTAAAGACTGAAAGATAAAAGATTATCTAGTGTGCTCAAGCTATGAGGACTCACCACTGAAGCTGCTGAGTAAGGACTGGTAATCGAGCTAAGCGCGGTCTGGATGCTGAGCACTTGAACCTACATCATACAATGATGTAGAACAAAAGTATGCGTCAGTACTTCAAATGTACTGAGCATGCGGGATATGTGCTAAATTGAACAATATAAATACTGAACATGGAAATACATACTGAAGCATAAACTGAAAGATAAGATGGAGACAGTGACCAAGTACTAACATGAACATATAATATGTTGAACTAAATAACTGAAATGGATACTGAGTACATGATCAAGGCAATATAAGTCTGACTGTGGGAGGTACTATTAACTGACATACCCCAAGTTGAGCTAACTATGGGGCCAACTTGTAACACTGGATAGAAGGGTGTTCATACCTTGCTAAGGGTACAAACAATTCTGACGTGGATCCACTAAACTGATGTCCTCAAGGGACAAGGGTGTCAAGCCTAATCTGACGGGTGACCCCTTTAGAACCTATGGTGGCGCCATAGTCTGGGACTCAGGGACTACTACCAAAGGTGTCAGCCTAAACTGGCAAGTGAGCCTTCATCCCTTCGTCCACTCGATGCTAAGTCTACTCCCAACTGAATACATAAGCAATGAAATGCAAGCTGAAATACTGGATAGCTCAAATACTGATAATCATTCTGAGAATGCAACATACATATACTGAAATAGATGGCATTCTAATTCTGAAGCATGATTGTCTGAATTATCTGCCTAGCAAGTATAAATTATGAATACTAAATTTTACACAAGCAAAGGTTACCAAATTTTGTACATGTGACTATGCTAATTCTCCAAGAAATATGTAATTTATATCACATAAGCAATAACACCTGAATTGCAATGAATCCCTAAGATTTAGGAACTCTAGGTTTGAATAATTCATGGAGAACTGAAGGACTGAACTGAATCTAGGGACTCAGAGGATGGAAGGAACCCAAAGATGAAATCCCACATACCAAGAGAAGAATCTATGGTGAAATCCTTGGATTTTTTTAGGGCTGAGCTTGAAGGAACCTTCTGCTTGTTCTTAAGAGAAATTGTCTCCTCTTTTCTCCTTTTCTTTCTAAGTATGTGAGGATTTTAGGAGAATAGGTGATTTAGGTAGTTTTTGACTAATTTACTAGGCTTAGACTAAGCAAAACAATGTAGCTTAGGATTTAAAAGAGGTATGAAAAGTCTAGAATGCCCAAGGAAATCTTAAAAGAAAACTGCTAAAATTTGCGACTCAGGTTCTACGGATGGAAACCACGACTCGTGGAAACTTCCACGGCTCATGGAACCCGGTCATGGTTTCCTGTGCAAGAATTCTGGGCTACTGGAAAGTGGTTCCATAAGGGTGGTTCACGACTCGTGGAAACTTCCATGGATCATTGATCCCACTCGTGGATCCTGGGCACTTGGGTTGAGCTACTGGAAAAAGGTTCCATAAGAGTGGACCATAATTCATGGAAACTTCCAAGGATCGTGGATCCTGGGAGTTCAACTATAGGAAGGTTTTCACGGGCAGTATCTACGACCCGTGGAAACTTCTACGGTCCGTGATTCCCTTTTATGAACCTGACTTCAGAGTGGCTGGTCTCTGATCTGAGTTCCACGACTCGTGGACTATTCCATGGCTTGTGGATCTGACTCATGGAATGAATGACAGTTGAAAATTTTATTTCTTTCTGGTTTTCTGAGGTGAGTCTAGGCTTGGAAGTTCTGGGGAGTTACACCCTTAGACTTCCCAAGTCACCTTAGCCTGTAGACTTCTAAAATCACCTTACCCTTAGATTAAATACCCAGAAATAAACCAACTAACTGCCCAACCCAACAAACTACATTTATATTACCATTTTCAAGTGTACGGACCTCTGAAGGATCCCTAGGGCAGTCCCCACTCATGATACTAATGCCCAACAATACACTCCAGACTCTCCGTCTACCTTTTAACTCCAATCACATGGAATGGGTTCAACACTTATTTAGTAATGACAGTTAACCAACAATATGACTAGACTATAAGTCTCTTCCTTAACTTATCAACTACATGTAACCAATTAACAACCACTGACAACACTAAATGACAATAGTATATATCCTTTTAACATAACCTGGACCTACCAAGGATCCCTAGGACATCACCTATGTGTTAAACATGCAACCCCAGTCTAAACTAAGACCAAACTCACATTTAAATATAATCACCGACCTCTCATGGACCATATACATAAATCACAATTCAAGAATACAACCTGGTCCACTCATGGAACCATCAAAAGAACAATTAATACAAGTAAATCAAACCCGTACCAGGAGTGGTACCCGAGCCAACTAATATGAATCTCGTACTAGACTTGGTACCCGAGCCAATCGAAAAGTATCTCGTACCAGGCATGGTACCGATCCAACCAATATGTAAAGTATACCAGGCGTGGTACCCAATCCAACCGAATGTCACACAAAAATCCAATCAATCAACAAACAATGAACGGAAGCATACTTGTAAACCAACAAGCAATAACACAAGTTCATTTCACAAGACTGATTACCTGATAGGTAGACATTCACCACCTCATTTCCTAAGCATGCAACTCACACAATACTAAGCGATAGTACCTGAACATATATTGCATATTGAGAAATCAATAACCATCACCTACCCCAACCCCAGGTACGTAGACCCAACCCTGAATATCTTGTCCGAAGACTCGGTTTCCCTTTCACCGCTTAGATACCTACCAACAATTACATCAAGTCTGGCATCCCCCTTCTTAGACAACACAATACAAGGAAGACAACCCGTGACATTGGTATTTCAACCATCATTACTCACTCTACCCTTTTATAGCTATTCATTTCTGAAACTCCCTCTAACTAGACATCTCATTACCCAAGGCATTTTCGGTTCCTCGAACCTTCCTCAACAGTCTAGTCCATGGGTTCTTGCATCACACATCACATAAAAATTATGAGCACCCCAATTATGACAATACATTATCCTAACCCCATCATTTTCTATTCTAATCCAGTCAAAACACAATACTCCTCCAAACTCCGTGCTTGAAGGCCTAAGCATGGTTTTTCCTTTTCATCTATACAACAATACAAAATTAAAGTAGGTCAATATCTACTCAATGTGAAGAAAACCTAGCCAACTTGGATGCCAAGCAGATGTACAATGCATTTTCTAGCTCCGTGAAGGCGTTCTCTGACGGATGACAAGCTCAAAATCCATGGTTTTACGCCTTTTTAGCCGGAATCTCGCCTCCCCATAGCTCCCAAGCCTTGGAGCATTCTAGGAGAGTTTTTGGAGAAACCCTCATATGGTTTCCAACTGAGGAGGATAAGTCTTTTATTAAAATTGCGTAGCTGAGCTACTGCCTCCCGTCACTTTGCTATAGTGGATGGCTGCCCGCTATAGTGGCAGTGCTATAGTGGAGAAATGTCCACTATAGCAGAGTGACATCGGCCTGGATCAATTTCAATCAAAAATCCAAAATTTTCTACCATGTCACCCTATTTTAAATCAAAACATACTCTAATCGTTCCCGAAATTCGTGACATTGTGATTTCTATAATAATGGTGGATCCAGTCGTTACATCGCTTGGATTGATCTTTGTGCTTGCATACAAGTGAGATGCCTTTAATGGCTTGTTTTTCTTATTTCATTCATTGAGTCATTGACGAGTTGGTTTTATGCGCCTATTGTTTTACTACCATTGCAAATTATAAATTCATGATTAGCGCCTTTGAGGGGCCTATTTTTAATGATTCATGAGCATATAGTTCACAAACTCGCCTTTGTTAATAGTAGTTACAATAAACTCTGAGGGTTTTATTTCAACTACAGTTCTTTCCCAAGGAGAAATTTTTTTCTTTTCTTTGTTTTTGTTGTCCAACCGGGTGGAAATTCCCTATGATAGATTGTGAGGTGATTTTCTTAAGGAAAAATGTCAATTTTAGTTTTTTGTGTCGAGTCTGTGTCATACTTGTCTTTAGCGGGAGCACCAAAAAAAATTCTTGGCAAAATATTTTAAATTGAGAAAAGAGGGAAATGAAATTCAAGCATACTCTTTGTCATGATCTTTAAATTTATTATTTGGATATTTGTTCATAAATGAATTGCTTGAAACTCGGAATAGCTTATGAAAAGTCATTCATTTTAATTTAGTTTGAGAATACCTTTTAACCATGAGTGTTTGTGATGCCTTGTGGTGAGATCTTCGTGTATTCTTTTGTGTGCATTTAGTCTAGAACTTGACCGGGTTGTGATTCAAGATAAAATCCTACATGTTGCTTTGCTTGGAAGATGATCTTAGGGCGTCTTTGAACCATCACTTTACAAAACTCCTTTTATTTACATTTATCCTAGTCAACCTCTTTCGAGCCTTTGACCTTTCTTTGGCAACCTTATTACACACCTTTCCCTTTTTGAAACCTCTCTTTTAGAATCTAACCTCCCTTAATTCTTAGAAAACAAATATGTTGGCTAAATGTCTAGTTTGGATAGGAAAGAAATACAATTGTGGGGTGATCGATGTAGGCAAAAGCCTTAGTTTGGGGGTGTGCCAATGGAATCTAAAGGAGGTATTGGGCTTAAGTTTGGAGCACAATTGTGGGGTGATTGATGTAGGCAAAAGCCTAAGTGCTTGCAATGAATAAGGTTAATGAAATAATGGTGCTACCTTTCTTTTTGAATGTTAAAAGAACAAAACAAGGGTGTTGGGATGAACGATTTAGAGAATACTTGGGATATCAGAGGGGGAAATAAGGTGAAGACAAATCAATGATGTGAGCGTTGAACTTGAATTTCAAATTATAATGGTAGGGAGGTTTTAGTCACTTATCCTAAATTATTACCTTCCCTTTACCCTAGCCTTCATAGATACCCACAAGTCCTTAGTGATTCCAAGCTTTGCAACTTTACATTAGTGGAGAATTACATTAAGGGAAAGCCTATGGTTCTATGTGTGGGCACTTGAATTTCTAAAAGAGTGAGCATCAATTGTCTATCCTATAATCCCTATTGTTGTGAAATGCATGAATATGAGGGGGATTCTCTCTTGTCGGGGGTGGAATTACAACCTTGGTGAACATGGTGAAATCTTGATCTCAATTAGGGAGAATGAATACGACAAGTTATGAAGTGAAATTGAGACGTTCTGAAAGTTTAGTGTCAATGACTTGAGATGCTAATTGGTTTTGTTTTAGGTGAAAATGTTCCCCGATTTTGAATGAAAAAGTGAAGTCTCTTGAAGATCATCCTGAAATGATTTTATTGCCTTATTCTTATGGTGGTGCCAATCAAGTTTGGTGTTTTGTTTGAGTCTCTTTGTTTTTAGTCTTGTTGTTTTAATTGTTTTGATTAAGTCTTACTAGTCTTATTTTGATCCGTTATCTTTGAAGATTGAGTCAATCCTTTACTTAAGTGAGTGTCTTGAGGACAAGCAATAGTTTAAGTTTGAGAGTTTGATAAGTTGGTAATCTATCAACTTATTGAGCTCTTAAGCATGAATTATTGCCTCAATCTTGTGCTTATTCGATGGATTTTATATCTTTAACCTCTCATGTGCATGCATTCCTAAGAATTGGTGAAGAACAAGGATTTGAAAACAAAAGAAAAGAAAGGAAGGGGAAAAAAACCAAGCGATGAGCAAAGGAAAGAAGCCAAGTCAAAATCTAGTGACTGCGAAGCACAGAAGGCTACTTGCGGGCGTAAGTGAGCCACAAGTGGAAGGAAAAAGCCAAGTATCAAGATAGAAAATATAGACCTATTCTTGGAAATTGCGGGTGCAAGTGAGCTTCTACGGCCCACCAATAAAGTGTAAGATAATCCAGTGCACTCGCAATAATTTAAGGCACTTGAGAACCGCAAGTGGGAAATTACGCCCACAAATGAGCCTTAAGTGAGCCGCAAGTGTCAAGGCAGGAATATTTTTATCCAGATCTTTTTAACCGAGATTGGAGTTTTCAAGGATGACTTTTGGAGATTCTAACTTTTCATTCTAATTTTGAACTTTCATCTCTGAGTATTGTACTAAATAGTGAAGAGAAGTACTAGTGACTTCATCTTCTCCAGGTGGAAAACACTATTATTAACAAATTAAAGCTTAAATTTGGATTTATTTTTATTAATGGATGATATTGAAGAACAATCTCTTGGTATAATTTTTCTTTCTCTTTTCATGAGTAGCTAAATCCATATCTAGGATTGTGTACAATGATGAGTGTGTAATTATGATTGGGTATTGATTAATTGCTATTAGATTTGATTATTATATATGGGTCTAATGACTTTTTCAAGTTTTAATTATAAAATTGGTGGTTGCAAACATTGATTGAGTCCTCTAGTTCTAATCTTGCTTGAGAAAGGGGGAGATTAGAATTGAGTAAATCTCATTAGTGAGGATTTAGAAATTTTCGTATCTAAGGACTAAAGCTAGAGATAGTTTAGCCCACTCAAGCTAAAGTTGGTTGATTAATTATGCATTGACTTAGGGGTTTGCGAGAACCCAAAGTAGACATGCTTTTGGTTTGAGAGACCTTGAGCATAGCCCAAACCAATGCTACACAAAGTAGACATGCTCTTGGTTTGCGAGAACCCAAAGTAGACATTACTCTTGATTCAATCGAATTTGTTACAAACAAACCCCCTTTCTTTACTTATTGTTGTTTTCACGCATTATGCAAGCTAATAGTGAATTGAAATATAAAATTTAGTTCAATATATGCCTAATCCTTGTGGGATCGACCCCGACTCATAGTTGGGTAGTTATATTGTCAACGACTACATACACCATCTCTTGATTGAGAGGGTGAATTTGGTCATTACCAAAGGGGAAGATATCGAGTATCATACGAGAACCTGCTAAACATATATACTGAACTCATGATAAAGTTGTAATCTAATAAGCAGCGGAATAGATACCAATATATATATATTAAAACATAGATATTTGAAGGGCCCACTGGGCTAACTATTCAACCAAAATAAAAACTAAGTCTAAGAAGCCTCTAAAGAGTTTGTTTCCAAATATCTTATAACTGTTCAAAACAATAGCCACTATATGATACATACATGTCGCTAAAACATAGGCTCTAGACATCTGACAACTCCAGATAGAGATGGAGCTTATCAACTGATCACTTGGAAGGCACTGTGTCTACCATGGTTGTATGCTATCTTGATTACATGAGCCTGTATTTATGAAAATGCAGCACCCTAAAAAATAGGGACATAAATACATATAAAACATATACTGCTATGTAAAGCAGATTGAATAACAAGCAGACATGTGAGAATGCTCAAACGAATCAGATATCAAAGATGAGCAATTGAGCATATAATACTAGAAGTATAATCTGAAACTGAAACTAAAACTATGAACAACCTCAGAGGTCCTTATATAACGTCCTATGCATTATTCATTTATATAGATAATACCTGGAATTTTTCAAGGTGATAACTTTACTTCTTTATATAGCTTCTTTCTTCTTTCTGTAATATTAACTATCAAAAAGTCACAGGATGGCCTACTGTAGGCGATCAGTGCCACCTATATGGAATTATAACAAACTATCACAATCATGTATGAAATCTCATAGTATGTGTATCGATGTCTGTCTATAAGTATACCCTCAAGGCTCTTTTATGGTCTAACCGCATGCCTGTATACTAAGTGGAATCCATGCCAGGAAGTTCCAGCTGATTTATCTGAATTATATATACAAAATAGTGTCGCACATAGTAGCCCTATAATACCCACCCTATATAGTAGAGTAGGTTATTATCTCACCTTGCTTCAAAAATCCTATAATAAGTGACTCATCATCTGAATCTGTCATATCAGAGTGAGACATTTATAGTATCTTATAAATCATATAACTGGTGATCTTATTATCAATTACTTACTTTTATCTTATTATTCATATATCTATGCGATATATATACATGTATCCCTACTCTAGATAATTTACTTTCTTTTATTACATGATGGATATAACATGTAACTTCTAAAAGTTCAACTGAAGACTCATACAGTCATATGAGACATGTAACTTTAGGCTTAGAAAGAGTACTATAACTCTATAGGCTTAGTACTTTCAGCATGAGGGAATCTAAAATAGCAATAGACTTTGCTTTCATGAATCATATAATTTGTGATGACCCTTTTATAGGAGGAATATGTGACTACGGGTCATGCCTTAATAGATGAAAGAGGTTTTAGCTTTATATACCTAACTTGAGGACTTCATTTCTCATGTCATGCCATTGATGTCCTTTAATAACACTTCCTATCTATAACATGATATCATTTATGATAGTATAAGTAGCTAACCAAGAATCATGAGAATTTTGGGAACATAATACTAACTCACGAGTGACAAGCTCAACAACTATGATAAGTAAATGGTGTATCGCCACACCCTTCTTATCCCCCGCTTTCCAAATGAGCTTATGACCTTTATATGAGATCAAGCTTACTCTCTCCATACTTAATTCATCATACATACCCTTTTGTAGATTAATTAAACATAAAATATTATGATTTGTTATAATTCAAAATCCACATGATACAAGGGTTGAGAAAATAATGGAGAAATCATGGGAAATTAGCTAGGAAAAGGTAACACCTTGTGATTTCTTGACAATATACATGTATATAGAAAGAAAAATATCAAGAACAGATGTTGCAATTGTTTTTCTTTCAGATAACCAACATTGTGATCCCGGCAACACAATACTAACTCACGAGCGACAAGCTCGATAAATACAATAAGTAAATAGTGTATCGCCATACCCTTCTCTTCATACGCTTCCAAAATGATCTTATGACCTTTATATGAGTTCATGATTACTCCCTCCATCCTTAATTTATAATATAAATTCCCTTTCATAGCTTAAATAAACATAAAAACTTGAACTCACGACTTTAAAACACCATCTGGTGATTTCCTTATTAAATACCGTATAAATGCTCTCACGAGATTTTATATGATGAGAAAGTTAAAAACTTACCTTTTGTAGACAAACCCTAGTGATTATTTGTCTAATCCTAGATGCAAAAGCTCAACTTCAAACAAGAAGTGAAGAAAAAGCTTTTAGCTAGTTTCTACCATGATAGCAGGTAAAAACTGAGCTCGAGCCTTGAAAAATTCTTACCTTAGATCTGTTAGAAACCATTTTGAGAGCTTATGGGTGAAATGTGAGATGGAAGTTATAAGAAATGAGATAAGTATCAATTTTTAATCTTTTAAAAAATTTCTACTGACTCAAATCTACGACATACTTTTGGTCATATATGATCCACAACCATGGATCAATCCACGGCCATGTATCCCACAATAATTTGGTGGTGCTTCAAAACTTGATTTTCACCCTCTCAGAACATTTTTATGGCCAAATTCATGGACTGCACCTTAAATCTACATATCGTACTTTTGTCCAGTAGATTGCCTCTACACTGCATATGTTATAGTAAAATGGTCATAACATTTACTCTAAAGTTGGATCGATGAGAAGTTTATTTTTTGGGGAACTAGAATCAAAGACCTCTCCTTTGATAAGTATTTAAACTTCTAACTCCCCATATATAGGGAGATATGCTTGTTCAGAGTCTTGCTATTCTGGGGATCATTGGAAATACTTTGGCACAATGAACCCTTTACTTCAACTTATATTTTAAGTCTCCCTTTAGACTCTAAATTTGGCCAAATATTCTAAATGGATTAATATAAGGGTTTCTTGATATTCTTATCCATTTGCAGCATTATTCTCCTATATCACACCGATTCATCATCGATTACAAGTTGAACAAGTACTAGAAGCTAGGAGGTATTACAAGATGTGTCTAAACTGATTATGGTCAGGACAGGGCCCTACCTAACCATAAAATCTATATGTACATTAAAATATGACTACATGAGTACTAGACTCACAACAGCTCCAAATAGAAGTGAAACTCACCTACTATTGCTAAAGGTGGAACTAATGGGCTAGTGAGGTAGTTTACTACCCTGAATGTTTGTACCTGTAGTGTTAGTGTATCCCCCTCCCCCAAGCACAGTGTCATGACCCAACTGGCCATGAGGGGCACCCACACTAACCCTCCGGTACAAGAACTATCTAACCCTAATTTAACCCAGTTAAATAGCCATTTTTAGACAATGCAATAATAAAATCAACTTTAACAATGATAATCATCGAAAAACTAATGATATAAGTGCAAAAATATTTCAACTATCTATTACATTCATCAAGACCTGAATGTTATTGTATAAGAACTCTAAACTAAAACATGTCTAAGATATCAAAAAGTTAATAAAATAAAAGAGAGTTTCAATGCTCGAAAGAAGGACAATGACCAAAGTGAAGATCCATGGCAGGCTGAAGATGTAGTGCTCACCTTTTGATCAAAATTAGTTGTCCCTGCTAGAGATGAGGTCACGTCTAAGCCTCTGAAACATGGTTTGCACTCAACAAAAGAAGAGTACGGGGTAGTATCAGTATAAATCACTATATACTGGTAGACAACATAGGTCGACTCAATTTAGAACAAGTATATAGATAATCAAACAATAATTAAAATAGAACTTCAACACTTAGCAAGTAGTTCAGTCAACAAATAATCACTTCAAGTCTAGCCAAACAAGGTTTGTAACGTATCACACGAGTCACCAGATATTATCACAAAGTCAAGAACTCAAAATCTCAGCAGTTATATCTCACGTGGATCTATGTCCACCTCACTTCCACGTAAGTAACTCAGTAACCTCAGTTTCACCTCACAAGACCCATTTCAACTCACCATAACAAACAAAATGTAAATGTGTACACACATGCTAAAGGGACTTATTTCTTCCCAACTAGTCATGACCTACAGGGGACGCACCAGGAAATATATATTGTATGAGTGTAGTACCCACTCTATAATAATAATAATAATATCAGTAGTAATATCCATACCAGCATGGTACCCAACCCATCATAGTAATGTCAATATCAATATTCGTACCAGCGTGGTACTCGACCCCTCAACCTATGGTTCCCATTTCTCTACCTCTCAGGATATATACAATGCACTAATTACAAGTACGCTTTATCATTATAAGTTCTTTAATCAACTTTAATATGCACAACTTATTCATTCAAGCATTAACAAGATCGCAATTATCAATTTCAAGTATGTCCGAAGACCAATCAACAAGTTATCAAATTAAAAGCATACGAGCGCTAAAACAAGTCTCAACTACAATTAAACTGTAACCGACCTCGACTGAAGAATTTCAATCACAATCAACCTTGCCATAGACTTGCCCTTCCTCAATGCTTCAGAACATTCAAAGTCTAAACAGAAAAACAATGGAGAGTAATTAATCATTTACTCTTTCATTTTTAGCCTTAGGGATTTAACCCTTTAATTCTACCCTTACTCGAGGTCTGTAGCATCTTCCAAGGGTCAATTAACTATTCCAATAATTCCACATTATTCACATGATCACTATTCATGGAGTTTCTACTCCAATTCCCCTTTTAAAGCCATTTTTATGCTAAAGGTCACATTTTTATGGAACCCAAGGTTCCCAAATCATCTAAACTCATGTTTAGGAATACAAATTTCATGCTATGAAGTGTTAAATGACAACTTAGGATCAAGTCTAGATGAATTTACATATTTCCATTGGGTTCTTTCCCACCTTTCATGCATTTAGGGCTCTAACCCAAAAAATCCATCATTAATCTATAATCTAATAATTCTACAAGGATTAATGATTATTAAACAAAGAGGTTAACAAAATAAATTACCTTGAATAAAGAAAGACATCCTAGTGTTGGGAAAATAGCCTTCTTGGAGATCTAGAATGAGTTTTAGGAGTTTGTGAAATAAAACTCAGAAAACTGACTTAAGTCAGGCAATCTAGCCCTGTCTGTCGCTACAGTTTTCACGCTACAGCAAGACCGCAGTGGCGAGACTTGACTCGCTATAGCAAGCTCTAACAAATTTTATCAGGCTTGTTATGGCAGGATTAAACCATTACAGCAGACTTGCTGCAGTGGGATTTCATCTGTTGTAGCAGTCTCCAAAACACTAACTCAGGAACTCAGCCAAAACTCCCCATTTAACAACACAAACCTTGATCCTAGACATCAGAGATCGATCCCAATGATGTAACCACAATAACCGATATTCTATCAACTCATTTATCAACCTGAAACTTCCTACAGGACCCTAAACCACTTGACTATCCATTAATGAACACCAAACTATCAAGTAGTACACCACAAAACTCAAATTACCACTTAAGCACATACAACCAGATTTTCATCAAAGCTCACCCTAGCTTGAGATATTATCAACTCTCACCTTAGGGTAAACCTTAGTTGGGTATTTACACCTTGAACAACACTATACTGATGGAATGGTCATTACATTAGATACCAATTAAACAATTGTTTGTCCCTAAATGGCAACAAGAAAGAAAGGGGAAAATAAGGAGTTACTTGAATCAGTGAAAAGTTGTAGATACTAGTTGCACATATCTGCTTTGGTCTCTCAAGTGGCCTCCTCAACATGATGGTTCTTCCATTGGACCTTTATAGATGCAATCTCCTTAGTCCTCAATTTACGGATATCTCTATCAAGAATAGCAATAGGTTCCTCTTTATAAGAGAGATTTTCATCTAACAGGACCAAATACCAGCGAATAATATAGTTACCATCCCCATGATATTTCTTGAGCATCAATACATTAAACACGGGATGAACTCCTGACAAGCTTGGAGGTAAGCCAATCTATAGGCTACTGGACCTACATTCTTAAGAATTTCAAAGGGTCTAACATACCTTGGACTAAGCTTACCACACTTATCGAATCTCATAACACCTTTCATGGGTGAAACTTTGAGCAATACTTACTCACCTTCCATGAAATGCACATCTCTTACTATTCTATCCACATACACCTTTTGCTTGCTTTGAGCCGCTAGAAGATTTTCTTGGATGAACTTGACACGATTTAATTTCTCAAGTCATGATGGCACCTACAACCCCCCTATAGGCGAACTAATCCCCATAGCCCCGAACAGTTAGTAATGGGTCATTGCCTAAGTGAAGCACGCATAATAGGGATAAAAAGCGGAAGAAGGTAAACAAGGCAAGGAAAAATGAAAGCAACCTGAATATATACACAAAACTACACCACCTGGTGTCAAAAGTACAGGAGCCACTACTAAAGATACATAGTACAAGAGAGAGCAAAAGTAAAATATACAACTATCTTTGAATCTACAAAAGAATCAACTGTGCCAAAAGAAGAGATATAGTCAATCCCCAGTTGCCAGGATCTCACCCTATGTCTCGGATATCCCAAAGGCTGCACAAGGTCCCCACGTCAATGGTGATGGCTCACACTAGGATCTTTACCAAGAAGATGTAGAAGTGTAGTATGAGTACCAATTGAATAAGCAACGGGTACCCAGTAGGCATCATAAGCCGACTAGGCACATATAAAATATAAAAGGAGTAGATAGGAAATAAGGAAAGAAAAGGGTCACAGAAGAAAATAGAGTGAAGTACATAGACGCTAGCAACAGATAGAAGGCAAAAAAAATACAAGTGCATTAAGCCAGCCACAAAAGAGGTATCACAGAACACAAATGAAAGAATAGAGAATGCACCTGGGTCCTTTCAATAACAGTAAATAAGGAAAGCTTAACAAACATGGCAGTGTACTGGTAACCTCGAATAAAGGGAGAGAAAAAAAGGCAACAAAAAATAAACATGTTAACAATACATCTCACAAGGTAAGGATGATCGAAAAGTAAACTAACAAGTAACCACAATAGGAGAAAGTAACACTAATCTACCTACAATCCCAACAAGCACCCATACACCCGAGGAATACATACAATTGAAGACAAACCCTATCCACATCCCATAATACCAGAGAGTACATTTAGCAAACAACAAACAAGGGGTGGAACCATGCAGAGATGAATGATATAATATGGTATGCCAGTGGTACTGTATGAACCTTCTCTGGCGCCCGTAGGCCCAGCAGGTAGGACCCATGAAAGGGCTTCCCCCTATACCTCTACTCCCACTTATACCCCTCATCTGGCACTCTTGGCCTGTAGCCCCTAGTGTGAATCGACAAGGTCCATGGAGGTCTCCGCGATCATATACCAACTCTCAAGATCTCATCATGCGTGCCTCGAGTCTATTCAGGTCTAAAATCAGTAATAAAACCATGTCTAGCACTAGGCCTGGTCGTGTCTAGTATCATCTTATGTACTCGTGTGAAAAAACAATATTTAATCCCTTTTACTTCAAGAAGATCCATTAAACCAATATTAAATCCATTTATAGCCATTAATAACTGAAAATGGGCCCTCAGGGCCATGCAAGGTTAGAAAACCGGTGATTGTTCGGCCTGCAGACTTGTAGTAGTAGTAAACCAATACAGAAAAGATCTTTTAATGACAATGATATGCTCAGATACAACCAACAGCTCAATATCAACCTACTGGCCCTGCACATGCTCAATCTCCTCTACAGCACAGATAACTAACTAGAAATCGTGAATCAAGTTTCGAAACTCATGGACACTTCCCAAATATCCTACTAATTATGGTCCAGAGGCATATGCAAAGGCCACTCAGTGCCGTAAGGGGTAATACTACCGTACTAGCTCAAATAATGAAGCAGAGAAATAAGAACGAACAACAAGGCCGGGGGGTGCCAGCCTAGTAATCCCAACCCAAGTAAGAGCTAAATTGTATAATTACATTCTATATAGGCCAAGTCTAAGATCGATAAGCCATAGCCTACCTGGCGTCCGATGAAAAGCTGCTGGAAAGACATCATCCAAGACCAAACTGCTCTGAGAAACCTGAATAGCGATCAAAATATCAAAAACATAATCTACTCATCAATACAAAGTTAACGACACCCATAATGCTAATAATTAGCTCAGTTAAAAATCTGGGTCAAACTAGGCCCGTGTGCTTCGTAAATCAAAATTGAAAACAAAAATTACCGTGAGGTTCCCAATGCTGCCAAAAACTCATGCTCAAAAATTGAGCATAATTTGGGTAAGAAAAGGGCCTAATACAGCCCCTTAATCCCAAAAGCAATTTAAGAATCAACCAGGGAAATTAACAAAAAAAGGGATGAGAAACTTAAAATTGGTAGCGAGAAATCCACCACAGACAAGGAATAAACCACACCAATACTCTAAGAAGAACCCACACTGAAATTTGAGCTTAGATCTCTAAAGAAAAATGGAGGATAGTGATATGAGACTTAGAAAAATAAAGGAGAAGAACCACTTAAAACTGCATGCGATTAGCGCACCTGTGGTCATAAAGAAGTTGGTACATCGCTGCAGCGGCGCCCAAACCACCACAAGGGTGGAGGTCAACAAAAACCTCCAACACTGTGGGTGCGTACAATTGTCGCAGGGGCGGCATCATAGGGGGTGGGTGAGGAGCGTAGGTGCATCCTCAACCAATGCCACCAATACTGCAGGTGCAGCACCCAGAGCGCAGGTGTGGCCAAAGCACCGCAACCGTGCCCATAGCAGAACCAAAAGCAATTAGCTGCAAACCCAACTAAAAACTTCTCCGATCACATCCTCGGGGATCATCCGGAGACCCACACATGCAAACGAGCTATGTTACCCTACCATAAATGGTACTTTATACTCAACAAAAATGGTAAAACTCCTGACAGAGATCATTTCAAAGAAGAGTGTGCCCCACGCCCAAAAACCATCTTTACCAAAATGGGACCTAATAGCCTAAAATGAGTCCAGAAGCCTCGAGACTCAAACCAAAGGTCCCTCTATCCCAAAGTTGACATTTCAGAGCTAATCACGCTGACAGAATTCCCATTCGATGCAGTCTTCTCCAAATGTTGACCAAAGTCAAACTTTTAACTCCTACTGGCCTGAAATCTTAGAAAGTGAGATAAAACCATACTGAAAGCTCCTAGGCACCGACCAAGGATCCAACTATACCAAAATCCATGTTCCGGAGCTGACAAAACTGTTGAAATTCAATTCTGAGCTTGCTTGCTAAGAATGTTGACTAAAGTCAATGATTTCCTAAGTTAAAGCTCTAAAATAGGGAAATGGTCATAATGGCCAAACGAACATCCCGGGCACCTAACCACTAGTCCCAGCAAGTCATAAATGACTTGGGGCCACTATAGGTAAGCTCTAATAGTACAAAAAAGTGAAAATACAGAAATATCCGAGAGGGTCATTACATTATCCACTACTAAAAAGGAATTTCATACTCGAAATTCAGGAAAAAGGAGTACCTGAAGGCTCAAACAATAGCGAATACTGAGCCCGCATATCTCTCTCGGTCTCCCAGGTAGCCTCCTTGATTGGATGGTGCCTCTACTGAACCATAACCACATGAATCTCTCTGGACCTCAATTTCCTGACATCTCTAGCTAGAATGGCTACCAACTCCTCAACAAAGCCAAACTCTCATCTACTGCACTAAATCCCACCGTAACACATGTGAGTCATCCAGAACATAATGTCGCAACTTGGATACATAAAAGACTGTGTGAATAGATGAGAACATAGGAGGAAAATCTAGCTGATAAGCAATATCACCAACCCTCTGAAGAATCTCAAACGGCCCAATATACATGGGGCTGAGCTTTCCCCACCTGCCGAATCTCATCACACCCTTCATGGATGATACTCGAAGAAATGCCCAATCACCAACCCTGAATTCTAAGGGCATGAAGTCTACGGTCTGCGTATCTCTTCTGCCTACTCTGGGATGCCCAAAGTCCGTCTTAAATAACCTAAACGCTGTCTAAGGAATTATAAAGTAGGTCTGTACTCTATGGATGGGACTCAAAACCATCAAACCAACCCACTGGTGATCTGCAACACCTACCATACAATGCCTCAAAAGGCGCCATGCAAATACTCGAGTGATAACTATTATTATAAGAAAACTCTGCCAAAGGCATGTACTGATCCCATGAAGCCTTAAAATCAAGAACACAGGCTCATAACATGTCCTCCAGTATCTGGATAGTCCTTTCGGGCTGGCTATCTATCTGAGGATGGAATGTAGTGTTGAGTTGGACCTCTGTACCCATTTCTTGTTGAATAGTCCTCCAGAACTGAGATGTAAACTGAGTACCGTAGTTTGAAATAACAGAAGTTGGAATCCATGCAAATGAACAACCTCACGGAGATAGATCTGAGGCAACCTCTCTGCAGTATAGGAAGAATGAACTGGTAAAAAGAGTTGCAGACTTAGTCAGCCTATCGATAATAACCCAAATAGAGTCAAACCCTTGAGAAGTGCATGGCAACCGTGCTATGAAGTCTATAGTGATCTCTTCCCACTTTCACTCAGGAATGGAAAGTCTCTACATCAATCCACCAGGTCTCATGTGCTCGAACTTAACCTGCTGACAGTTCAAACACTGAGATACAAACTCCACTATATCCCTCTTCATACTACTCCACCAGTAAAGGTGCCTCAAGTTCTCAATATATCTTAGTTGCGCCTAGATGGATGGAATATCAAGAATAATGAGCCTCACAGAGAATCAACTGTATCAAGTCCCCAACTCTCAAAACACAAAGGCGGCCATCAAATCTCAAGATACCATCAGAATCTAAAGTAGCCCTGCTGGCCTCACCCCACAAAACCTAATCATGAATATCACACAAACGCTGATCCTCAAACTGACACCGCTGAATCTGATCAATCAGAGTAGAATAGATCTCAAAACTGGCAAGAACTCTACTAGGATTTGACAAATCAAGACTAATCAAACGATTAGACAAGGACTGTATGTCCAAGGCCAACTGCCGCTCGAAAACTAAAAAAGATGCCAAGATGCCCATACTCACTATTTTCTAGCTCAAGACATCCGCACCACGCTTACTGATGTGAGGCCAAAAATATATATATTTAGCCATTAATTGCCTCACATTTTAGTACTTTTAATCATCTTTTGAGTACATATTATATTGTTTGGTACTTAATACCATATTTTTGATGTGTAGAATTAAAATGGTATGAAGATGAAGAGATTTGAAGCAAAATTGATCAAAAAGCGGGAAGAGAAAAAATAATAAGAAAAGAGGAAGAGACAAGAAAGGAAAAATGTAAGGTGACATCAACTAGTGGATCTAATAATTGTCTCATGATGATAGAATGATTGGATAATGATTACATAATAAGTGGATAGGCTGAGGATTAGAAAGATTATAATTGAATATCGACGAATTATAGAAAACGTACCTGAAGTGCCGAAGACAGTAGTTGCTCTATGCATGTTGGCGCGACAGAATCAAGCTCTCTGAATCGTATTTACTCCTTTGCGCCACTACCTTGCTGCACAAGCGTGGCACGAGCGTGATGGAATTTTATCCCGGGCCAATTTGAATTTGGTTTTTAAAAGTTCAGATCTTCCCAATTCTCTATAAATATATCCTAAAGCACAATTATTTCATAACTTTTGACCTAGGAAGAGTTGGAAGCCGCCGTGGAGGCCGGAGAAAATTGGGTCTATCTTTTCTTATTTATTATTTATTTATTTTTCATATTTCTTTTGATGATTTATTGTAATTGCTCCATGTCTATGTGGAGTTAAACTTCTCATTCTAGGATTATGGTAGCTTCATGATTATTGGTGTATGAACTTTAATTAATTTTTTAAGATATTTATCATCGTGCTATGGCTTGTGTGGTTACTTACTTTTTTTTTAGCTTAATTATTTGTTTGCTTGATCATCATTCAAATACTATTTATGGCGCATAAATTGGACTAGGAATAGAGAATTTTCATGCATAATAAGAAAAAGTAGGGCTTGGTTGTGAACCTTATAGGGAAAGGGGAACGATTCGCTAACGTGGATAGGAATATATGCGTTAGTCTTGCTTAGTTGATATGGAAGAGAAATTACATGCCCTTCACTATCGACCGATGACCATAGAATATAGGCATTTGGAATAGTCGAGGAGACCTAAAGTTGTTGACAAAATGCTCAATATGGTTAAAATCAACCCGCAACTAGTAACCCGATAGAAAATCAAAATCAGTTCAAGTGATTATTCAACATGATTGCTAGCGAATTCATAGCCCTAGATTAATTTCATCTCTTTGATTACGTAAAAATCTGCTCTTCGTCTGGTCAATTGTTCATTAGTTAACTTCTTTTTATTTCTAGATTAGTTAACCATAAATTCATCTTTGAGTTTTTCTGCTTGAATAAATAATTAGAAATAATTTAATTTAGTAAATAGTTAATCAAAAAGTCTTTGTGGGTATGATAGCTGGACTTAAAATTCTATATTACTTTACGATTATGTACACTTGCGTGTGTGTTATGATGCAATAAGTTTTTGGCGCCATTGCCGGGGACTTAGAAATTAACTATTTATATAGATTAAATTTTTTTTATCTATCTAAGTTTTATTTTTTAATTTTTTCTTATCTTTTTTAAAACAATAATTATTTTACTACTTTTTTTTGACATGGCATATTGGAATGAGAACGAGTCGATTGTTGGTTACTCATATTCTATTGATCTTTGTCTTCTTTGTGGAGGACCTCACCTATGGGAAAATTGTTCAAATCTTTCGATCTTTCGATCTTACGAAATGGGTTGTGTGACCCTTCTAAATCCTATGATTGGGCCTTCTATAAATGGTGTGGTAGTCAATAAAAAGATTGTTCTAAGTACTATAACCCTTCTTTGAGCCCTCATTATGATGATTTTAATAATGTTTGTGCTTCTGATAGTATTGATCCTTGCAAAAAAAAATTGGAGGAATATGGGGGTCACCTTAAGAAAATTACAGATGGGATGACACACTTCTTAGAAGGACGAGTGAAGCTCATTCAAGAGGTTGACATGTTTGGCTTGGATATTCACAACTTAAAAGATGAGTTGAGTGCAAGTGTTGATGTGTTTAACGCACAATAATTTAGTAATGAGTTGTGTGAGGCTGAAAAGGTACT
Source organism: Jaltomata sinuosa (assembly GCA_003996215.1). Classification (NCBI taxonomy): domain Eukaryota; kingdom Viridiplantae; phylum Streptophyta; class Magnoliopsida; order Solanales; family Solanaceae; genus Jaltomata; species Jaltomata sinuosa. The sequence continues at coordinate 247,169 of QJPP01007376.1, forward strand.
TATAAGCAAAATTCAGGAGCTAAAATTGGAGGGCCAACTATTCGACCATACTTTTACTGATATTGCCGATGTTGAGGAGGTGTACAAAAGTGAGAATACCATAAATAATGTAATTTTAGAGTTGAGGCATGTTGGACCTCATTCAAAGCACTTTTCGACATTGTGTTTGATTAGTGACATGAAAATGAGCCTTTCAAACTAATGGAGAAGTGTGCGGATGAGGAACAAGACCCTTATATTCTAAAATTTGTCATGTCAAGAAGACAAAATGACATTTCTCACTGAAGGGCCAAGAAGTGCAAGATGCGATATTTATTGATTGGTTCTTTTATTTTTATACCACCGCCTCTTGAGCGGAGTAGAAAATTTGATACAAAGTTAGGGGTGCAATTTATAAGTTCAAAGTGAAAGGAAAAGTGATGAACTTGATGGCGTCGTACCGCAATAGTAAATCAGGCGCTTATTGGGAGGCAACCCAATTTGTAATAGTGTAGCTTCTTATTTTTTATTTTATTTTTATTGTGTCATGTTTTATTTTGTATTTTATTTTGCAGGTTTGGGGAAGTCTGAGTACCCAAATTTGAAAGCTAATGAGCATGGCTTAAGCTTAAGTATGAGGTCATTCTCTCATTTGATTCATTGTGAAGAAACATGCTGCTAGGTAGGCCCTAGAGGGCCTCAGGGAGTAATTCTAACCCGGTTTTTATCTTATTTATTGCTTTGGGGATAAAGCATGATTTTGAGTGTGGGATGGGATATCTTCCGATATTTGTTAAGGATGACGTATGCCATAGGTTGTTGAGTTTTTTTAGTAAGATGAAAAAATTGAAAGAAAAAAAAAATCTTTTATTCTTGAGCTAGGTAGTTTTTAGCTTTTTATTTTTTAAGTAGAGGCATACTTCATCCATCCCTTGGTTTTTCTTTTCGATTCTTTTTCGAGGGGGAACCCTTTGAACCGAGTATCTTTTTAATTTTTAGGAGTAATTTATTTTTTGGAGAGAAAAGAAAAGATCTTTTGACTTGTTTGATACTAGCATATTTAGGCCTGAATTTGAATAGTACTTTTCTGTGAGTGTTTGAGTGTTAACAAAATAGCAAATCTCTTGATACCTAGGCTCAGGGTAGTGACTCTGTATATAGCTTATTCTTATTTTGAAGTTCTCTATGACCCTGTCTGTCTTAGAAGTGGAATTGATCCATCTTGATTGAGACTTGTGCCATGAGAGGTGAGGATTTCTTGCATATTCCATGTTTTGTATCTTAGTCTAGAACTTTCCTTGCATGTTATTGAAGCAAAATAAAATGTGTTGCTCTGTTTAGAAAATGATAATAGGCTTTCTTTGATATATCTTGTGAATTTCAGCCTGTTCAGATATTGTTACCACTAGTTAGTCCTTTGAGCATGTGGCCTTTTGTTTGGCAGCCATATTTTTGCCTTGATCTATTTTGTTGAATCACTAATTTTTGCACCCTGCTTTCTTGAGCACTATAGCATAGACCATGGTAAAATTATTAAATCTGAAGAAAAGAAATGGTCAAGTGTAAATGGTGAGCAATGATAGTTGCTTAGTGATGAAAAGGCCCTCTTTGAAAGATTGTGACATTAAAAAAAAGAAAAAAAAAGTTCTTGAGAAAAAAGATGATTGAAACGTTCTTGATATGATGATAATTACTAGTGAAAATAATTGTAGAAAAGGCTGAAAATAATGGGTGACGAAGTTCAAAAAAGTGCAAAGTGTTTAGGGAAGTGTAAGTCATATTATATAGTTTTCCTACCCGTCCCCTAGCCAACATTACAACCCGTTAAAGTCTTATTTGATTTTATTCGAGCATGCTTAATTAGTGAATATGTACATAATGGGAAAGCCTATGGTTCTTTGTGCACATATGTGGATTCGTTTGTGAGTGCGAGAGTTGTGCTTTCATGCTAAGTTCTTAATTTATATTCGATTCTTTAAATTGAGTATGTGGACTATTTCTTCTTGTGAGGGCACTTGTTTCATGATAGATAGGTGATGTTATTAACTTTCTTTGATAAGAGTAGGTGAGCGAGCTTAAATTTGATGAGTTAGAGTCCTTCTTTGAGGTTAGGAGGTTAGAGGTTTGTTGTTTATTTACATATCTTGTATAATAACCGGGAAGTGTACTTGATGTTGTAAGCTGTTGTATGGCCTAATTGTTTGTATCAACCAAAGTGATAGTGTTTCTAGCGTGATTTATTGAGATGAGCTTTAATATTTGCTCGAAGATGAACAAGAGTCTAAGTGTGGGATGTTGATGTGAGGCCAAAAATACATATATTTAGCCATTCATTGCCTCATATTTTAGTATTTTTAATCATCTTTTGAGTACATATTATATTGTTTGATACTTAATACAATATTTTTAATGTGTAGAATTAAAATGGTGTGAAGATGAAGAGATTTGAAGTAAAATTGATCAAAAGCGAGAAGAGAAAAAATAAAAAGAAAAGAGGAAGAGACAAGAAAGGAAAAATGGAAGGAGACATCAACTAGTGGATCAAATAATTGTCTCATGATGATAGAATGATTGCATAATGATTACATAATTAGTGGATGGGCTGAAGATTAGAAAGATTATAATTGGATATCAAAGAATTATAGAAAACGTACCTGAAGTGCCGAAGACAGCAGTTGCTCTATGCGTGTTGGCGCGACAGTGGCGCGAGAGAATCAAGCTCTCTGAATCTTATTTACTCCTTCGGGCCACTGCCTTGCTGCACAAGCGTGGCGCGAGCGTGATGGAATTTTATCCCGGTCCAATTTGGATTTAGTTTTTAAAAGTTCAGATCTTTCCCATACTCTATAAATATATCCTAAAGCACAATTATTACATAACTTTTTACCTAGGAAGAGCTAGGAGACGCCGTAGAGATCGGAGAAAATTCAGTCTATCTTTTCTTCTCTATTATTTATTTATTTTTCGTATTTCTTTGGATGATTTATTGTAATTGATCCATGTCTATGTGGAATTAAACTTCTCGTTCTAGAATTATGATAGCTTCATGATTGTTGGTGTATAAACTTTAATTGATTTGTTAAGACACTTACTTTTTCTTAGGCTTAATTATTTGTTTTCTTGATCACTATTCAAATACTATTTATGGCGCGTAAATTGGACTAGGAATAGAGAATTTGCATGCGTAATAATAAAAGTAGGGCTTGGTTGTAAACCTTATAGGAAAAGAGGAATGATTCACTAACGTGGATAGGAATATACCTGTTAGCCTGCTTAGTTGATACGGAAGAGAAATCACATGCCCTTCACTATCGACCGACAACTATAGGAATATAGCCATTAGGAATAGTCGAGGAGACCTAGATTTGTTGGCAAAATGCTCGATATGGTTAAAATCAACCCGCAACTAGTAACCCGATAGAAAATCATAATCAGTTCAAGTGATTATTCAACATGATTGCTAGCGAATTCATATTTCTAGATTGATTTCATCTCTTTAATTACGTAAAAATCTGCTCTTCGTCTGGTTCATTGTTCATTAGTTAACTTCTTTTTATTTCTAAATTAGTTAACCATAAATTTATCTTTGAGTTTTTTTGCTTGAATAAATAATTAGAATTAATTTAATTTAGTAAATAGCTAATCGACAAGTCTCTGTGGGTACGATATCTGGACTTAAAATTCTATATTACTTGTACGATCACATACACTTGCGTGTGCATTTTGATGCAACACTTGCCTTCCCCGGATGGTACAGAATAGTGATGTCGTAGTCCTTCAGTAACTCAATCCATCTCCACTGCCTAGAGTTCAGCTCTCACAGACTCATGATGTACTAAAGACTACGGTGGTCGATGTAAATCTCATAGTGAACTCCATATAGATAGTGCCTCCAGATCTTGAGCATGAAGACTATTACCGCAAACTCCAAGTCATGAGTGGGTAAGTTGCGCTCGTGATCCTTCAGCTTCCTCACTGCATAAGCTATCACCCGACCCTACTGCATCAACACACAACCAAGACCAACTGACGAAGCATCACAATACACTGAGAAGCTCTGACCCTTAACTGGCAATGTCAACACCAGAGCTGAAGTCAATAAGGCCTTAAGCCTCTGGAAGCTATCCTCGCACTGATCAGACCACTGAAATGGGATATCCCTCCTAGTCAGCCTAGTTAAAGGCGCTACTATGGAATAAAATCCCTTGATGAACTGCATGTAATATCATGCCAACCCAACAAAACTACGAACCTCGGTAGGAGTAATAAGCCTAGGTCAATCACGAATGGCTGCAATCTTTGTTGGGTTCATCCTAATCCCACCCTTAGACACCATGTGTCCTAGGAATGCTACTGAGTCAAGCCAAAACCCGCACTTTGAGAACTTGACATAAAGCTGATGATCTCTCAAAGTCTGGAGCACAATCCTCAAATGTTGCTCATGCTCCTCCCTACCCTACGAGTATACCAATATATCATCAATGAAGACTACCACAAATGAATTCGGGTAAGACTTTAGAACTCTATGCATCAAGTCCATAAAAGTTGTTGGGGTATTGGTCAACCCAAACGACATCACGAGGAACTCATAATGGCCATAATGTGTCCTGAATGCTGTCTTAGGGATTTTCTCTGCCCTAATCCTCAACTGGTGGGAGTCTGACCTCAAATCTATCTTAGAGAACACTGTTGCACCTTAGAGCTAATCAAACATGTCATTTATACGTGGCATCGGATACATGTTCTTTATAATCACCTTATTCAGCTGATAATAATCAATACATATCCACATCGATCCATTTTTATTCTTTACAAATAGAATTGGAGCACCCCAAGATGACACACTCGGCCTGATCAAACCCTTATCTAACAAGTTGTGAAGCTGAACCTTAAGCTCTCTCAACTCAGCTGGAGCCATACGATATAGAGTAATGGAAATGGGCCTAGTGTACGGCTCTAACTCAATGGCAAAGTCTACATCATGGTCAGGTGGAAGGCATGGTAGGTCAGTCGAGAACACATTTAAAAACTCTCTAACCACAAGGACTAACTCAAGAGAAGAAGTGTTGGTGCTAACATCCTGAACATATGCTAGATAAGCCAAACACCCGCGTAAAATCAACTTCCTAGCCTGAAGACAAGAAATTATCCCAGATGGTGTGCAGCCAATAAAACCCTACCACACAACCAGGTATACACCGGGCACGACTAAGGTAACGGTCTTGGCATAACAATCCAAAACCAATCGATGAGGGGATAAATAGTTCATGCCCAGAATCACATCAAAGTCTAGCATATCTAATATCATCAAATCAGCCCAAGTCTCAAGACCACTAACAGCTAGCAAGCATGATCTAAAAATCTGATCCACTACTAAAGAATTGCTTACTGGCGTAGCAACAGATAAGGGAACAGATAATGGCTCGCTAGCCAACCCCAAGAAAGGAACAAAGTAGGCAGAAACATACGAACATGAAGAACCAGGATCAAATAAAGTTGAAGCTGACTGACAGCAGACAGAGATCATACCTATGATCACTATATCTGAGGCTTCTGCCTCTAGTCTACTAGGGACTGCATAAAACTGATGCCGACCTCCACTTGACCAACCGTCATCCCAACTATCTGATCTGCCACGCTGGGCACCACCCCTACCTTGTACACAACTTTCTCTGACCAGTGGTTGCACTACTTTCAGAGGCTGAGCCAGCTGAGCGGCTGGCTGAACTGTACCCCGCTGGAGGCAATCCCTGGAAAAGTGACTAATAATACCATATCATAACAAGGCCCTGACAACCCACCTTGGCGAGATGAATTGGCTGAACCTGTATGGACACCACGGCTTGATGCCCCAGATGATATACCCCTCAATGACTGCATCACGCCCTGAGGCTACTCTCTAGATGTAACACAGGACCTGAGACCACTAGTGCCCTAAGTTAACCCTTGGTCATAGCATACTCAGATCAATACAAGAAATATAGCGGAAGCATACTAAATGAAGATAGGCAATCATAACTTAAATAAGAACAAGGTCTAAGAAATAACAATCCAACAACAGGATACAAGTCTAGCCATGTCTGAAGCCTCTAAATTGTCATAGGAGTTGATAGGACAAGACCCCAACTAACTCGAGAATCTGAAGGAAAGACGAACAAAATAACCAGACTGATATTAGTCCTCAAAGAATGAGGACTCACCAACAACTATCTAGATATTTGGCGTCGCCTAGCCACGAGCCTGATGAAGAGGACATGAACCTGCATCATCAAGAGGATGCAGCACAAGATATGAGTCAGTATTATAGGATGTACCGAGTATGTGAGACATGCATGAATATAGTAAAATCATACTTAAAACTGAGTTCGTGCATAAGAAAGCATCATAAGTAAATCTCATAGTTTAAAGCTTAAAGCATGAAATAGAAAAGCATTAGTCTTAAATCTTCATACGGGAGTTTCTCTTAACCGACATAAACCATGATGAGCTACATGGAGTCCAGTGTCATACACCCACACCAAAAAAGGTTGTCCTAACTGACCAAAGTTAGAGCCTTATCATATCAAGATTTTGTCATAAGCCACAGAGGGCACCTACGGTGGCATGTAGTTCTGGGACTAAGGGCAATCTCAACCCATCTAACTCAGTGCTAAATACTTCTCCCAAAACATATACATATAGCTCACATATCTTGTGGTATAATTTAATGCCAATTCTGTTTGAAAAGCATAAGTGTATAATCTAATACCATGCAATTCACATAGCTTCAATAGACATATCTAGATGCCAAACCTTTCATAAATCATAAATATATATCTAATGTCATGCAATTCATGCTTTAAAATCCTTAAAACTTAGAATAACTATAATTCAAAACATACTTTTCTTTCTAAATTCATAACTTCAAGAATTAGGCATGCAATTTCATAATACATAAGGCCATTTATCTAACATGCCAATTTTCACTTGAAATCATGCAATTCAATCGAATCATGCTAGAAATCATCTTTAATGCATGAGTTTTTGAAATCAATTAAGAAACCTCGAATAAATCATAGATAAGTAATGAGAAACCATGAATTGAAGCTTTAAAACTGAGCCCATAATTTTTGCCCCAAATTGGGTAAGAACCCTAATTTCATAAATCCATAAATCAAGGTAAAAATTATGAGTTTTTGAGCATAAGGATGAAAGGAATCCCTTACTGAATACCCACATACTTTAATTGAAGCTAACTCAACTGAAATTGAAAAGAAAAGGAGGCTTGAATTTGGAGCTTGAGACTTGGAGCTTGAAGTAGTTCTTTTCCCAATTTGGTAGATGAATGAGGGATAATGAGAGCCTTAGGCTAAATGGGATAGAAACCCTACTAAAAGTGTTCAAAATGACCTCACTTAGGAGTTAAAAGGGTGGGTAATTACAAAAATACCCCTAGGATTTAATTAGGAAAAAGCTGTTAAAAAGTTGGCTTCAGGAATCATGGATGGATTCCACGAGTCATAGACTAAACCACGGCTCGTGCTTTCCACTCGTGGTTCCTGGCTAACTCACCAGCCTGCAGAAGATTTTCTATGGGTCAACAGGACGGATCGTAGAACAAACTACGGTCCATAGACTCAACTCGTGATTTTTGGCCCAATGATCAAGCTACTGAAGAGGAACTACGAGTCAACAGGATGGTTCGTAGAATGAACCACAGTCCATGATGTTCACTCGTGTTTTCTGGGAATAAGGCAGACCTCTAGTTTTGAGTCCACGAGTGGACAGGATGGATCGTAGACTGAACCACGGTCCATAGAACCCACTCATAGTTCTCAGACCAGAGACTCACCCTGCAGACTAGAACCACGGGTTCATTCCACGACCCGTGGTTCAAACCACGGTCCATGATTTGGACCCGTAATTCTTGGAAAAGTTAAAATTTTAGATTTTTTAAGTTTGAAAGCTGGATCGAATTCTGGGATGTTACAATCTCTCCCTTGGGATTATTCATCCTCGAATAAAGACTAAGCAAGAAAAACTGGAGAGAAAATAGCCTAACCAACCAACAAAATATAAATCTCAAGGATAAACATGAAAACTGAGCTTTTCAACTTGAAACATGATAAAACTAACTTTGGAAAATATGAATGCATGCTAGGATAATGAGAGACACTGATGGAATAGAGTCGGAGGGACATACTAAGGAGGGAACTATTACCTCAAGCTGAAATTGAATTGAAAGGAAAGAGATGAGGGTACTTGGCTTTCATGGCTGCTTCTTCTTTCTAAGTAGCTCCCTCAACTAGCTGATTTCTCCAAAAGACCTTTACCGAAGTGACTTCTTTGTTTCTCAACCTCCGAATCTGATGATCAAGAATCTCCACGGGAACTTCTTCGTAAGTAAGTCTATCCTTCACATTAACATCTTCCAAAGGAACAATCAAGGTTGGATCACCAATACACTTCTTCAATAAGGAAACATGAAAAAACTGGATGAACCGCTTCTAAATCCGATGGCAAATCCAACTCATAAGCAACACTACCAACCCTCCTCAGAATCCGATAAGGACCTACATAGCGGAGACTAAGCTTCCCTTTCTTACCAAACCTCATCACACCCTTCATGAGTGACACCTTAGAAATACCCAATAATCACCCTCAAATTCCAACTTTCTTCTTCTTACATCTGCATATGATTTTTGTTGACTCTGAGCGGCCTTCAGTCTTTCCCTAATAAGTTGAACCTTCTCCATAGTATCATGAACTGAATCTGGACCAATCAAGGCCACCTCACCTACTTCAAACCAACCAATAGGAGACTTACACCTCCGCCCATAAAGTGCCTCATAAGGAGCCATCTGGATGCTAGAATGAAAGTTGTTATTATAGGTGAACTCGATAAGAGGTAAGTGATCATCCCAATTACCTTTGAAATCAATCACACAAGCTCTCAACATATCCTCCAAAGTTGAAAGTTATGCTAAGCTTCACTTGAGTACCAAGACCTTTCTAAAATAATTTCCAAAACTGGGATGTAAACTGAGTACCCCTGTCTGAAATGATAGACAAAGGAACACCATGCAATTGGACTATCTCCCGAATGTAGAGTATGGCATAGTCATCTGCTGAATCCATAGTCTTAACAGCCAAGAAGTGGGATGACTTGGTCATCCTATCGACAATCACCCAAATAGAATTATGTTGCCTTGAGTACGAGGCAAACCAGTAATGAAATCCATATTGACCGCTTCCCATTTCCAAGAAGGAAGATCAATATCCTGAGTCATACCACCCGGTCGCTGCTGCTCTACTTTCACTTGCTGACAGTTGGGACACTTAGCCACAAAACTTGTTATGTCCCTCTTCATGCCATTCCATTAATAGACTTCCCGTAGGATACATCTTGGTGGCACCGGGGTGAATAGAATACCTGGAGCTATGAGCCTCTGTCAAATCCGCTATCTTAACTCATCTATGTCCGGAACACATAATCGACCCTGATATCGAAGCATACTATCTCCCCCTTGGGAGAAAACCTCTACCCTTTGCTGAAAGACTGTACCCTTCAATTGGTGCAAAATAGGATCATTGTCTTGCTTTTCTTTTCTTTCACTTCAGCTACCAAAGATGATTTGGAACAATTCTGAACAATAACACCACCATCAGTCGAATCCATAAGGCGAACTCCTAATCAGGCAAGTCGATGAACATCCTTAGCTAATTCCTTCTTTTTGTCCTCAACTGAAGACACACTACCCATGGACAACCTACTAAGTGCATCCGCCATGACATTGGCCTTACCAGGATGCTAAAGCACACTCATATCATAATCCTTAAGAAGCTCAAGCCATCTCCTTTGATGGAGCTTCAATTCCCTTTGAGTGAACACATACTGAAGACTCTTATGATTGGTTAACACATCCACATGAACACCATACAAGTAATGTCTCCAAATCTTTAAAGCAAAACCCACGGCCGCTAACTCAAGATCGTGAGTAGGGTAGTTCTTCTCATGAATCTTAAGCTGTCTAGAAGCATAAGAAATCACCTTACCACGATGCATCAACACACAACCCAAATCAATCCTAGAAGCATCACAATACACCACAAAGTCATTCGAACCCTCGAATAGGGTCAATATAGGAGTTGTGGTCAACCTAGTCTTCAATTCCTAAAAGTTCTTCTCACATAGATCAGACCACTAAAATTTAACATTCTTCTGAGTCAACCGATTCAATGGGGTAGCAATGGAAGAAAACCCTTTCATAAATCTCCTATAGTAACCAGCCAAACCCAAAAAGCTTCTAATGTCAAACGGGGAAGTGGGTCTAGGCCAGTTCTTTATTGCCTCAATATTTTGAGAATCAACTCGAATACCATCTCTAGTCACAATATGACCTAGAAAAGCAACAGACTGCATCCAAAACTCACACTTGCTAAGCTTAGCAAATAACTGCCGATCCTTGAGAGTTTGCAACACCACTCTCAAATGGTCTGCATGCTCCTCCTTACTCCGAGAATAGATAAGAATATCATTAATGAAAACAATTACAAACCTATCCAAATAATGTTTGAACACACGGTTCATCAAATCCATAAAAGTTGCGGGAGCATTCGTTAGACCAAAAGATATAACCATAAATTCAACTGAGTTCTGAAGGCCGTCCTTGGAATGTCACACTCTCAAACACGAAGCTGATTATAACCGGATCTAAGGTCGATCTTGGAGAAGAAACTGGCAACCTAAAGCTAATTGAACAAGTCATTAATCCTAGGAATGAGATATTTATTCTTGATTATGACCTTGTTCAACTGGCGATAGTCGATACAGATTCTAAGAAAACCATCTTTCTTTCACACGAATAAGACTGAAGCACCCCATGGAGAGATGTTAGGTCGAATAAAACCCTTATCAAGAAGGTCTTTCAACTGGTCCTTCAATTTCTTAAGTTCCGCTATAGCTATTTTATAAGGAGGAATAGAGATAGGATGCGTATCTGGAAGAAGATCTATTCCAAAGTCAATCTCTTGCTCGGGAGAGACTCCGAGCAAATCCTTGGGAAACACTTCTGGAAACTCATTCACAACAGGAACTGACTGGAGAGATGGGGTTTCGGACTCCATGTCCATAACCTGAACTATATGATAAACATAACCCCTGTAAATCATCTTCCTAGCCTTAAGATAAGATATGAAACGACCCTTTGAGGATGGAGGACTACATTGCCACTCTAAGACAGGTTCATTTGGAAACTTAAAACTAACAACTCGAGTACGACAATCAACCAAGGCATAACATACATACAACTAATCCATACGAAGAATAACATCAAAATCAGTCATCTCCAACTCTACTAGATCCGCTGAAGTGACTCTATGAAGGACTGAGATACGGCAATTTTGGTAGATTCTTTTGGCTAGGACTGACTCACCAACATGACTAGAGACACAAAAGGGTTCTAAAAATTTATCAGGACTAATTTCGAACTTGCAAGCAATATAAGGAGTCACAAATGATAAGGAGGCACTGGGGTCCACTAAAGCATACACATCTAGAGAGAAGACTTTCAACATACCAATAAAAACATCCAGTGAACTCTCTTGGTCCTGGCATGAGGACATGGCATAAAGGTAGTTCTTGCGCTGACCACCAGAACTAGAAGCAGTGCCTTGCTGGGCCAATCGACATCCTGGGGCTGCTGGGGCAGACTGAGTCCTGCTACCTCCTTATCCCTTCTTAGCTGAAGGGCAATCCTTAATCTTGTGTCCAACCTGACCACACCTAAAGCACCCACCTGAACCAGCTAAATACTCACCAGGATGACTTTTACCATATTTGTTGCAAGAATGGTAAGGAGTCCCCTTTGCAACACTCCCTTGTGAATAGGAACTAGATTCTCTACTAGTCTGATCATGACGAGGTCTGGAGGCCTGGGTAGGAGCACTAGCTGAAAAATGAATGGGCCCTGATGATCTCTTCTGAAACAAAGAGCGAAGTCCGCCTATGGACCTATGATGGCCAAAACCTGAATCCTATTGTTCTCCCTTGCCATCTCTCTCAACTTGTCTCCCTCGATTTGTTGGGCATGAGTCATAAGTCGAGAAATATCCATGTCACCCAAAAGCATCATGGACCGACACTCCTTTTTTACCAAATCTGATACTCCATAAACATACTTACTCATTTCATCCCGCGGGTCAGCCACCATGAAAGAAACATACCTAGAAAGTTGGGTAAACTTCAACCCGCACTCCTGAAATGTCATGGAACCTTGCCTCAAATTCATGAATTCTTCGGCCTTAGCTTGCCTCAACTCCCTCGGGAAGAACCATTCAAGAAAAACCTTCTCAAAACATTCTCAAGTTATAGGGACCACATCCCTATCCCTAGCATCTTTCCATTGAGTGAACCAAATATGAGTCACATCCTTGAGTTGATAGGAGGCTAGCTCAACACCCTCTACACCAATAACTTACATTACCCCAAATATCTTCTTTACCTCATCCAAGAAATTTTGGGGATCCTCACACACTTTCGAACCCCAGAACTCAGGTGAGTTCATGCGAATGAAGTCTCAATCTCAGGCCGCTACACCACCTTGAGGGTGGACGGGGATAGGAGCTTGCTGATTAGCTTGAGCGGCTATAGTCTGGGCTAGCATATGAATAACATTTCTGAACTTTGCATTTATGACCTCGGGGTCTGAAATCGGAGGGTTAGCATTTAGGGCATTGGCCCAGCGAGGCATAGCACGGCGAGGAGGCATAATCTAAAATGCATAAAGAATGGATTAAAGGGTTAATATAGTTAAACTTTATTGCACGATATTGATCAAGAAAGAAGTGAAGTTTTTCCTAAGACACCTCATAGCTTCTTTCTCATAAGTGTGGCGCACTTCACACACATGAAAGAGACTCTAATCGATGCAGCTTCAGACACCCTAGGACTCTTGAACCTGAGGCTCTGATACTAAGTTTTTCACGCTCTGGGGCTACCCCCTAGACATAACACGGGACCCAGGACCACAAGTGCCCCAAGTTAACCTTTGGTCATAGCATACTCAGATCAATATAAGAAATATAGCGGAAGCATACTAAATGAAGATAGGAAACCATAACTTAAAAAAGAACAAGGTCTAAGAAATAACAATCCAGTAATGGGATACAAGTCTAGCCATGTCTGAAGCCTCAAAATTTTCATAGGAGTTAATGGGATAAGACCCAAACAAACTCGAGAATCTGAAGGAAAGATGAACAAAATAACCAAACTGATACTAGTCCTCGAAGAATGAGGACTCACCAATAACTATCTGGATATCCGGCGTCGCCTAACCACGAGCCTGAAGAAGAGGACCTAAATGTGCATCATCAAGAGGATGCAACGCAAGATATGTGTGAGTACTATAGGATGTATCGAGTATGTGAGACATGCATCAATATAGTAAAAACACACTTAAAAGGTAATTAAAACTGAGTTCGTGCATAAGAAAGCATCATAAGTAAATGTCATAGTTTAAAGCTTAAAGCATGAAATAGAAAATCATAAGTCTTAAGTCTTCATACGGGAGTTTCTCTTAACCGACATAAATCATAATGAGCTACATGGAGTCCAGTGTCATACACCCACACCGAAAAAGGTTGTTCTAACCGACCAAAGTTAGAACCTTATCATATCAGGATCCTGTCATAAGCCACAGAGGGCACCTACGGTGGCACGTAGTTCTGGGACTAAGGGCAATCTCATCCCATCCAACTCGGTGCTAAATACTACTCCCAAAACATATACATATAGCTCACATATCTTGTGGCATAATCTAATGCCAATTCTATTTGAAAATCATAAGGGTATAATCTAATACCATGCAATTCACATAGCTTCGATAGACATATCTAGATGTCAAACCTTTCATAAATCATAAAGACATATCTAATGTCATGCAATTCATGCTTCAAAATCCTTAAAACTTAGCATAATCATAATTCAAAACGTACTTTTCTTTCTAAATTCATAACTTAAAAAATTAGGCATGCAATTTCATAATACATAAGGCCATGTTATCTAACATGCCAATTTTTACTTGAAATCATGCAATTCAATGGAATCATGCTAGAAATCATCTTTAATGCATGGGATTTTGAAATCAATTAAGAAACCTCGAATAAATCATAGATAAGTAATGAGAAACCATGAATTGAAGCTTTAAAACTGAGCCCACAGGTTTTCCACCAAATTGGGTAAGAATCCTAATTTCATAAATCCATATATCAAGGTAAAAATCATGAGTTTTTAGGCATAAGGGTGAAAGAAATCCCTTATTAAATACCCACATACCTTAATTGAAGCTAACCCAACTGAAATTGAAAAGAAAGGGAGGCTTGAACTTGGAACTTGAGACTTGGAGCTTGAAGGAGTTTTTTTTCCCAATTTGGTAGATAAAAGAGGGATAATGAGAGCCTTAGGCTAAATAAGGTAGAAACCCTACTAAAAATGTTCAAAACGACCTCACTTAGGAGTTAAAAGGGTGGCTAATTACAAAAATAGCCCTAAGATTTAATTAGGAAAAATTTATTAAAAAGTTGGCTTCAGTAATCACGAATGGATTCCACGAGTCGTAGACTGAACCACGGCTCATGGTTTCCACTCGTGGTTCTTGGCCAACTCACTAGCCTATAGAAGAATTTCTATGGGTCAACAACATGCACCGTAGAACAAACTATGGTCTGTAGACCCAACTCGTGATTTCTGGCCCAATGATCAAGCTGCTGAAGAGGAACTATGAGTCAACAGGATGGCTCGTAGAATGAACTACGGTCCGTAATGTTCACTCGTGGTTTCTGGGAATAAGGCAGACCTCTGGTATTGAGTCAACGAGTGGATAGGACGGACCGTAGAGTGATCCATGGTCTATAGAACCCACTCGTGGTTCTCAGACCAGAGACTCACCCTGCAGACTGGAACCACGGGTTCATTCCATGACTCGTGGTTCAAACCATGGTCCATGATTTGGACCTGTAATTCCTGGAAAAGTCAAAAAAATTAGATTTTCTAAGTTTGAAACCTGGATCGAATTCTGGGGTGTTACAGACTGACCTAAAGTTGGCCCACTGAACCCATGATAACCACTGTAATCATGCTGACTACCATAACCATGATCAAACTAAGGCCCACCTGAAGCCTGAAGTAATGCCTAAATTGTCCGGCTAGACTGGCCCGGATACTACTGTGGCTGATATCCTCTACCCCACTGACATAAACCTCTACCGCCGGAACAGGAACCACTGTAACTGACCTAATGGCGTTGTCTCTTATCTCTGGCCCCGGGGTCCTGGCGATGCAAATCATCTATAGTGCAGGCATGGTCTGCTATCACTTGAAATAGCTACCTACTAGCAACTAGTATCTCTGCAGTCTCATGAAGCTCAGTCCTCATCCCCCAAACAAATCGACAAATCTGGTCTGGCTCTGTAGGAATGATCTTATCCCCAAATGGAGCCAACTGGTGAATGCGGGTCTCTTACTCAGACACTGTCATAGACCCCTGCATCAATCGAACAAACTGCTCCCTATGGTGCTCACGGTCACACTGCGGTAAGAACTTGGCCATAAAGGCCTTGTAGAACTCCCTCCATGTCAAATAAGGAGACTCGAGGTTCCTGCAAGCTACTCGAGCCCTCCACCAAAGCTTAGTTGGCCCCTCCAGCTAATAGGTGATATAATCCACTCCGTGGGCATCAAACTGACCAAGGTGATGAAGCATTTCCTCACATGTAGAAATAAACTCATAGGCAACCTATCTGGGAGCACTGGAGAACCTCGGTGGGGATAGTCTCAGAAATCATCCCAAAGCCTTCTGTTATGACTCTTAAATAACTGGCGAGGAGCGAGAGGCTGAGCGACTGTAGGCACTAAAACGACCTGTGCACGAGGATCCGCAGTAGCATGTTGTGCTCCTAAACTCTGAACACCCAGGGTTACCCCCTGAGCGGATGTCTAGGCTATATCAGAAGGCTAACCCCCAACCATGTTCAATAACTGAAGAAGCACACTCCGGATATCTGGCGAAGGAGTTAGGGATGATGTTGATACTGATGTTGTTACTGGCCCTGGTGTTACCCGGGCTGCTGCCTGGTCCACGGGCTACTGGTCTGGAACTGGCTCAGGCTCATACTCGACCTCAGGAGCTCTAACTGGTGTTGCAGCTTGGGCACGTCCTTGACCTCTACCTCTATGTTTACCCTGGCCCCTGGCTAGAGCTGAAGGTGTTGGTACTGAAGACTCACCCTCATCCGCTGTAGAAGATCTCATACAAACCATCTGCGAAAAAGTGAACTAAAACAAATGAGATTCCAAGAAACCATCTAGGATAAAATGCACGATATAGAAGTAAGAGAAGACTCATATTTCATAAGAGGTCACTGTAGCCTCCTGAAGATAGGGTACAGACGTCTCTGCCCCGATGCGTAGGACTCTACTAGACATTGGCTCCTATACCGATGACACTGGTAAACCTAGGCTCTGATACCAAACTGTCACAACCCAATTTCTCAAGTCATGATAGCACTTACAACCCCCTGTAGGCAAACCAATCCCTGTAGCCCAGAATGGTTAGTAATGGGTCACTACCTAAGTGAAGCACACACAATAGGGATAAAAAGCGGAAGAAGGTAAAGTAGGCAAGGCAAAAGGAAAGCAACCTAAATATATATAGAAAACTACACCATCCACGACCTAGTATCACAAGTACAGGAGCCACTACTAAAGATATAGAGTACAAGAGAGAGCAAAAGTTAAACATACAACTGTCTCTGAATATACAAAAGAGACAACTGTGCTAAAAAGAGAGATATAGCCAAGCCTCGGTCACCAGGATCTCACCTTATGTCTCGGATGTCCCAAAGGATGCACGAGGCCCTCATGCCAATAGCGATGGCACACACTAGGATCTGCACCAGGAAGATGCAGAAGTATAGTATGAGTACCAATTGCATAAACAATGGGTACCCAGTAGGCATCATAGGCAGACTAGGCACATATAAAATGTAAAAGTAGTAGATAGTAAATAAGGAAAGAAAAGGGTCACAGAAGACAATAGAGTGAAGTACATGGAAGTTAGCAACAGATAGAAGGAAAAAAGAATACAAGTGCACTAAGCCCGCCACAAAAGAGGTATCACAGAACACAGATGAAAGAATAGAGAATGCACCTGGGTCCTTGCAATAACAGTTAATAAGGAAAGCTTAAAAAATAGGGCAGTGTACTGGAACTACAATATTTTAGGCCTAAGGCCACATTAAATCTGGACAACGCTTGTAAAGTATTGCTTAAACTATTTTTGGGTACGCTTTTAAAGCGTAGCCTTAGTTTTTAGCTTTTGGCAACAGTAATATTGACAACACTTATAAAGCGTGCTATTTAGTGATATAGGCTACACATTATAAGTATTTTCATATCATGATATAATTGACAACGCTTATTTACACATATGACTACACTTTTAAATTATGTTATTTTTATAATTCTAAATATAATACTTTACAAGTGTGGCCTTATAATTTTTTTAAAATTTTCACTACAATATTATATTCCCTCCAATATTTAACTCTCCTTCCAATTTCTAATTGGCCAAAAAAACTCTCTAAAATTATTTTGTCCCAAATACAATCAAAAAAACTCTCAAGAATATTACCCCAAATACGATAAAAAAATACTCAAAAATATTGCCCAGAAATTATTTCATTGTTGCTATACCACTATCAATTAATCAACCAACCAAACCAGAATCATAAACTAGTTGAGTAGATTATCTTTCAATTTACTGCAACCCTAATCCTTTTCAGAGTTTGGAAAATTTGGGGAGTTTCAATTTCATGGTTTTTAAAGCTTATTCATTGTGGTGCAGGTGTTGTATCACGAGTTTAACAAGGAAGAGCAGTTAGCTTTAGTTCTCATTGGTAATGAATTAGAGAAATCTCATAAATCTCATCGGGTAGAGATTTTTATCGGGTAGAACTTCTCAAAAATCATTACATCAGAAGGGTTTTGTTAGAATAGAGCTTATCAGATAGAGATTTTTGTCTTTTTTAGTGAGTAACTGGAAAAATACTCAGCCAGCTAACATCTGGATTTATTGCATGTCTATTTTTGTGTTCGTTTATTAGTGAGGTTACATATTTGACTTGTGGGTTTTGATTTTCTTCAGTTGTTGATACGATTTGTGTTGTTTTTTGCTTATTTACAGATGGGTTGGTTTTTGCTTATTTATCATTGGCTTGATAGTTATTCTATGGGAAGGATTTTATGTTATGTATGCACTGAAATATGTTTTTCTCATGCAAAATTAGAATTTTTGTTATGTTTGTTGCTTGATTCAGTTTATGTTTGCTGAAGAACTTCGAAAAAGTTCCATTTTTGTCAAAGTGTCAAATCACACTTTCCTCTGCTTAGCTCGATCTGTAATCACAGCTGCATATATCCCGTCCGTTGCCTTTTTATCCCAACAAAGCTTCTCTTGGCTTTAGGATTCCTGCTTGTAGTAGTATTACACCCATCAGATGATTCTTTGATGTGGGCATTAGTGATTAAGCACGAGAATTCTTGTTTTTCCTTTGATTGATAAGATGATTTGGGCTGAAATCGTTCATGATAATGTAAATCTTTATGTCCTCTCTTAACATTCACTAATTTCTCTTCCCCTGTATCTTACTTAGAATATGTATGCTTATTAGTAGTACGTTGTTGATGCTTCGCCTTGACTAGATTATGAAACTCGAGCTAATGTATCTTTACTTTTCAAGTAGAAACAATTCTCCAATTGTTCGGATCAGCTGCACTTGTCCAACTGGTTGGCAAGAAACTCCTATTTGCAGAGTTTTGTCGGTGCTATTTGCAGTGGATACTTCTCTTTCAACTGGCATGTGTAGCCTTGAAAAGAATGTCCATATTGCATCTAAAAAGTGTTTTAAGATAATCAATTTAAATTTTTATTTCAATATGGGCGTTTGGATACTAAAAAAGGTTTTGTGTTGTTTTCGGTGTTGAAAATAATTTGTATAGGTGGGATGCTGATTTATCAAACTACCAAGAAGAGAGCTATTGGACCTAAGTGTCCTATAACTGGGAAGAGAATTCAATGGGTATGTTTCCAAAATAACATGTAATTTGGTGATAGGTTATCTTTAAGATTCCTGATAACATAATGTAATAATGTGAAGTCCAAAATAACATGCTTTTTTTCAATATAGAGAAAAGGATCAAGTTATCCAAATATACTAATTTTATTATCCTCCTTTGTGTCTTGATGTCATTCATACTTTTGCTATCGAGCTCTAGCATAGACTAAGTGTATTCCACTTGTAAAAATACTTTAGTAATTTTTGTGCATTTTAAGTGAAATGTTATGCCACTCATATACCTTCAACAAGAATGCTCGATCCTGTTTTTACAAAAAAAAAGTATTTTTTTAGTTGATAAATGAAAACAATATATCAATTAAGTCATCAGGCGTTCAGCCTAGCATCATTTGATGTTGTATGATGCTGGCAATCTACATAAAAGTAAAAGGTTGGACTTTAATTTCTATCAACTGATTCTTCATATTTTAAAACTTGATATTGTTCTCTTAATTTCACATTGGTGCCTCAAAAATGGTTCTTTAGATAATTGAAACCCCATTTATTTGTTGTCTTTCAACTTGCTGGGATATAGCTTCTTGTTTTTTTTACATTAGTAACAAGTGATATTGCTTCTTGAAAGACTGTAATTCTAAAGGTATTAAGTGGAAATACTCATTTTCTACATTTTGCAAATGCACAGGAGTTAAAATGATTGATTAGTTCTGTGCTCTTGTAAGACTGTAATTCACTGTGTAAGTGAAGCTTAGCCTCTGTCCAAAAGCTACTACCATACATTATGCCATAAGATTGAGCTGGTCATTGTCTTATACATAGTCTTAAAGTGTCACGATCCAGACCATCATGAGTTGCACCCACCCAACCCCCCTGATGAGCAAACAAATAAAATCCAACACTTAGCATAATCTAACAGCTCAAAAACCAGTGTGCAATAAATAAACTATCATTTCAATATCAAAATAACTAAACAACCTGCAGAAATCTACCCCTAGAATTTGAAAGTCACTGTACCAAAATATTCTACCAAAACTGTTTAGAATACGGGGATGCAACTCCAAAATAGGCAAGGTCTAAGCCCGAAATAAGTGGGCTACAACTAACAGAAAAAAACCAAGGTAGCTCGATCGAAACAGCTCACCCTTGATGTCTGAAAATGCTGGGACTACAGGTGAGGTCGCGTGTCAGCCGCCGAAAGATTTCCTGTACTCACAAAAAGAAAAGCAAGTACAGAATCAGTACACAAACATTGTGTACTGGTAGGATCATCGGCCAGCTCCAATAAACATAATATGAACAGTAAATCATAACATAGTAAGGCACATGAAGAATGCAGTAAGTCAACAAATAATTAGATTATAAGTCCTTCTCTCAGCTTATTAACACATGAACCAAATAGCAACCATTGACCACACCCAAAGAAAACAACATATACCCTTTTCACATAGCCCGAATCCACCAAGGATTCCCCTAACATCACCTAAGTGTTAGACATGCAATCCTGGTCTACACTAAGACCAACCTCACATTAAATAAAATCACCCGGCCTCTCATGGACCATATGCAAAATTCAAATTCAAGAATACAACCCAGTCCACTAATGGAACCATCGAAAGAATACAACAATGCAATTAAAATAACCCATACCAGGCGTAATACCTGAGCCAACTGTTAGTATACCCATACCAGGCATGGTACCCGAGCCAACCGTTAGTAATTCTCATACTAGGCGTGGTACCCAAGCCAACCGAATGTCATACTAAGTCCAATCAATCACAACCAATGAACAAACATACTTGTTAAACCAAACAAGCAAACAACACAAGTTCATTTCACAAGACTGATTACCGGACAACTAGACATTCACAATTCATTCCCTAAAAATGCAACTCATACACTACTACGAAATAGTACGTGAACACATAATGCATATTAGAAATTAATAATCATCACCTACCTCGAATTACTCAAAGCTCTATTGAGCCGGAGCTTTCCCCTTCTCAAGATCCCTTGCTTTTTCTTGGCCTAGAAATAATTATACAAGAACTATAGTCAATTCACTTGCCTAAACACCCAGATTTTGCAAAAACCCCAATCCTCAAGCCAAACTATGATCATCTCACCCATTCCCGGTCTCTCCCACCATAAATTCACCTAAGTTCATCATTTTACGGATACATTTAGAGAATTATGGCTAAGTGATTATAACTCATCAACAATAAACAAGACCCAAGAACTCTAGCACCCTAAAATCCTCTCTTTCTCCGGATTCTACCATTCCTAGGTCATTCAAAACCTTCCCTCAAGTCCCTTACTAGCAATTCTACTCCGTAGAAAAGGTAACACTAAGTTAAGGGAGTAGAATCCTTACCTTTGGGACGAAAAATAATGAAAAATGGAGGAAAATCGCATAGAATCGTCTTGCCCTTCTCCCAAAACATCTTTGATGAAAATTGAATGTTTTGGAGAAGTTTTTGCATTAAATCCCAACATACTCCGCTATAGCGGTCCACGCTCCTCTATAGTGGTACCGCCATAGCAGAACCGCTATAGAGGAGACTTAGGAAATAATTTGGACAGACTTTACTATTGAGGGTTTATATATTTGCTTAGAAATAAAATCTTGAACGTGAGTGGATTAATTCTACTTTAAACAAAATAACATATTTTCACACAAGACATATAATACAATTATATTGCATCCTAATGGGTAATCTTTTTATGCCAAAGGTAGGCCTAACTAATTGAAGAATGCATATACGTTAAGACGTTTTATTTGCTCTTTCTTAATCTCATACAAATCAAATTCATTTCATGAAATTTCAAAGGGATACAAAATAGGGAAAAGAAAAATATTCTATCTATCCCTACAACATTTTTGTTATTGAGTCAAGAAGATCTCGCACTGTCTTCTGATTTTTAATCAAACAAGAAAAGGCAAAATCTTCGCATTTCTTCAAACCCATCTCATAGCATTCGTCTACTTGATCCATTGTTTGTAGCTCTAAGTTGATGAGTCCTCCATCCCGTATTTCTTCCACATTTTTGTCAACTCCGTGGTTTCTCTTTATTCTCTGTAATTCTCTCTTAATCCTATCATCGGCTCAGGACCAAACCACCATATCTTCAGTGTGCGAATAGTCTCTCTCAAACAGGGTATTCTCATATCTGTGAAGAAAATAATTTAGCACTACCCCACCCCTAAGAGCAAATAATTCGCATAACTTATACGTACATCCTTCACATTAAACACATAATTTGATGATCATATTTTTTGGCCGTGAGTCAATTTAGATGCAAGGTGATCTTCTAATGGACTTAATACGCCTTAGCATTAATTAAGACTCATAGGATTGTAATGATGCATGTACCTAAAAAAGTGTTGGTTCTCTATTTTATATTTTCTAAGATTTGGCTTACTAGACACAAGGTTCCCGAGCAGACTACTCGAGTGAGAAGGCTACGCGGTCACACAGAAAATGATCCGATCAACCCCCGCATATGCCAACTCTCCTAAATTTTGAATTTTGAAAGAAATTTGCAGGTGCGCAAAACACACTGTGCGTGTATGTGTGATAGTGTGAGTTTTCCCAAATGAAAGATATATGAACGGAATGACAGTTAATATAAATAAATAAATAACTTAACTTTAAACAAATAAAATAAATAAAGGTTAGCCACAAAAATAGACAAAATCCTTTTGGTTAGAAACTAGATGAATCCCCAGTAGAGTCGTCATTCTGTTACGACGTATTTTGAACTTAATCAAAACATCATAACTTGGCAATTATTTTTGAAAAATAAATAAAAGAAAGAGTCGCAACTTAATTTTTAGGAAATTAAGAAAATCATTTTTTAAAAAGGTATTTATGAAAAAACTTTTATTTTATAACCAAAGTTCGGGGCAAGGATTCAAGTGATTTTTTGAAAAAGGTATTAAGCATTTCGAGAAATCCACAAATGCGTTTACCAACGAATTTTTAAATAATTTGTGGCTAAACAAATTTAAAAATTATTTTAAAGTAGATTCTTGAGACTTTTATAATTCTCAAAACTCTCAAGCTTTTTGAAAGAAATTGATTTTCTATACATGCTTAATAAAAGCTAAAACATTCACATGTATATATAGAGATCAAAAATTAATTTATCGTTAAAACGAAGCATGTTAATGTTTTTATTGATTTCTTTTTTTACAAACTGAAAATTTGTTTTCTGACTGAACTAAAAATCGTTACTTTAGATAATTAAATTGATAAAACTTTTTTTAAAGCTCAAATCTCATGATTTTAACATGAGAAACTTTAGGACGAAGTAGTACAGAAATCAAAATTAAATAAATAAACTCGTTTGAGAATTCATCTAGGTTGAATGATAAATAAATAAAAATATTAGTGATACAAAGGAATATAAAAATGTTAAAGATAAGAAAATGACTTTAGGCCCTTGGCCTAAAATCTGATATTTGCGATCTTTCCCACTTCATTTTTCTGATAGTCTGACGAGAAGTGGATCTTCAAATGAGTAGGCTGACTCGATGATAATATTATGTTGGGTTTCCATTGTCACGATCTGATTTCTCGGTCATGATGATACCTACAACCTCCCAGTAGGCGAATCAATCTCCGTAACCCGAAACGGTCAGTAATTGTGATGACCCTTCTGATCATCTTTGTGTTTACGCATTTATTGTAGTGTTAGAGCCTTCATGTAACAGCCCAAGTCATCTATGGCTTGCTGGAACCGGTAGTTTGGTGCCCTGGTCGTTCGTTTGGTTGTTTTGCCCTTTTTCCAGTTTTAGAGCTTTAACTTAGAATATCGTTGACTTTAGTCAACATTCTTATCTAACGTACTCGAAATTGAATTCTGACAGTTCCATTAGCTCCGTAGCGTTGAGTTTGGTCTAGCTGGATCTTCAGTTGAAGCCTGAGAACTTCCGGTGTGGATTTTGTGTGGTTTCCTCTATTTTCATGTCATTTGGAGTTGAAAGTGTAACTTTGGGTGATTTTTGATGATTGGAGTGTCGGATTCAAAATCTGACGATTCCATCAGCTCCAGAATGTTAAGTTTGGGTTAGAAAGGTGGTTGGTTCAGGCTTCGGGTGAGCCGGACTCATTTTGAGCCTTTGGGTTCCTTTTCGTTAGTGTTGACTTGGGTCATTATTTCTCCAAAACGACCTTGTATGGGAGTTTCGTCGATTCCGTTGAGTCCGGAACGTCGTTTCCACTCTATTAGCATTATTGGTTTCTGAATATCGATTTTCGATTGTTCCCGAAATGCCCCGTCGAGTTTTGGAAAGTTGCAAACTTTTCCTTATTGCAGGTGCAGGCATCAAGCCTCTATCGCGATCGCGAGCCTCACCCTTCGCGACGGCGATGAAGCACCTGGCACCGTGTTCTTCGCGATCGCGTGATCGCGTGATCGCCGATCGCGATCGTGATGAAGTCCTTCTTTCTCTATTCTTCGCAATCGCGTGGCTAGCCTTCACGATCGCCATGATCTAGCCAGCGTGGTCCTCGCGACCGCGGACCCTTCGCGACCGCAATGAAGGACCCCTGAACAGTATATAAGCTTTCACTTTGTCTCTTTCATTCAAAAACTCAAATTCTCCATTATTGGCAGCTGAAAACTCATCTAAGCACTATACTTGGTCAATTCTGGGTGCTGGGTTGCATTTTCCTTGGTCTTAATCGTTCCTCCATCATAATTGATAAGTTCTAACCGCTTTAATCCGTCAAATTATCTCTTTCAATTCCTTAATTGACCCTTGGGTTGGCTGGCTGGTTTGAGCCAATTCTTTGGCAAAATTCCCTCAAAAACCTGAGCATGCACCCCTTGGGGGGGGGGATCATCGTGCTCCTGCTCGTTTTCAGTTTCGGGTAGTGGGGCCCACGAGCCCTTCGGTAACCCAATTCTCGACCCGACTACAATTGTGGCATTATGGGTATCGCTAGACTCATTTTAACGTTTTATATATGATTTTGTTAGTTTGATCCTTGTTCGGAGCTTCTCAGAGCAGTTTGGCCCCGGACATCGTCGTTCCTGCA
The DNA here is from genome assembly GCA_003996215.1 of Jaltomata sinuosa. Classification (NCBI taxonomy): domain Eukaryota; kingdom Viridiplantae; phylum Streptophyta; class Magnoliopsida; order Solanales; family Solanaceae; genus Jaltomata; species Jaltomata sinuosa. The sequence continues at coordinate 272,302 of QJPP01007376.1, forward strand.
GCTTATCGTCGGACGACAGGTAGGTTACAGTCTAAACTCCCTAGACTTAGCATATATTGGATAAAATTGTAGTAGCTGACATCCTTGGGTTGGGCTATTAGGTTGGTACCACAGACCCTGACTGCTCTTCCGCGATTCACCCCATTTCTTCTCTCCATTGTGTGTAGTATTCTTAGTAGTTGATGGCATCACCCTTATGGCTTTGTGTGGCCTTGTTTTGACTCTGGAACATAGACGGTGGGTTATTCGGGGATGCCCGTGAGTCCCAGGCATTGTTATCGTGATATTATGCGGGCTATCTGTGTTGTAGAGCGATTGGAGCCTGTGCAGGGCCGACAGGTTAATTGTAAGCTGTTGGACGGCTATTTGTGTTGATCATTCATTTTCATGCATATAAATGGGGTTTATCCGTGTTTTACTATAGTTTTGGTTTTGGGCCTACTGGAATTGTTTTCTAAACTTTGCATGATCCCGGGGGGCCGTTTTCGATGAAAATAAATTAGAAATGGTTTGATTTAACTTGTGAATCTTCTTGGGGTAAAAGAAGGTCAAATTATGATTTTTATCACCAGTTTTACTTTTAACGCTAAATTCGGCAGGACCGGGGTGCTAGTTGAGTTTCTTATTAAATTGGGATGATTTTAGTCTCGATCGAACCAAGAACCTGAGATGACTTTCTACTATTTAGACTTGATTACGCCCGAGCACCCTTGGAGGGGTTTTGAGATCTTTTCCCACTATTTTAGTCCTGGACAGGGTGTGGGCATGCATATTCGAGACTAGATCTCTAACTTGAACCCGGACTTGCTTTTGGATAACATGTTTTGGTACTGAGTTTTAATATGGGGTCCGAGACCTCCATGGACCTTGTCATTCGAGCTTGGGGATTCGAGCTTCGTGTGCTGGAGATAGGATATACGGCGGAGTAGAAGTATATGGTCAGTGTCCTTTCATGGAACCTACATGTTGGGCCCGATCGACACCGGAGCAGGTACATACAGAATTTCTATCCCACCCTGAGGTTATCATGCATCATATCATTCATTATTTGAGGCTTCACCCTTGTTTGCTGGTTGTTGAGTGTACGCTTCGATTGTATAAGCGGTCGAAGGATTTTGTTTTCACTTGTTTGTGTTCCTCGATTGTATGGGCAGCCGGGGGACTGTAGGTAGTTTCTTGTTACTTTATCATGGTGTTATCCTCTTGTTACGGTTATGCTTATAAGATTATATACAGCTGAGTTGTTACTTCTTGGATTTGAGATTAGTAAGACTAGTTGGGTTATTGACTCCTGTTTTCGAGCATGCCTATCTTTACTCTTCTTCTCCCTTCCTTGTACTTGAAGTTACTGGTATACCGTCCATTTTTTAAACTTATTATGTATATACTGTTATTGCAAAGATCCCAGGTGCTTTATTTCTTGCTTACACATGTGCCTGTTGTGTATATATTTTACTTTCTAGCCTTGTATGTTGTTCTGTTGACTTCCCTCTGGCTTATTTTTGTGTACTTTTCGTTAATTTCTGTGATTACTTGCTTTTATTTTGTCTGTTACTGCGCTTTTATCTTATATGTGCTCAGTCGACCTATGATACCTACTGGATATCTTATGTTTCGCATTTGGTGCTCATACTACACTTTGTATCTTCTAATGCAGATCCATAGTGTGGATCATCGTCGTTAGCTCATGGAGACTCGTGTGAGGTGCTATTTTGGTGATATTCTGGACTGAGAGTGAGCTCTTGACGACCGGAGCTTAGCTTTTAGTTTATCTTTTGATTATATACTCTACTTCTACTCGGAGACAGCTTTGTGTATATATTATTTTGGACTCTTGTACTCCTTATATAGATCCGTCTCTTATACGCAATGATACCAAGTTTTGATTTTGATTTAGCTTCCGCATTGTATATATATTACTCATGTTATCTATTTTCTTTAGCTTGTTCCCTTCCGCTTATTAAACTGTTTTCTGCTTCGTTCGCTAAATAGTAGCCCATTACTGACCGTTCCAGGCTACGAGAATTGATTCGCCTACTAAGGAATTGTAGGTGTCATCATGACCGAGAAATCAGATTATAACAGTATTAGGCTACCATCTAACAATTTAGCAGAAAAATGATATTAATAAGCAGAAGCAAGGGAAATAAGCTGTAGAAGGAAAATACAAAAATATATATACATATACGGAAGCTAAATCAAAACCCCAGAACCTGGTATCATAGAATAGAGCAAGAACTACATATAAGGAGTACAAAGGATCCAAAACAATATATACAGATGTCTCTGATTAGTAATAGAGTATATGATATAAAAGATAACTAAAAAAGCTAAGCTCCAATCGCCAAGAGTTCACCCTCAGTCTGAAATATCTCAAAAATAGCTCCTCGCACGAGTCCCCAACGAGCTAATAGTGATGGTCCACATTAAGATCTGCACCAAAAGATGCAAAGTGTAGTATGAGCACTAAATGCGAAGCAAAAGGTACCCAATAGGTATCATAGGTCGATTGGGCACATATAAAATAAAAGAGCAGTAATAAGCAAAATAGAAAATAATTAATCACAGAAGGCAATGAATAAGTACATAAAAGCTAGAACAGAAGGAACACAAGCAGGAACAATACATATGGCTAGCTAAAAAAATACACATCACAGGCAAAAGAAAGAGACACGTACCCGAGATCCTCGCAACAAGTATATAAAAAACAGTTTAGAAAGCAGGCGATATACCAGTAACCTCAACGAATAGAGAAAGAGAGAAAGAAAATAGTAAACATGTTCGAATACAATGAACGATAACCCAACTAAGCATGCAATCTCAAGTCAAGAATTCAACAACTCGAAGCCCAAGTTTAACCTTAACAATATCCAAAGTCATAAAAACTACAATAGGACCCAATAGAGCAAAATAGTAACAATAAGTCTACCTACAATTCCACGGGCGCCCATACGCCCAAGGAACACAAACAAGTGAAAACAAATCCTCTGACATTCCATATTACCGGAGCATACAATCAACAAACAACAAACAAGGGTGGAACCTCACACAAATGAATGGTATGATATGCCATGCTAAGCCAAGAGTGATAGTAGTGTTGTATTTTACCCGCTTCCGGCATCCTATAAGGCCCATAAGACATGATCCATGGAAGGTCACACCCGCATACCTCTCTTACGCCATATAGCCCCCCTCCGACACTCACAGCACATAGCCCCTGGTCCAGAACAGCAAGGTCCATGGAGGCCCCCGACCAACATACTAAATGTCTCGCAATCTTGAAAATCCCTAAGTAAAGCTGCCCGAAGAGTATTCAGGTCTAAATCAACAAGTCAAATAATCATAGCATATGACCTCGCCGAGTCTAGCATCACCCTGGAAGCTATAGTAAAACAAGTCTAGCGTTCGACCCCGCCGAGTCGAGTATAAGTGAAAATAGTGACAAAACATCCTTTAATTCCCTCTTACCCCAAGAAGATCCATTAAGACGGTACCAAACCATCTTTCAATCATTTTTACCGAAAATGGGCACCATGAGCCATGCAAGGTTTAGAAATTCAGCAATAGTAGGCCCAAAGCCAAAATCATAGTAAAATCATGAAAAAAATCATTTTATATGCATGATAATGGCATGCTCAATCACAATCAATAGCCCAACGGCTCACAATCAACCTATCGGCCCTGCACAAGCTCCAATCATTCTACAGCACAGATAGCCAGCTCAATAACAATAATAACGATGTCCAGGACTCACGGACATCCCTAATTTCCCACCATCTATGTTCCAAAGTCAATATAAGGCCTCACAGAACCACAAGCGTGATAATATCATCTATCATATGTACTACAACCATCGGAGGAAAAAAGAAATAGGACATGAATGAAGCGGTCAAGGTCTGTGGTACCAGCTAGTAAAATCAACCCAAGGATGCCCATTAGTACAAGTTTATTCTATATATGCAAAGTCTAAAGAGTTTAAATCGTAACCTACCTCGGGGCTGAACTGCAAAGTCACTTGTGCCTTCCCTTCCGAACAGCCTCAAAAACCTGTCACGCTATCAAGAATATAATCTAGGTGTCAAGACCAGAAAAATGACACCCATATTGCCATATGAAAAATCGAGCCAAAAATCAGGTAGTAAAATGACCCTCGGGGTCCGTGCGGCAAAATAGAAAATAAAATTCACAATTATGTCCACGGTGAAATTAGGAACGCATGCTCAAAATATGAGCACAAACAGAGTTCGTTTCGGGGCTCAAAATAGCCCCGAAGTACTACAAATTCATGAGAACAAAAGTGAAGAATTACGATTTTCAAGGGTGGAAACGTACCAATTTGGAAGCAAGAATCGACCACAGACTGAAACTATAGCTACTACGAACAATCAAACTCTCCAACGCAGCTTTAACCCAAAAAAAATCAAGCTTGTAAGTGCCTCAACCATGGAGATTTTTTAGCTTGAAGAAGAACAAGGCTTGAAGAAGAAGAAGAAGCTTACCAACGATAAACGAGCGAGATTAATGATAATTTGGAGAATTTCTACGAGCCCACACTATTCTTGAGCAACTAGAGTTGAGAAAAATAAAGTTGGAGTTGAAAGAAGTGAAAGAAATAAGCTGAAAATCGTGAAAAATAAGAATTTAAAGAATGAAATTTGTGAAAATTAACGAAAGTTAACAAGAGATTTTACCTATTCACGAGGCCAAAAAACACAGCCGGATCAGCAACAATTATTCCTCCAAATTATTGGTAAGAGCAGGTGAAGATTTGAAAGAATTTGGTGTAAAAATGGTGGAGAAAACGAGTTGGAAAGATGAGAGCAAAAGCTGAAAATAAATCTGCCAACAGCTATTTAAAGCTGGCCCGCAACAGAAAAATCTGCAATTTTTTAAACTTCTACGGGTCATTTCGGGCACAATCAAAACCCGACACTCACAAATCAATAGAGTTATTTGAGTGAAAATGATATTTCGAACTCAATGGAATCAATGAATTTACTAACGGAGATCGTTTTAAGGAAAAGTGAGTCTCATGCCCAAAATTAACTTGGAACTCAACACCCCAAAACAAGTCTGAAAGCTCCGAGACCCGAACCAAAGTCACTCCTAGCCCAAAGTCAACATTCTGGAGCTAATAGAATGGACGAAATTTCCATCTGAAGCCATCTTCTCTGAATATTGACCAAAGTTAAACTTTCAAGTTCAACTTGGCTAAAATACAAAAACCCAAACAAAAACTAAATCGAAAGCTCCCAGAACCCAACTCAGGGTCCATCTAGACCAAAATTCATGCTCTGAAGCTAATGGAACTATCGAAATTCGATTTCGAGCACGTTTACCAAGAATGTTGACTAAAGTCAACGATATTCTAAGTTAAGACTCTAAAACAGGCAAACAGCCAAAACGACCAAGCGAACAACTAGAGCACCGAACCACCGATCCCAGCAAGTCATAAATGACTTGGGGGAACTACAAAAAAGCTCTAGCAGTACAAAGAAGGCGTAAATATGAAAATGACCGGAAGGGTCATTACATCCATGCCCAACAAGAAGAGGCAATGAGAGAAGAGAGAGTTCGATGGACTCATTTTGGAGGTTATTTCATGCAAGAAACAGGAAGAAAATGATTAGTAGTGTATCAATATTAAATTCTACGCTATTTATACTCTAATGTAAGTGCAATTATGAAAAAAAAAATTAGGCGAATTTGCAGTATCATCACATAATAGTCCTTTGGACAGACTCCAAATCAATTTAAAGTATAGAGGTATAAGAAATGCTTTTCATGTTTTTTTTTTAACAAACATGGACAAACTTATGCATCTTTATAAAAGAAATTTAAACAAAACTAAAGAATCCAATCTACAGATCAATTGCATGGAAAGGAGTAAAAAACAAAAATTAGAATGAATCAAAATTAAGGGTAAGATTAACTTAGTTAAAATTGGACTGAATATTAATCATTAAAGTACTAGAGATAAGCTCTATCTTTAAAGTATCTCAGGACGAACACCAAGATCAAACTTAAACTGGCTATACAACAGTAATCTTGACATACGAAAGTACGTATGTCCAACTAAAGAGAAAAAGAAGATTTGAAAATAAGCATGCTGGAACAATATCGGGACTGCTTTATTTTTTAATTATTATTTAAAAAAGGGGGCAGACAATCTTTACCCATCCCGACTCAAACTAGTACTCCAAAAAGTAGCAAGTTATAAATAAATCGGTCTTTTAACTATATCAAGAGCTAAATTCATGTTTCTCAATGTAAAGAAAAGCGTGGAACCTGAATTCAAAGTTCCCTACTGGAAAAGACCACACATAGCAATAAAATCCTCAACCAACTCTACCCGAAAGTAGGGAGGCTTCATCTATTATCAAAATGAATCTGTATGTACTTAATCAAATGCTCCAAAGACTCCATGCTTATGGATTGAGTTTGAAATAGACTTGACTCAACGAGAGTATTCTGTCCATTTGATAAATAAAAATAGAAACATAATTGAATCAAACCCTCTCTAATCTATTGTTCTTGGGGTTTTACGATGTAAGATGGACATAAATACATCCTTACTCAAACCCAACTAAGACAAAGTTTGAGAAATAGCTCTCATATTCGACTAAAAGCACATAAAGAAAGAAAGAAAGAACGAACTTTTGAGCTATTTCGTACAAGGGAGGGAATGAGACGATGATCATCATAAGATGTTCACACCCTCCCCATAATGTTCACGAGAACATCTCCCTATCATATTTATACTAAAACAGTGAAAACCAAAAGTCAGAGGAAGAGAAGCAAAGGAACACCTTAAAGCACAAAAGTGACTGGAAACAAGAGGGGGAATTCTCGAGAGTATCAAGGAGTGAAGGAGAGGTATGGAGAAATAAATACTATATAGTACTCATCACAACTGCACAAAACACTCATGAGAGCATCCCTTCTACTCCACACTCTTCAACAAGCATAACGGCTAAACAAAAAAATAAAGGGAGGCAGGGGACACAAAGAGAAGGGGGCTGAAAATGTAAGCCAAAAATATTCTATTTTTGGGAGCCATTGCGAGCATGAAGTGATATAAATCAACCCCTAATTGAACTTAAAAACAAAACATTTAAAGGGAATGGAGGGAAGGGAAAATCTATCAAGTTTTGGAGATAAGGAGGGGGTAGAAGATGATGACACAATGGTGTATTATATTCACATTTCATCCCGTAATGCTTAAATGAGCAGCCCCTATCTCATACTTTGTCAAGCCAAAAGAAAAATAAAAGAAAGATATTGAGACTAAGCTCGAACAAACCAAGCATAAGAACTAAAACTTTAAATAAACTTCTGTTTTAACAAAATTGAAACATTTAAGGGCAAGCAGGGCTGGAGAAACTTGAAGCGTATTTTAAGAGCAAGGAAACTATGAAGTGATGAACATCATGAGATATTCATCCCTTTATCCTTTAATGTCCATAAGAACACTCCCTTGATGCTCTATACTACGATAAATGCAACCAAAAAAGTGAGACGAGACTTTATTATTCAAAACTGAAACCAACCAAGGAACTAAGCAACAAATAAACTCTAGTCATCACATAGCCATACGAGAAGACGAACAACATCCAAATGTCAAACAAAAACAGAAAGCAAAAATAAAAAATAAGAATAAGGTGTAGAATTTACCTTCTGACGAGCAGTGATACTGAGGCTTGGAGAGTTGAAGATCATTTTATGATTCTAAACAGCAAAAGCTTCAGAGATATTAGTACTTTCGTAAAGAAAATTCTTATACTAAAGACTTAGAAAATTTTGAAAAAAAAAACCAAGAACTTGTGTCTCCAAGACTCCCTATAATGGTGAGGAGAAGGCTCTATTTATAGGCCTCAAATCTTAAGGTTTCGAATTCGAAAATGAGTGGGAAATATGGATTTGAAAACGTTTGAAAAATGGGGACTTTGAAGTCCATAATCAAACAAAAAACGTAGCTGGAGTTTACACCAAATTGGTATAGGAATTCACAGTGGGAAGATGAAAAGAAAAGATAGAATCAAAATAAAGGATATTATCATTAATGCTGAGCTCGAACGCAGCACATTTTGGCGCAACTTAGCCAGAAAAAGGAGGAGCGCAACTGAGATGATGAAAATTTGTGAAGTTCTTAGCCGAAAATGGTTGTTCTTCGAGGGCAAAAAAGTAAAAGCGGGGTGCGGTGGTGGTGTATACCCGTTGACTAGGGTTTGCTGGTTGTTGAGAGAGATGAGGGGGTGCTTAGGTGGAAGAAAGGTTAGGTGAGAGTTAATGGGACAACTACACAAATGCCTTTAAAGGGGGTAGGCTTTGTATTTTTGTCTCCCATAAAAAAGGTTTTCAAAAATAATCTTCCTTGTTCTTATATACAGAACAATTACCTTTTTGCCCCTCTATATTTCAAATATTTTTAAATAACTCTCCATTCTCATTTGCCTCTCAACTTTTATATTTATTTTTTCTCTTTTTTATTTTTTTCTTTTTATTTTTCTTTTTTTTCTTTTTTCTCAATCTTTATTTTTTATCTTTTCTCCTCTCAATTCTATTTTTTTTCTCCTTTTTATTTTTTATTTTTTTCAACCTTTATTTTTTGTTTTGTTTTTTTTTCTTCGTTTTTAAATTTTTTCTCAATTTTTATTTTTTTCTCTCAACTTCTATTTTTTTATTTTTTCTTTGATTTTTATTTTTCTTTTCTCTTTTTTTTAATCATTTTTCTCGACTTTTATTTGTTTTATGAGATGTTCTATAACTCTTGTGTTAGAGACAAGACAGCCTAAAAACTTTCAAACAATAAATTATGCCCCATGAGCAAGACTTGACACTAGTACATTGTGTCTTGATTTATAAGATGTTTTATAACAGTTGCCTCAGAGGCAAGACTTAGCCCAAGGACCTCTCAAAAAATACAAGTTACACCCCATGGGTAAGAGTTCACACTACTTCATTGTGTCTTGATTTATGAGATATTCTATAACTCTTGCCTTAGAGGCAAGACTTAGCTCAAGAATTTTCAAACAACAACTTATACCCCACGAGCAAGACTTGACACTAACTCATCAAGGACTTTCAAGCAATAAGTTACACCCTGTGGGCAAGAGTTGATACTACCACATTGTGCTTGATTTATGAGATGCTCTATAACGCTTGCCTAAGAGGCTAAGTCAAATAACAAGTTACGTCACATGAGCAAGAGTTGACACTACCACATTGTGTCTTGATTTATGCGATGCTCTGTAACTCTTGTCTTAAAGGCAAAACCTAGCTCAAAGACTTTCAAACAACAAGTTAAGCCTAATGGGCAAGAGTTGACACTAGCACATTGTGTCTTGATCATGAGATGCTCTATAACGTTTGCCTTAGAGGCAAGACTTAGCCCAAGGGCCTCCCAAAAAATAAGTTATGCCACATGGGCAAGAGTTAACACTACTTCATTGTGTCTTAATTTATGAGATGCTCTATAACTCTTGCCTTAGAGGCAAGACTTAGCTCAAAAATTTTCAAACAACAAGTTATGCCCCACGAGCAAGACTTGTTCCAAAGGACTTCCAAATAACAAAGCACGTCCTTAAATTTACTTCGATTTCAAATAAAGAAGATCCTCTTTGCGGATTATCCAACTTTTTGTTCATTAGCAAAAAATAATAGAGGTTAAGAAAAAAGAAAAAAAGAGAAGAAAGAAAGAGAAAAGGAAAAAATAAAGATTAAAAAAAAGGAAAAAACAGAAAAAAAAGTTGAGAAAAAAAAAAAAAAAAAAAAAAAAAAAAAGTTGAGAAAAAAAAGAATAAAAATAAATAAAAGTTGAGAAAAAAAAGAACAAAAAAAAGTTAAGAGAAAAAAAAATAAAAAAAAAAGGTTGAGAAAAAAGAAAACGAGAATTAAAAAAAATTGAGAAAAAAAAAAGAAAAAAGAAAAAAAATTAAAACGATAAAAGAAAAAGGAAAAAATGAAATTAAAAGTTGAGAGACAAATGAACATGAAGAGTTGTGGTGTAGAGGGGTAAAAATGTATTTGTTCTATACATAAAAAGGAAGGAAGGGTATTCTTTAAAGACTTTTCTTATGAGGGGCAAAAATTGAAGATCACTCACTTTTGGGGACACTCCATGTAATTTCCTGAGAGTTAATAGAATATTGGGCCAGATTTTAATAGTTTTGGGCCAAGAAAATGAGATTGAAATGGGCTGCAATTGATGATTTTTGAGTCTAAAATGAGTCTAAATGGTGGCTGATTTAGGAGCTAAAAAATAGTTAGAAACATAGCCAAAATATTTCGATTGTAGACAATTATATCACATAATGTAACTAACTTGCGATAAGATTAAGAAGAATTAACTATCAATTAATCAACTAAGCTTCTTGACCTTGACAGAGTAAAATATTTATGTAAAATATATTTTATAAAATTTATAATAATTAAGACGTAAAGGACTCTAAATTGACAAAAATAAAATACACACTTAACTAAAACTTATTTTTTATACGATTTGAATTGTAGACTAATAAATATTCTAAAATAATAATATAAAATTAATTTCTACATAAATATAATTAGTATTAAAATATTATATATAATATATACATAATATATATTAAGGTATTTTGCCAAATGAAATGGCAAAATAACCTTCAAAATAATTTGGAAAATATTTTAACTCTTGCGAACGAATATTTCGCTCTGTTTGAAATGATGTACGCTTGACTAATTAATCGACATGTGGGAGTTCAAAATTGGGTATCAACATGAAACATCACAATAAATAATAAAGTCCTTACCTTCAATCGGCAAAAACAAGATAGGAGTCGTGGTCAGAAGTATCTTGAGCTTTTGGAAACTCTCCTCACACTTGTCGGACCATACGAATGGTACTTCTTTCTGAGTCAACCTTGTCAAGTGAGTAGCAATGGACGCAAAATCCTTGACAAATCTACGGTAGTAACCTGCAAGTCCCACAAAACTCCTCACCTCAGTCACAGAGCAGCCCGGACCCAATTTTTGACTGCCTCAATCTTCTGAGGGTCTACCATCACCCCCTTTTCTGACACCACGTGCCCTAAAAATGCGATTGAAGTCAACCAAAATTCATACTTGAAGAACTTCGCATAAAGTTTCTGGCACCTCAATATTTCCAACACAATGCGGAGATATTCAGCATGCTCCTCCCTACTCTTGGAGTAGATCAAAATGTCATCAATAAATACAATGACGAAGGAATCCAAATAAGACTTAAACACCCTATTCATCAAACTCATGAATGATGTCGGCGTATTTATCAACCCAAATAACATCACTAGAAACTCATAGTGCCCATACCGAGTCTGAAAAGCCATCTTAGAAATGTCCTCGGGCCTAATCTTTAACTGATGATACCCTGACCTTAAGTCAATTTTTGAGAACACAGATGCACCATGTAACTGGTCAAAAAGATTATCTATATGGGGTAAAGGGTACTTATTCCGGATGGTAACCTTGTTCAACTATCGATAGTCTATGCACATTCACATACTACCATCCTTCTTCTTCACAAACAGGACCGGAGCACCCCAAGGTGAAGCACTGGGACGGATAAACCCTTTATCTAGGAGTTCCTGAAGCTGAGTCTTAAGTTCTCTTAACTTTGCCGGAGCCATATGGTATGGAGGAATGGAAATTGGGCGAGTGCCCGGCTCCAAGTCAATATAAAAATTGATATCCCTGTCCGAATGCATACCTGGCAAATCTGTCAAAATACCTCCTAAAAACTCTAAAATAACCAGAACCGACTCAATAGATGGGGACTCCACACTATCATCCCGGAGATGAGCCAAAAGGCCAAACACCCTCTCCCCATTAGCTTTCTAGCCTGAATAAATGATATAATTTTAACCGGCTTAGGCCTGTACACACCTTCGCACTCTAGCCTATCCTTATCCAGAATCTCTAAAGCCACAGTCTTAATGTTACAGTTTAATACAACATGATAAAGGGATAACCAGTTCATGCCCAAAATAACATCGAAGTCTACCATATCCAAAATACCCAAGTCTGCAACCCCACAAATACCACAAAACAAGCACGATACATATGAGTCACAATCATGGACTCTCCAACTGAGGTAGAAATATGGATAGGGGAATTAAGGATATCACAAATCAAGTCCAGACCCAAAGCAAATTTCACAGAAACATAAGAGTATATAGAACCTGGGTCAAAAAGCACAGTATCCATCCTATCACAGAATAGAATTATACCTGTGATCACTGCGTTTGATGCCTCCACCTCAGACCTCCTTGAAAGAGCATAACACTGAGCCCGGTCATCAATCCGAGCAACTTTCTTGGCTGGGTGTGCCACACCCCTGCGTACGCCACCATTACCTTTGTCTCTCTAACCTCCCTAGAAGTTACCTTGCCCACCATGTGGACGAACTCTAGCATGACCACCTTTACCTGCTGGAACCACAGTCTTAGACTACTGCTGAGCCTGAGTACCCATCTTTCTGTGAGTGCACTCCCTCTTAAAGTGGCCCAAATCACCACAATGGAAATAACTACGATCAAATGAAGACCTGCTGGTAGATATGTAAGGAACTCCCTGGCCTCTAGGAGCTGAAAATTGTTGATTAGCTCTTGTACGACCACCTGTAGTAGCTGGCAGAGCTGACTGAATAGGACAGGCAGAATACACCTGCTGATTGTGGCCCCTGGAGTATGAGCCACTGAAGTTTCCATCATTTTGGGACTTCTTGGCTAACACGTTGGCCTGCCCAACCTGCTTGACCCTTTCTAACTTCTCAACATAATCTGTTACCTCATTGAAGCCCTTCCCTGCTGAAATCATGTGCACAAATAACACTTGCAAATCAGTATTCAATCCCTTCACAAATAATTGAATCCTCTCCTCCTCAGAATCCAACAGTTGTGTAGCAAAACGAGACAAGGCATAAAACTTAGCTTCATAAGCAAAGACCAACATGCTACCCTATTCCAGAGCCAAAAACTCATCCTTTCTGCGATCTCTCAAAGTATGAGGCACATACTTCTCTGAGAAGAGAGCATGAAACTTATCCCAAGTCAGTGGAGGCAAAACAGATGACCGACATTTCACATGAGACCTCTACCACTGCTTAGCATTACCCTGCAGCTGAAAAGTAAAAAACCCAACCCCATGTTGTTGCACAATGCCCAGCCTGTGCAACTTCTCATAATAGTCTAATATGAACTCATAAGCATCTTCCTTTTCAGTACCTTGAAATGTAGGAGGTTTAGGAACATGGTCAGCATCTGTGCTCATTCCATGTCATGACCGGACCTAGCATTGGTCTGAAGAAGTTGTCTATGCCCGACGCCGCATCCATTCTAGGAGCTGTAGTAACCGCTGGCTGAGTACCTAGAACCTGATCTGCAGTCCTCGTGGGGTTGGCTCCAGTACCAACCATCCCACTCAGAAAGGACCACACTTACTGAAATGCTTCGAGCATGAAAGGGGGAAAGCCTGTACCTCCAACCGGTGTTGCCTCTGCATGCGCTGCGCCCTCCTCAATAAGGACCTCAACTTCCTCTTCAATCTGATCCTGGGGTGAGGGAGGGGTCGGCTCACGTGCTCCTGTAGCAGCCTAAGATCCATCCCTGGCGGGTGCTGCTCTACCTCGGCCCTTGCCCCTGCTTCTACCTCTACCTCTGACAGTCGAACCCGCTGCTCTTGCTCCATTGTTCCTTGTGTTAATCATCTGCGGATAGAAGAGTAAATGAAGTCAGATACCAATATGTAACACCAGATACCAATTGGAATCAAGTTATAGCACGAAGGAAGAAAGAAAAGATAGTTTCCTAAAGTCCTATAGCCTCTCGAAGAAAAGAACAGACGTCTCTGTACCATTCCGCAAGACTCTACTAGACCTATTTTGGTACGATGAGATCAACGAACCTAGGCTCTGATACCATCTTTGTCATGACCCAGACCATCGTGAGTGGCACCCACTCAACCCCCCATATGAGCGAACCAATAAAAGCTAACACTTAGCATAATCTAACAGTTCTAAAACTAGTGTGCAATAAATAAACTATTATTTTAATATCAAAACAATTAAACAACCTGCGGAAATCTACCTCTAGAATCTGAAAGTCATCGTACCAAAATATTTTATCAAAATTGTCTAGAATATGGGGATGCAACTCCAAAATAGGCAAGGTCTAAGACCGAAATAAGTGGGCTACAACTAACAGAAAGAAACCAAGGTAGCTCGATTGAAGCAGCTCACCCTTGATGTCTGAAAATGCTGGGACTACAGGTGAGGTCGCGGTCTTGAAACAATTCATTGCATTTTCTCCTAGACTTCCTAGGTAAATCCATTTTATTATTCAACAATGAGCCACTAGACACTATGTATCTACTGCACGTACTTAATGCATATATACTTATGTTTATAATATATGTACATATAGATATTTTATCCACATAGTGAATAATTCCGTAATTAAATAAAAAAGGCCCTTTTAACTCAGTGGTAGAGTAACGCCATGGTAAGGCGTAAGTCATCGGTTCAAATCCGATAAGGGGTTGGATATTCTCCAGCTAAAAGCCAGAATATGGGTCTTATGGGATGTTTAAGAAAACATGTACCAATTACCAAAATCACATTTTTATTGGAAGATTTTTTGTACTCACAAAAAGAAAAGTAAGTGTAGAATCAGTACACAAACACCGTATACTGGTAGGATCATCGGTCAGCTCCAATAAACATAATATGAACAGTAAACCATAACATAGTAAGGTACAGGAAGCATGTACTAAGTCAAAAAAAACCAGATTATAAGTCTCTCCCTCAACTTATTAACACATGAATCAAATAGCAACCATTGACCACACCCAAATACAATAACATATACCCTTTTCACATATCCCGGACCCATCAAGGATCTCCCTAACATCACCTAAGTGTTAGACATGCAATCCCGGTCTACACTAAGACCAACCTCACATTAAATAAAATTACCCGGCCTCTCATGGACCATATGCAGAATTCAAATTCAAGAATACAACCCATTCCACTCATGAAACCATAGAAATAATACAACAATGCAATTAAAACAACCCTTATCGGGCATGGTACTTGAGCCAACTGTTAGTATACTTGTACCAGGCGTGGTACTCGAGTCAACAGTTAGTATACCCATACTAGGCGTGGGACCCGAGCCAACCATTAGTAATTCTCGTACCAGGCGTGGTACCTGAGCCAATCGAATGTCATATTAAGTCCAATCAATCACAACTAATGAACAAACATACTTGTAAAACCAAACAAGCAAACAACACACGTTCATTTCACAAGACTGATTATCGGACAACTAGACATTCACAATTCATTCCCTAAACATGCAACTCATACACTACTACAAAATAGTACGTGAACACATAATGCATATTAGAAATCAATAACCATCACCTACCTTGAATTACTCAAAGCTCTATTGAACCGGAGCTTTCCCCTTCTCAGGATCCCTTGATTGTTCTTGGTCTAGAAATAATTATACAAGAACTATAA
Source organism: Jaltomata sinuosa (assembly GCA_003996215.1). Lineage (NCBI taxonomy): Eukaryota > Viridiplantae > Streptophyta > Magnoliopsida > Solanales > Solanaceae > Jaltomata > Jaltomata sinuosa. The sequence continues at coordinate 287,840 of QJPP01007376.1, forward strand.
TCAATTCACTGGCCTAAACAGCCGAATTATGCAAAAAAACCAATCCCCAAGCCAAACTATGATTATCCCACCCATTCTCGGGCTCTCCCATCATAAATTAACCTAAGTTCATCATTTTATGGATACATTTAGAGAATTATGACTAAGCGATCATAACCCATCAATAATAAACAAGACCCAAGAACTCTAGCACCCTAGAATCCCCTCTTTCCCCGGATTCTACCATTCCTAGGTCATTCAAAACCTTCCCCCAAGTCCCTAACTAGCAATTCTACTCTGTAGGAAAGGTAACACTAAGTTAAGGGAGTAGAATCCTTACCTTTAGGATAAAGAATGATGGAAAATGGAGGAAAATCGCCTAGAATCGCCTTGCCCTTCTTCTAAAATATCCTTGATGAAAACTGAACATTTTGGGGAAGTTTCTGTATAAAATTCCAACATGCTCCGCTATAGCATTCCTGGATCTGCTATAGCGATACCGCCATAGTGGAATCATCTGCTATAGTGGTGTTGACCGAAGTTGACTTTCGCTATATCGGTAATTTCTCTGCTATAACGGAGGTCGCTACAATAGTGTGTCAACTTCTAGGGCGGTTGATACAGGATAGAAAGTCATAAAGTCCCCCGAAAATGCCCATTTCATAATATACTTAATTTTCTAACGTTCTGAAATAACCCCTTCACGTCAACCTTCATACCGAGAGTTCTACTTGCCCGAATTCAGTTCTTAAAAGTCCCTTGGACTCTCTTATGTCTTAGCTAAATTAAAAATTAGCTCGACTCAAGATATGTTATCCAATCCTCACCTAGATTTCCCTAGACCATACCTCACTCTAAAATTGACCGAGACTAACCCAAGCCAGAATTTTCAACTCTCAAACCCGTAAGTTTTCTAACTTGAAACTTGGCATAAAAAGTCTGCTCATAATGAAGAACCTGGTCGTTAGATAAAGTTCTTCTATTAGGTATGATATGGCTCGAGAATTATTGAATAACATGATGATAAATGAGACTTCTGATATGCACCAAATTATTGGACAAATGATTCACAAAGATTTTGACGATGAAAATATTTAGCATATGGTTGAGTATGTGTTTGAAAAACTCAAGTCATAAGGAAGCAGTTTGAGCATGAGGTTCTACAACGCTCTTATATAAGCACATTGATAGTTAGGCTAGAAGGAAAGGGCTGCAAAAGTGGTGAATGAAGAAATAAAAAGGGGGCTATTCCCTAAACTATTTCAACAAAATAAACGTGTGTGGCCTATGGATGTTCATAGATACTTGTTCTTCTTAGGGTTGTAGTGAAACTAATTGAAATTGACTTTCCTCCCTTCAACCTTTCGCAACTCCCTATATTACCAAATGAGTGTATAACAATAGTTATCTGGAGTTTCTCTAATCATTGTCTATTATTTTAGGATGTGTCCTGGTGGTGCATGAACTGCAATATCAATTTGGCTCAATGATATGTAAGATTTGTTTCATAAAGGCTAGGAGCTTCCTCAGTTGGCTTCTGTTGTAGTCGTGTAAGTATTTTTACCTCATTGCTTTTGTTAGTGATCTCTCTTTTTTGTGATGCCATTTTTCTATTTACTTTCTGTGGGGTTGAAGGGCGTGGGTGTAGATTGATCAAGAAATGTAAATGTTGGAACCTACTTAGTTGAAATGAAATTTGACCCAGTAAGTAGTTTAGGATTTGTGCAAGATATTCTTGAAATATCAACGGAGTTGCCTATGTCATGTGGCTAATCACACTTTTTATCTTCAATTTCTAGTATACTTCTACACTAGAATACCTAATCAACTGTATCTTACCGTAACAAATTTTTTTTGAGAAAATGCTAGCCAATATCTAAATGGCATTTGCAGAAGACTAAGAATTAGGAACTAGGGGAATTTTAAGGAAATGGAGAAAAATATAACAAAAAATCTGATCAATGAAAGAATACTATAAGTTGACCATATATATATAGGTACTGGATTAAGTTGAAAAATGAGGAAAGATTGATGATAGGCTATCTGTTAGAATGCTTTCCTTGCGCTAACGTAAACTTTTTTAAACAATCATTTGAGGATTCATGCATGTACTCAACTGAAGTAGCTATTCGTCACTTGTAAAATTATAAAACTAAAGTGTAAAATGATGCTATTGAAGTTCAAATGCATGTGTACAAACATTTTTATTTATTTACTTATTATATGTTATCTTCGAAGAATTAAATCTTAGACAGGACTTTGAATAGTTCTTTTGGGTGATTGCACCTAGTGTTAGAGAAAGTTGTTCCCTGTCATGTCTAGTTTGTTGTTGATTTTAGTTCTGTAATTATTGTGTTTTAGTTTCCTACTTGTGTGATCATGAATACCATCTCCCTCTTGTGAAATAAGTTCTCAGGTGGATTTTAGTATTTTCTATTAGAGTACTACTATTATAAGTCTTTTGCAATCTTTTATTTCCTTGTGGAAGCTACAATAAAAAAAATTCTCTGATTTCATCTAACACCTAGTATAGTTAGTACATATATATTAATTTCTTCTAATTTTATTTTGCATGTGCAGAAAAATATGAGTGAACAAATTTGAAATGGCAGTCACAAGTCAAATCGATCTTTTGAAGTGAATGATGAAGACTTTTTGAATAATTGTGTAGTACAAGATTACTTTTTTCCAAAATTTATTGTAAATCTATGCATTTGACTTGTTATTGATTTATTTATTAGCTAATTCAATGTTTGAGATTATATAAATAAGGATAATAATGTATCATATGATTATTAAACATATACAAAATTAAATTGAGGCATATAAATATTTTAATATGATAATTTATAGCCTATACAATATTGCCACGCTTCAAAAGTGTGGCCATAGGGATGTCAATTGTGGCATGTATATTAGCAAAGGCAACACTTCAAAAATATTGCATTAGAGGAGGTAGCAATGGCCACGCTTTGCAAGTGTGGCCTAAGGTAGAAAAGGCCACGCTTAAAAAATATAATTTGAGGTTATGGAAAGTGTTGTCAAATGAAATGATAAAAGCATAGCCATTACACCTCATCGGCCATGCTTTTTAAGTGTAGTTACTATATCAACACTTGAAAAGCGTGGCCTAAAGTTAAAGGTTATGCCTCTTTAGGCCACCTCAAAAAAGCATTGCCTAAAGTCAAAAAGCGTAGCCTTTGATCAAAGGCCACACTTTTTGCTAGCTTAGGACACACTTTACAAGGGTGGCTAAAAGACTAAAATGTTATAGTGCGGTAACATCAAATAAAGGGAGAGAAAGAAAGGCAACCAAAAATAAACATGCTAACAATACAGCTCACAAGGTAAGGATAATCGAAACGTAAACTAACAGGTAACTACAATAGGAGCAAGTAACACTAATCTACCTACAATCCCAACAAGCGCTCATACACTCGAGGATTACATACAATTGAAGACAAATCCTACCGGCATCCCATACCGGAGAGTACACTCAGCAAATAACAAACAAGGGGTGGAACCGTGCAGAAATAAATTATATGATATGGTATGCCAATGGTACCGTATGCACCTCCTTCGACGCTCGTAGGCCCTGCAGGTAGGACCCATGGAAGGGCTTCCCCCGTATACCTCTACTCCTCCGTGTACCCCTCCTCCGGCACTCTCAGCTTGTAGCCCCTAGTCCGGATCAGCAAGGTCCATGGAGATCTGCGCGATCACATACCAACTCTCAAGATCTCATCATGCATGCCTAGAGTCTATCCGGGTCTAAAATCAGTAATAAAATTGTGTCTAACACTCGGCCTGGCCGTGTCTAGTATCATCTCAGGTACCAGTGTGAAAAACTAAGATTTAGTCCCTTTTACTTTAAGAAGATCCATTAAACCAGTACTAAATCTATTTATAGCCATTAATAACGGAAAATGGCCCTTGGGGCCATGCAAGGTTAGAAAATCGGTGATAGTCAAGCCTGCAGCCCTATAGTAGTAGTAAACCAATGTAGAAAAGCTCTTTTCATGACGATGATATGCTCAAATACAATCAACAACTCAATATCAATCTATTGGCACTGCACAGGCTCAATCCGCTCTACAACACAAATAATCAGCTAGCAATCGTGAATCAATATTCGAAACTCACGAACACTTCCCAAATATCCCACTAACTATGATCCAAAGGCATATGTAAAGGCCACTCAGGGCCGTAAGGGGTAATACTACCGTACTAGCTCAAATACTGAAGCAGAGAAATAAGAATGGACAACAAGAAAGTGGACAAGTTCTGGGAGTGCCAACCTAGTAATCCCAACCCAAGGATGAGCTAAATAGTACAATTACATTCTATATAGGCCAAGTCTAAGATCGGTAAGCAATAACCTACCTGGCGTCTGATGCTGCTGGAAAGACGTTGTCCTAGTCCAAACTGCTTCGAGAATCCTGAATAGCAATCAAATTATCAAAAATATAATCTACTCGTCAATATGAAGCTAACGACACCCATAATGTTAATAATTAACCGGGTCAAAACAGGCCCATGGGCCCTGCAACCCGAAATTTAAAATGAAAATTATCACGAGATTGCCAATACTGCCAGGAACTCATGCTCAAAAATTGAGCATAATTCGGGTAAGAAAAGGGCCTAAAACAACCCCTAAATCCTAAGAACAATTTAAGAATCAACCGGGGAAATTAACAGAAAAAAGGATGAAAAACTTACAATCGATGGCGGAAAGTCGACCACGGACAAGGAAAAAACCACCCCAATACTCTAAGAAGAACCCACACTGAAATTTGAGCTTAGAGCTCTAAAGAAAAATGGAGGATAGTGATATGAGACTTAGAAAAATACATGAGAAGACCAACTTAAAACTGCCAGCGATCGATGCACATGTGATCATAATGACGCAGGTGCGTTGCTACAGTGGTGCCCAGACAATCGCAGGGGCGGAGGTTAATAAAACCTTCAACCCCGTAGGTGCAGTACAAATGTAACAGAGGCGGCATCGCAGGGGCGGGCGAAGGAGCGCAGATGCTCTGCCAATCAATGCCACCAGCACTGCAAGTGTGGCACCCAGAGCACAAGTGCGACTGTGCAGGTGCGTCCAAAGCACCACAGCTGCGCCCATAGCAGAACTATCAGCAATCATCTGCAAACCCAATTAAAAATTTCTTCGATCACACCCTCGGGGATCATTCGGGAACCCACACATGCAAACAGGTTATGCTACCCTACCAAAAATGGCATTCTAGACTCAACAAAAATGATGAAACTCCTAATGAAGATCATTTTGAAGAAGAGTGGTCCCCATGCCTGAAAACCAACTTTACCAAAATGGGACCCAATAGCCCAAAATGAGTTCGAAAGCCTTGGAACCCAAACTAAAGGTCCCTCTAGCCCAAAGTCGATATTCCAGAGCTAACCGCGCTGATGGAATTTCCATCCAAGGCTGTCTTCTCTGAATATTGACCAAAGTCAAACTTCCAACTCCAACTAGCTTAAAATCTCAAAAAGTGAGATAAAACCATACCAAAAGCTCCTAGGCCTCGACCAGGGGTCCAACTAGACCAAAACTCATATTTTGGAGCTAACAGAACTATTGGAATTTGATTCCGAGCTTGCTTACTAAGAATGATGACTAAAGTCAATGATTTTTTAAGTTAAAGATCTAAAATAGGGAAATGGTCATAAATGCCAAAAAAATAGACCGAGCATCGAACCACCAGTCTCAGCAAGCCATAAATGACTTGGGGCTGCTATAGGTAAGCTCTAATAGTACAAAAAAGCGAAAATATGAAAATGACTAAAAGGATCATTACAAGACTTCACTTTCTTCGTGGAGTTACTCAAAAGGTCAATACCCTACGGTCTCACCTTAAATGCGTCAAACCAACTAATGGAAGATCTACGCCTCCTTTCATACAATGTCTTGAGCCATATCTATGCTTGAATAGTAGCTATTATTATATGAAAACTCTGCCAAAGGTAGATATTTGTCCTAATGAACTCTGAAATCCATCACACACACATGAAGCATATCCTCCAACACCTGAATCATCCGCTCAGATTGCCTATCGGTCTGAGGATGAAAAGTTGTACTTAGGTCTAGCCTAGTACCAACTTCTTATGCAACTTCTCCCAAAAGTTAGAGGTAAACTGAATACCCCTATCTGAGATAATAGAAATTGAGATCTCATGCAGCCTAACAACTTCCTTGAGATAAACCTTGGCTAACTTGGATGTATTGTAAGTCATCTGGACAGGAATGAAATATGCAAACTTCCTCAGCCTATCCACAATAACCCAAATAGAGTCAAACTTTCCCAAAGTCTTGGGAAGATCAACAACAAAATTTATGGCTATTCTCTCCTACTTCTATTCAGGAATGGGCATCCGTTGTAGAGTGCCACTAGGCTTCTGATGTTCATACTTCACCTGCTGACAATTCTGACACTTAATCACAAAATCAACTATGTCTCACTTTATTTGACCCCATCAATAATGCTACCTCAAGTCACGGTACATCTTGGTCACACCAGGATGTATAAAATACTTTGAACAATAAGCTTCAGCTAAAATCATAGGAATTAAGTCATCAAATCGGGGCATACAAACTCGCCCATTTATTCTCAAAATACCCTCATCATTAATCATGGCCTCACCCTGCAAAACTTTATCATGAATTCTACTTAACTTAGTATCCTCCAATTGTTTAGCCTTGATCCCATCAAGAAATGAGGACCTTGCCTCAATACATGCTAACAGTCCACCTCTCTCGAACACGCTAAACTAACAAAAGGATGCATAATCATACACATTCTAATGCCTATTCATACTACAATAATTTGCAGAAATAGAATAGAGTGAAGTCCCACAAGGTATACATACATCCTCTATACATACAAGCCTAAGCAAAAATACAAATCAAAGACATCATTACAACTTAAAACAACTTCAACATATTATCCTATTAAGAGTTGTATTAACTTCTTTAGAGGTTCAGCTTCTTGGGAGGAAAAATACTAGAGAAAGGTTTATAGCTAGTTTATGATTTTTATCTATCTAAACTATTCAGATGTCAGCCAGAAAAGTTAATGATACCTCTTCAATGGTTCTTGTCTTGTTGCGATTTGGATCAAAATCAGAAAGTTTTTCATTTAGGTGTCGCTGTGGTGGAGGCAAAATTTCTATTAAGGAGGTTCGAAATAAGGTAAGCATGCTAATAGTGTTGGTAAATGAGTGGGTTGGATAAGATATGGACGGGTCAAATCATATATGAGTGAGCTTATATACACATTCTTAACCAACAATCAAACAGTTCATTAATCACTCTCAAACCAATATTTATGTTTGCCCATGAGTCATGATAAAGCACTTGACATAAATATAAGAAATATTATTGTGTCGCTATAAAGGTAGAAATTTAAATCATGATTATATTAAAAAAAATTAATTTGTTTGAACTCTTTTTCAGATAGTGTAAAGCGAGATTGATGAATTGAAATATTGAATGAACTACTCGTAAATTCAATAATTTTATCTAAATTAAATATTTACATTAAATTTTTATTAAATATATAATAATATTTACTTTGAAAGCAATTTATTGATTAAATTATTATATATATTAATTCAAAATTTTAATAAAAAATTATAAATTTAAAATTTTGAATAAATTTATAATATAAAAGTTTTTGAAAAAAAAGAAGACAGAGGGTAATGTTTAAAAGAAAATTGGAATAAGAAAGAAGTAAGGCAGTAGATCCGCCTACTTCATACGCATGAAGCAAAAATTTCTGAGAAAATATATCCGTCGAGATTCTAACTTGGACAAAATGCAGAAAATTGCACCCCCTTTACCACTGAATTGCCCAATTGATTTGTGTTGAGGGAGTTCAATATTTAGTATATATACTTAAAATAAAATTTTGATCTTATATACATAGTGTAATTTTTTGATGAAAGGGGTTTGAGTGAACCTCCTCGACTTCATATAGATCCGCCCTTGGGGTATCGAATACCATAACGCCCAGTGAGACTTTTTGGGTGTTTTGTGATTGAATTCCCCCAATATTTCTTTCCCCGACAAGACAAAACTTTGAAGACTTAGTTATTGAATGATCATGCAATCTCAAAGAGTTGGCAACACCTAAGGAGGGAAGAGATCGTGACATACCCGGAGACCCCGAGATCATTGTCTTCGTCTTTTCTTGGGGAAATTTAGAGCTTTCCAGATCCCTTTAAGACCTCCGCCTCTTCACTTTCTCCTTTCATTTTTTCTTTTTCTTTTTACCTTTGTTTTATTTTCTTTCATCTGATTAGTTTTAAGATTTGTTTAGTTTCCTTTTTGAGATGGGTCATTTTGGGCCTAGATCACTTCTTATACAATTTTATTCAATTGAGATGTTTACCCATCAGATCACTTGTAAGAATTAGACGGAATCCATCGGCGGCCCCCTAAAGTTGGCATGACTTTTTACTTAGACACCTCAATTGAATGTTATTTATTTTAAACACCTCATGTAGGGGTTCATTGTGTAATTTTGACACTTTTTGCTAACTTGGCATGTTATGTGTGTTGCACGAATTTCAAGCTCGTGAAGGGCTTAAATTTTATAATTTTTTATTTTTTTTATTTCTTCTTCTTCCTTCTCTCTCCTTCTAACACTTCCTCCACCCTCCACCACCACTTTGCCACCACCACTATATATCCAACTTTTTCATCTCTTGTCATTTTTTGATGTGGTAAGTTGAATCAATAATATATTATATCAGTAAAAAAATACGTAGATAAAGGGTTAATTCTTGGGGTTGGAGCCCTAATTGTTCCTTGTCCAAATAGAGAGAGAATTGGGGAAATTGAAAATGACAAGTTGCAGGCCACCCACCATTTTCTTCTTCAGCATTGTATTTTAAACAACAAAGACGAACCAAGTACAATGTCATATATCTCTCTCTCTCTCTCTCTCCACAAATAACGTTAATCATGGGTTAAAACAACTTGCGTATTTTTGAAACTCTCAGCAAAACACTAAACTTTTGGCAAAGCAAATTTTACTAAGGACATGGGTTATTCAAATATTTGCTTGAAATGAATTATCATGGGTATCACAAATTTTTATTTGAAATAACCAAGAAAAAGAATTTGTTATAATAATAAAATGTTCTGGCAGTGGTGGAGTTCAAATTCGATGAACAGTGAGGAGGATGTGCCAATGGTTATGGTGATAAAAATTGAAGATAAAGGAGATGTTGATAGTGATTATGATAGCTGAATTTGAAAGAAGAGGTGGTGATAATGATAGTCAAATTTGAAGAAGGACATGGTGATCATCGTCGTCGGAGATGTGAAAGATGGCCGGAGAAGAAATTCCAACGGAATGGCTGCAATTTTTTTTTTCTTTTTTTTTGTTGAAATGTTACCTTTTTAAAGTAATTAGTTATTAGGTAGTTTTATAAATAGTTTTTTCTTTACTCACAATATATTTTTTAATAATGTTTTTGGTATATTTGTCGCATGTCTTCACTTAATTCGCCAATTATAAATACATTTAAATGATATTAATCCTCTCCATTCATTAGAAAATTGATTTCCATCAATACATTTTGTCTGCACTTGTTCTTCTCCTCTCTCCCTATAAGTATTTCTTATTGAAAAGAAGAATTATCTCAAAAAGTCTCTCCTATTTAATCTAAAAAATAAAATACTTTCCCTTTTTAGTGAGTTGCCACCGAGGAAATTCTGATATTGTTTCTTCTAATTTTATTTTATGCCAACAACTTTTAAAAATAAAAGATCATTAATATTTTTCAAATATATTATACTATGACTATTTTATATAATGTAAATATTATATCAATATGTTATATATATTGTTAGACATTTAGTATACTAAATATATGAATTGTATATATACAATATAATACATGTAACCAAACAAAATAATTATACATATTATTTAAATATGTGCAACATATCTAATATATAGAGCTAATATATAATTTATCACCTATACCACAAAAATAAAATAAAAAATACATAAAGAATCAAGGACAAGAATCCAATTTATAACATATTAATATAATATTTATATTTGAGTTCTAAAAAGGAAACAAATAAAAAACTATGTTAGTATAAAAGGAAAACAAAAAACATAGACACTAGAAAAAGAAAAATGCAAAAAAATTAATATAAAAAAACTAAAAAGAAAACTGGAAACACATCCGTTTTTAGCATTTATTAAGGGTTAATTATTAATTAGTTGAGTAAAAAGGGAATTTTATTAGGGATTTTTACAAAAAATATACAGTTTAATAAAAATAAGTATATTTATATAGCCCATTAAAATAATTACACATGCATAGCCCATTTTTACACGATATATAACTTTATATAACTTTATACATTATTATACAACTTTATACATCATTATACAATATTAAACGCTTACTGTACATAAATATATAGACTTGTACAAATGTGTATAATAAATGTATAAAAGGTGTTTATACTCACTTTTACATTGTCATACACCATATATATATATATATACACACACATATATAATGTTTAAATCATTTGAATTTTCTTTGTATCTTTGTTTGTTTTATCGAGAATGTCATCAAATAATTTAAATTTTTCAGTTCCTTATAGAAAATCTAATCCAGATCTTGGTGTGATCATAATTGAATTCTTCACCAGATCAAAAAACACATCATGTATAATATAGTTAATATATACTGCCACCAATCGCAAGTAAATCACCATAATTCAAATGCATACCACAAAAAATATCAGGATAAGAGGTGGAAAATATGTCACATTGAATTACATGAGATAAAGAAATTTCCATTTTTTATTGGGTCTGAACTATAAGGAATTGAATTGAAATGATGTTGAACCAGCAAAAGCAGTGGATAGAGTAGCCACCAAAAAAGTGGGCTACATAATATAAAATTTAAAAGTTGAGTTAAAAGGTGTAATAATTTTATCTCAATATTCATACAGTGTATTTTTTTCATTTTATTTTGGGATGGCTACTACTAAAATATTAAATTTATGCTAAATTACGTAATTATTATAAAATTAAGCCCAGAACAATTATAAATATGAAGATAAGAAGAAGAATATGAGACAGGATATCTACAATAGATGTAGAAATTGGACAGAGCTTTTCTTCTTTCAAGTGTGTTCAAGTGTTGTACAATGGTGAATTACATCCCCATTTATAGGATGAGAAATCACTCTAAAGGTCATCAATATTAAATACCCATGGTGAATTACATCCCAACTTATAGGATAAAAAATCACTTCAAATGTCATCAATATTGAGTACCCAAATTAATAGATATATTCTTATTTAAAATGGTTCATGTAACCTAGGGAATATGTATGAACATCCATTCATTGAATTACTATTTGGCAGAACCCATCGATGGCCCCCTAAAGTTGGTACCAGCTTTTACCTAGACATCTCAGCTTAGCCTTGTTCATTTTAAACACCTTATGTAGAGGTTCGATGTATCATTTTGATACTATTTTGACAATCAACAAAAAGAATAGGGAGAGTGTAATATACACGCTGATGACAAGAAACTAATTAAATAACGACACATGAAATTTTTTTAGAAAGATAAAACTATTTAAAATCTTTACCAACCACTCCCCAACAAATCATCTTCTCCAATTTTTTGCAGAACAAAATCACACACTCCGCCCCCGCCCTCACCTCCGTCCCCCTATTGTCTTCTTCGACATATCCCAAAACTCTTTCTATCTCTTAAAGAAAAACTTATTTGAAAATTTTTTTTCACACTCTGCTCTTCTTAACTCTCTCCTCCTTCTCAGACAAATTTCAAAAAGAAAAAAGGAAATGAATCCACTTTTATCACCCATTACGCTTCAGATTTTCTTTAACAATAATTATAGATTTAGACGAGAGATGGCATCTTCACAAATGGAGGAGAAGAGGAATAAAAAAGAAAAAATAAGATAAAATCTATTTGAACACTCAATGATATTTATGGGTCTGACGAAAATATTCTGATAAAAGGAAATTAACAGCTTGAACAGAAGATTGCATCTTCACAAATGGAGGAGAAGAAATTTAAAATGAGAACAAACTTGGATCGAAAAATCGGATCTCCATTGAAGGAGTTTAAGCTTAGGGAAATAATGTGTAACGACCGAGTCCGTCATTACGGGTAGTCCAATCGTGCCAAGTTTTAGAGTTAGAAAACTCCGGGTTTGAGAGTTTGAAATTTTGGGTTAGGCTAGTCTCGGTCGGTTTAGGAGCGAGGAATGGTCTAGGGACATCCGGGTAAGGATGGGGTCGGATGTCTTGTGTTGAGCTAGTTTTCCTCGTAGGTAATATATAAAGGAGTCCGGGGGACTTTTCGAAATCGAATTTGGGTAAGTAGAACTCTCGGAATCAAGGTTGACGTGAAGGGGTTGTTTTGGGACGTCGGAAAAATAAGTGTGTTGTAAAATGAACTAGTTTTGGAGATTTTATGACTTTTTATCCCATGTTAACCGCTATAGCGGTTGACACTCCTCCACAACGACTTCCGCTGTAGTGGAGAAATTACCGCTACAGCGGTAGTCAACATCGGTCAGCCTCCGCCATAGCGGGCTTCTCCGCTACGGCGGTACCGCTATAGCAGAGCGGACTGCTATAGCGGGCTCTACGGGCTTTAATGCTGAAATATTTCTCAAAATATTCAATTTTCACAAATTCATTTTGGGAGAGGGAAGACGATTCCAGGCGATTTTCCTCCATTTTCCACTATTTTTCTTCCCTAAGGTAATGTTTCTACTCCCCAGTCTTCGTAATACTTTTCTTATGCGGTAGAATTGCTAGGAGGGAACTTGGAGGAAGGTTGGAATAACTAGGAATGGTAGAATCCGGGGAAGGAAGGGGATTCAAAACATAAATGTTCTTGGGTATTGTTAAAAGTAAGATATTATGATCATAGATTGTTAAATTTTCTATTTTTATCCGTAAAAATGATAGAGCTAGGGAAATTAACGGTGGAGAGCCCGAGAAAATGGTGGAATGGTCATGGGTGACCTGGGGTTTTGGGATTTGTTGTAATCTGGGTAATGTGCAGGCCTTGTTTGTTAATTTCATGTACTTGTTTGTTATTTTAGACCAAGAACGAGAAATGAATTTGGAATACGGGAAAGCTCGGGTTGAGTAGAGCTTGGATCATTTCGAGGTAGGTGATGGCTTACGATTCCTTTGAATGTTGTATGTTCTTGTACTCTTATCTAAGTGCTTATATGAATTGCATTGCTTAGAGGGATTGTGTAGAATGTCTAAGGGTCCTGTTTTACAGTCTGTGAGTTGAACGGTGTGTACTTGTTGGGTTACAAGTTGTTTGTTCATTATTTGACTGTGAATTATTGACATTCGGTTGGCTCGGGTACCACGCCTGGTACAGGTATACTAACGGTTAGTACAAGTACCATGCCTGATACAAGTATAACAAATGGTTGGCTCGGGTACCATGTCTGGTACGAATTACTAACGGTTGGCTCGGGTACCACGCTTGGTACGGATTTATTTTACTGTATCATTGCATGGTTATTGATTTCATTGCATTGACTGTTATTGTTTTCGTGAGTGGACCGGCCTGCTTTGTTGAATTGTGATATTAGTTGGTAGTCCTTGAGTGACCGGAAATCCTGTTATATCTGTTGAATTGGTCTTGGTTTAGGTCGGGTTGTTGGTTAACACTTAGGTGTTGTTTAGAGGGGATCCCAGGGTGGGTCCAGGCTAGGCAGGAAGGATGGTTATTTGTTTATGATTGTTGCTTATGGTTATTAGGGGTGGATTTCATGCGGGAACAAGTTAGGTAGAGACTTGTAGTCTAAGGGAGCCTGTTTACTTGTTGCATGTTTTCCATACTTGTACTTGATTGTTGTACTGAAATTTACACTATTTATTTGGAATTGGTTGATGATCCTACCAGTACACAGTGATGGTGTACTGATACTGCACTTGCTTTTTTTTCTTATGAGTATATGCAATCTTCCAGCGGCTGAGACGCGACCTCATCTGTAGTACCAGCATTCCCAGACTTCAAGGGTGAGCTGTTCGATCAAGCTGTCTTGGACCTATCATTAGAGTTGTAGCCCATTTGTTTCGGGCTTAAACTATTTCCTTTATATTTTGGGGTTGCATCCCCGTACTCTAGACATTGGTAGATTATTTGGTACTGCGACTTTCAGATTCTAGGGGGTAATTTCCGCAGGTTAATGTTAATGAAGTATTTTCCTTATTTATTGAATGCTAGTTTACTTTCTGCACTTGGTTTTGAGCTGTTAGAACGGTTAAGTTCGGGGAAGTGATGGTTCGCTCACCCGGAGGTTGGGTGAGTGCTACTCACGGCGGTCTGAGTCGTGACATAATGAAAGTTAGTGGCATGAGAAATGGAGAAGAAGAAGAGAAAAATAAAATAAAAATTGGTTAAATAAATGCCTATCACATGCCACTAATGAGTGTATCACACTCACCATGCCATGTCAGCACAAAATGTCAAAATGACAGTAGATTTTTATATAAGGTGTTTAAAATGAACAAGGCTAAGTTGAGGTGTCTAAGTAAAAGTTGGTGCCAGCTTTAGGGGGCTATTGATGGGTTTCCCTAACATAAAAGTAATTTTAAGTATTGTATAATTACGTAAAATTCTCTCTTCAATTCAATAAGGGGTCGTTTGGTTGAAACAAATTATTTCGAAATTAATTATCCCGGAATTAGTTATTCCGGAGTATATGGGATAACTTATCCCTTCACTATGATATAAATGGTGGGATAAATTATCCCAAACTTGGTAACCAAACAAGACACTAAAATTTATCCCTGAACTATTTATTTTAGGGATAATTTCAAATATGTACAATAAAGTAATTAGTTTACAATAAATATAGCCAAATTTTGTTTATAAAAAAAATAGCCCAAAAATGAACTAGCCACTACAAAAAAAATAGCCACATGTATATGTAATGCATTGATAGTGTATAAAAGTTATGTAATATATCAAAATTGTATAAATAGTGTATAAACGTGTATCGATATTATATAAAAGTTATGTAATGTATCAAAATTATATAAATAATGTATAAACATGTATCGATATTATATATATAGTATACAAACGTGTATCAATATTATATAAATGGTGTATACACGTGTATCAATATTGTATAAATAGTGTATACACGTGTATCGATCTTTTTTTCTAGTCATTAAGTCTCTAAATGGAAGCATAATAAACATCATAGTTTCAACCATCAATACAACCTCTCCAAACAAGTTCTTTCAATCCCGACCAAGTCAAAATCCCCTCTAAACAGTCCTAATTAGATATGAGCTCTCCTCAATGTTTCGAGTCTTTTGGTATATAATTCGTTCAAAATAATTCATGTTTTCGGTACATCAATTTTTTTTAAAAAAGGAAAAGCAAGAACGAAGAAGAAGCAGAAGAAACAAACGATGACGACGACTAACTTAGAATATGTACAGATTCTAAGTTTTAAAAAAAGATTTCAACAACAAAATGGCTCCCAGTACTATGATATTCTGTTATATTGCAAGTTCTTTCAATCCCGACCAATTAAAATTCTCCTTTAAACAGTCCCAAATTTTAGATATGAACTCCTCTCGATATTTTGAATCTTTTGATATATTATTCACTCAAAGCAGTTCACGTTTACGGCACGTTAAATTTTATTATCGAGCTTTGAAGAAACTTTAATGGCTGAAAGCAACGAAGAAGAAGGAATAAAGATGAAAAGCAACGAAGAAAAAAGGAAGAAGTAGAAAAATGAAGAAGAAGAGAAGAAGCATATGAAGAAATAAGTAGAAGAAGAGTAGAAACAGAATGAAGAAGAAGCAGAATGAAGAAGAAGCAGAATGAAGAAGAAACGGAATAAAGAAGAAAAGGAGCCGAATGGCCAACTTTAGCAATTAAAAGTGGCCGAATGGCCAACTTTAGTAATTAAAAGTGGCCGAGTGGCCAATATATGTAACAAGTGATTTTATTTTTTAAAGTGGGCTTTAGTAATTAAAAGTGGCCGAGTGGCCAATATATGTAACAAGTGATTTTATTTTTTAAAGTGGGCTATTTTTTGTGTAAAAATTTAACTCAATGGACATTTTGTCTAACTTTTCCTTTATTTTATCTCAGGACTATTTGTTTTTATCGCTCACACTAAATGACCCCTAAAAGAGGCTTGGCCTCATTTAATTATTTTTTTAAAAAAAAGAATCTAAAAGGGTGTCAAAACTCAACTCACCCAATTATTATGAATTTTTTTCAATTATTACTTAACAATTATTTTATTTGTTATTTTATAACATTTTAATACATAATAATTTTTATTTTTATTTTTTATAATAATGCTAAAGGGCCAAAAATACCCTTAAACTATTTGAAATAGAGCAAATATACTTTCCGTTTTATTTTGGATTCAAAAATACCCTTGCCGTTAACATTTTGGACCACAAATATCCTCCAACTTAACACCTCATTTTCTGTGATGATTTGGCAGCCACGTGGCGTCCAACTAGGATAAGGCCACTCCACATGGCTGCCACCTAGGATTCCATTAAATTTATGAAAAATGGCCAAAAATACCCTCGAACTATTCGAAATAGAGCAAATATACCCTCCGTTTTATTTTGGGCTAAAAAATACCCTTGTTGTTAACATTTTGGACTACAAATACCCTCCATCTTAATACCCCAATTTCTATGATGATTTGACAGTCACATGGCCGTCCAACTAGGACAAGGCCACTCCACATGGCTACCACCTAGGATCCTATTAAATTCAATATATAGTCTGACCCATTCTTTCAATGATCCGACCTACTCCCAATTAAAAGTTATACTAAACCTAACCCCCTTCATTTGATAAAAGACTTCAAACAAATCTAATATGGGCAGCGAGCTCCCATATCAGTCATTAGGAAAAACTATATATTATCCGTGTATAAAATTTAAATCCAAAAAGTGAACAAAACTTAAACTTAGTCAATAAATAATTCAGCAAGTATATTATCACCCTCTAACAACATGCTCACCAAATCATCCATTTGATCTATCTTTGTTTCTTGCTTCTTCATATTATCAGTACCTCTTTTCTCAATAGTGAGTACAATTTTGTGGGTCATCTTCTTAATTCCTTTGTAGCATTTAGTAAGGTACTTATCACTGACAGTGAAGATGTATCTTCGATGTGTGCTCTAACTTAGTTTATAAATAATAACAACAACAACAACAACAACATACCCATGGCTATCCTTTAAAAAAAAGCTTCCAATATAGATGCTGACATAGTCGCTAATAAATTACTTTTTTTTTGTTTTAATGGCATGCTAAATATTATAACTTGCAAGAAATTCTTTTTATGTCCATATCAGATTTGTTTGAAGTCTTTTATCAAATGAAGTGGGCTAAATTTAGTATAGCTTTTAATTGAAAGTGGGTCGGATCATTGAAAGAATGGGTCAGATTGTTAAATTTAATGAGATCCTTAGTGGCAGCTATGTGGAGTGGCCTTGTCCTAGTTGGACGGTCTCGTGGCTGTCAAATTATCACAGAAAATAGGGTGTTAAGTTGGAGGGTATTTGTGGTCTAAAATATTAACAACAAGGGTATTTTTGAGCCCAAAATAAAACAAAGGTATATTTGCTCTATTTCAAATAGTTCGAGGGTATTTTTAGTCATTTTTCAAAAATTTAATGGGATCCTAAGTGGCAGCCATGTGGAGTGACCTTATCCTAGTTGCACGGCCACGTGACTGCCAAATTATCACGGAAAATGGGGTGTTAAGTTGAAGGATATTTGTGGTCCAAAATATTAACGGCAAGGATATTTTTGAGCTCAAAATAAAACAAAGGGTATATTTGTTCTATTTCAAAGAATTCGAGAATATTTTTGACTCTTTTCCGTTATAATAATAATCGGGTTGGGATTGGTCAATGACTTAAAACCTCCGCTTCCCTTTTTTTCCATTATCCGATCATATCATTCATTTTCAGTCTCAAATAATGTTTCGACTTCAATTACTCCTCTCAATTCTCACATTATTATCACTCACTGCCAAATCATATTTTTCCACGTCACAACTCTCCATTCTCCAATCCCATCATCACCCAAAACCCAACTCCTTATCCATCTCTGTCATCGGCTTCGGCGCTGCCGGCGACGGAATCAAATACGACACCGTTCCAATCCAGAAAGCTATAAACGCATGCTCGGCCACCGTATCCAAACACCGCCGTCAATGCCACGTTATCTTCCCGCCGGGAAAGTACTTAACGGCAACAATATTCCTGAAATCCGGCGTCGTATTGGATATTCACCGGAAGGCAACGATTTTAGGAGGATTGAAGTTGGAAGATTACCCGAAGGAGCAGAGAAGGTGGTATGTGGTACTGGCGGAGGATGCAGTGGATGTGGGGATCATCGGAGGAGGAGAGATCAATGGACAGGGATTGAAGTTTGTTCAGAGATTTGATGAGAAGAAGAATGTGATGGTGAGCTGGAACCACACCGGAGCTTGCCTTGGGGATGAGTGTAGGCCCAGGTTGGTAGGATTCATCAGCTGCCGGAATATTAACGTCTCCGATGTTAGACTCATCGAACCTGCTTATTGGTGGTACGTGTTCTTCAACCTTCTCAGTTACAAGCTTCGTTAAACTTTGGGTAATTCGATTCATAATGCTTAAATTTGTTTTGTAAGTCGCTCAACTAAAATATAATTTCTTATACCTATTTAATGATGTAATAGCTATAAATTTTTAGAAAAAAAATTAAAAATTAATATTTAATTATTGGCTGAAAGTGAAATTATTAATAGTTTAAAATTTAAACTAATCTCAACCTTCAAAACCTAAATTAAACACTTGACAATCCACCACTCTATTGAAAAAATCCTTGAGAAACCTCTATTAGAGAAGGTCTCATCCCCCCCTTTTTTTTTTTTTTTTACCATTAGCTCTTAAATTATTTGTGTAGATAATTGTAATAGATTATTCATAATAAACGGCATGATAATTTGAAAAATAAGATAAATTATGTATAATAACCGCTAGGGCTATTCACGGTTTGGTGAAAAATTAAATCAAACCACAAACAAAACCAAATCGATTAAAAAAAATCAACTTTGATTTATTTTTGAATTTTAAAAATCGATACTATTTGGTTCGGTTTTAATTTTACTCAAAAAATCAAAAAATAATTAAACTGAACCGATAGATTATATATACAAATTTTATAATTATTTATATATTATTTATATATAAAATATAATTATTTATTACAACAATACTTTAGTCTTTAGGTGTCTAAGTTCTAGAGCTAGGACTAACTTTTCATTTTATTTGATAATAATGTGCATCAAACCAAAAGCCCTCATTTTCATCTCACGGTGAAAATTTAAAACTGAAGATTTTCATCTCACGGTAAAAATTGAAAAGCCCTCCTCTGTCCTCAACTTCAAATACAAGACATCAAAGCTAGAAAAGCTACTTTAGTTAATTTTAATTTCTGTCCTTTTATATAAGAATTTAGAGGAGTGTATGGCTTGAAAATTAAGAAATTGTGTTTTGGCATTTACTTAATTGTCATTTATTATGCTATTATTAATTTATTATTAGCTAGTTATAAATCGAAAAAATCGAGCCAAATCGAACTAAACCGACAAGAACAAAATCGACAGTTATTTTTTTATTTGATTTGGTTTGGTTTTAAAATTTTTAAAACCGACTAAATTAGTTTAATTTTGGTTTGACCAATAACTGACCCGAGAACACCCCCAATAAAGGGTTAAAATATTAAGAAAGGATAACAATTAAATTAAATTCATTTTCAAATGATCACCATTGCATCATTTTTGTTGTTGTTATTTTCTCATTTAATATCTACGGGATATTCTTTGGAATTGATCTTTGATTTTTCTTACGTACAATCAATGTGTACAAATTTAATTATGTGAGCATATCTCGATAATATATCTGAAATAGTCATATTTAAAACAACTCTTATTCATTTAATTAAGGAAGAATAATGAGATAGAGAAAAGAAATAAATATTAGGTAACTACTAAGATAAGATGATATAATCAGTTACATAAAACACGAATTTGCCTCATTCAGTATATCCCTCTAATATATCTAAAGTCATATTTAAAACAATACCTTATTAATTTAATTAATGAAGAATAATGAGAGAGATTTTTTTTTTAAAAATAGAATTGCTAAGATAAGATCATATAATCAATTATAGAAAATACGAATTTGACTATTTGAGTATATCTCATAACATATCTAAAATATTCATACTCAAGATAAGATGACCATATAAATTTCGATTAATAAAGAAAAACAAAAAAATAAAAATAAATTAAAAAATAAGAAAATAAGAATAAAAAATTGATTGAGAACTCAATAATTAAATATTAATTTTAAGTTTTAAATATTTTTTAAGAAAAATCTACAACTGCCACATCATTAAATAGGTACCAACAATTATATTTTATGAAATAATGACCATGGAAGCTAACTTATAAAGTTGAGTGATTTTTGAGAGAACAAAATTGAGTGACTTTTAAATGACAAAACAAAATTGAGTGACTATGGATGTCAATTGCCCAAAGTTAGTGATCATCCAAGTTTCTAACTCCAACTTTAAAGGTCAATCTCTTAAATTTTGTTGTTTTCAAACATCATTCTCTATCCCGTTCAGTGTTCTGCATTTATTTCAAGTAGCCATTTAATGGTGTGATGTTGCAGTTTGCATCTTGTACGAAGTGATAAGATATCAATCCGTGATGTAACGATATATGGAAACTTCAACTCACCCAACAATGATGGTATAGACATAGAGGACTCTAACAATACTGTTATTACTAGATGCAACATCAATACAGGAGACGATGCTATCTGTCCTAAGTCATCAACTGGACCTGTCTACAACCTCACAGCAACAGATTGCTGGATTCGAACAAAATCTTCTGCCATCAAACTTGGAAGCGCTAGCTTTTACACGTTCAAGAATTTCTTGTTTGATAACATTACAATTGTTGAATCTCATAGAGGCCTCGCTCTACAAATTCGAGATGGAGGTATTCCACTTTGGATCTCTTCTGCTAGAATGACAATTGATATATTAAATTTCAAGATTTACACCTTTCTATCTTTCCTCCAGGCTTCACACTTGCATTCATGAATACATTTTACTCATGCAGCAGAAGCAGAATTAAAACTTAAACCTTATGCTGTTATTGCATTTTGGTTTGTTAGGTACAAGCCTCAATGTTGTGCCAACTAATTCCTTGTTGTAGTTGCCAGGTACTAGTCATTGCAATGCCAAACAGCTTGGTGCACCTAAATAAAGAACTTGGATATTTTGATTGCTCAACTTTGCTGAACTAACTTAATCAATTGGACTTTATGTGATTTATTGCAGCTAATACAATCATATTTTAGTTAAATTCTTGGTTGTTATTTTATGCTTCCCGCCTTCCCCATATATAGTTAAGAATCAGGTTCTTCAACAATTATGTAAGAAGTGCGGAATAAAGTAAATCACCACAAGAATTTTTGCGTAGAAAAACTCCTCTCCCAGGAGCAAAAAAACCACCGCATATCTCTTTCTCAAATTACACTAAATTTGAGTTGCAAGTTTTAAGTTGCAACTAACCAAGGAGCTAACCACTATAAAACCAAAGTAGCTCACCACTATAGCACATTTCCTCCTCTACAATTCACCTGAATGTAGCTAACTTCTTCAGTGACTCTGCCCAATCGAGGAAGCCCTTACAACTCAAAACAATCTAACACAAATCACTAGGAATGTAAAGGTTTACAATTAAGCACAATGAATCTAACTGAACAACAAGAACTGTTTTGAATAACACTTGATAGAAACAGGTTCTTCTAAATGTTGTCAGTTGATTCTCTCTCATAGGAAGACACACATTTGATTTTTCTTCTTTGTGGCCCTCTCTTCTCTGTATGTGTGGATGTCTTCACAACATCAAAGTGACGCTTTATATAGGAATAGATGGCCGCATCTTGTTCTCCTAATTCAACATGGATTTAGATCAAATTCAAGATTCTAATCCAAGTTTGACTTGGTTCTTCCTTCACAGTTTGACCACTCTTTTGCTCTCCTATTGCCAAAGCTTCTTCCATGTATTCAACAATGTGGTAATTTTTCGATATTCTTCCTTGTTCATTGCATCATTGGATTAGCCGTAATCCTAATTCCTCAAGGAATCCTTCTAAGCTATGATGCTCGGACTCTCCAAAATTGTTGGCGCACCCATGTTGGATTCTCTAAAATTACTACTTTTGGAGTATCCGGCACGCACCTGTCAACATTTTTGAAGAGTCCGAGCAACATAGCTTCTACACTTCTTGGAATATGATTTGCCTCGATCAACTGTCTTCTTCTAGTCTACTGTCAAGGACCTAGTTCTTTCACTTCTCTACCGTGTACTCTTGATAGCAACTCTTGTAGTAGACATGTTAAGGAACTGGTTCTATAGTAGTTCTTTGTTATAATCACTACCGGTCCTTATTTGAGAGATGCATGAAATCTGATTCTTGCATATGTTTGTTATGTTTTGCTAATCATTTGTTAATCATCAAAACTTCATATTGTTAGCCTAGCCCATAGCTCTCCAGCTCACATAGCTCTCCCTAGCTCATGTAGCTCTTAGCTCAGCATTAGTTTTCTTGTATTTAGTTGTTTGTTCAACATATTTGAAATGATTGTTCTACGTGTTTGAAATATAAGAACTAGATTGTACAATGCTTTTAAACCTTTTTCTCTACTCTTTTCTTTGATCTGCAGAATAAATGACCAATTCTTAAGCTGTCTAAAGATTGCTATCTTATTCTCATGCATCTACCTCTACTTTTGTATCTTGCTTTTTCGAATTTCAGTATGCATTGTCTTATTTGATTATTTACTGAGCAGGAAATGTTAGCGACATGACCTTCTCAAACATAAACATCAGCACAAGATACTACCACCCATCATGGTGGGGAAGAGCAGAGCCTATCTATGTGACAACCTGTCCAAGGGATGCTAGTTCAAAAGCAGGTTCAATTTCCAAATTGCTATTTGTCAACATCACAGCAACTTCTGAAAACGGCATCTTCTTATCGGGGTCAGTAGGTGGAGCTTTGAGCAATCTGAAGTTCGTAAACATGAACCTGACGTACAAGAGATGGACAAAGTTCCCAGATGGGTTGGTAGATTACAGGCCAGGATGCCAAGAACTTGTAAAGCACCAAACTGCGGGATTCATGATGGAGCATATTGATGGTTTGGTTGTCGAAAACATAGTCATGAAATGGTCCAGTGATGAATCAATGAGGTGGAATAATCCATTGGATTTCAGGCCATCTACTGTAAATAATATTTCTTTGGTCAATTTCTACTCCAGATCCTACCAACAGTGAGGGATGAATAGGAAGCTGCAAGTAAAATTTGTTCTTCAGAAAAATAAAGCTGCAAATACCCCCTTCCCTTTCCAAAACTTGAAGGATTTATGTGAATGCAAAGTGATGTTGATTTGAACTTGTCCCAGTTGAGGGCCCATTCTATATTTTCCAATGGCTGATTTTGATATTTGACCAAAGTTGTTAACCAATTCCGTTACCTATTCGGAATGGTTGTTGTTTATCTGCTGCAGCTCCTCTTTGTACCTCTGTTAGCATTTGCTTTCTCGGATGATATACCTTGAATATTGGTGAACTTGAGAATGTTACAGCAGTGTGCTGTAAAGATATTTGACCTAATATTCTCTGGTTTGGTATTGAGTTCAAATTTTACTAACTGGTGTTTGGATAATGTTTAAGTTGAAGTTGGAAGAAAAAAAGTATTTGAAGTTGAGTGGAAGAAGTTATAAAAGAATAAGCAAGATCCATTCAACCATGGTTGTTGTCTGTATTTCTGCATGAGCAGCCCAATCCTGTTAACTTGGTGTTTTAAGTATTTACATTGATCTGACCTCTTACTATTGTTTATAAATTTCTGGCATTCTAATTAAAAGATAACCGAAGTCTACTTTTGTTTGAGAAAATGATTGAGAAGTTTGAGTAGATAAAAGATAATACTCCATTTGTCCCAGTTTATATGACTCACTTTCCTTTTTAGTCAGTCTAAAAAAAATGACACATTTCTATATTTAGTAACAATTTAACTTTAAAATACTTATTTTACCCTTAATGAAATGATTTACAATCACACAAATATCTATGACTTATTTTAGACCACCCATTTCAAAAGTCAGTCTTTCTTTTTTAAACTCCCTGCCGAGTCAAACTAATTCATATAAATTGAATTGGAGGGAGTATACAAATAAAAGCATAGTTGGAGTAAACTACAATTTTCCAATAGTATATATGGTAACCCACCAAATTGAAACTGAAGAGAATTAATTAAGCGCATAGCGGAACCAAATCATGGTGAGAAAAACAAGTCTATTTTTCTATACAGCTAAGCATGTATTTTCTTCCATCATTAAAAAACCATCTTTTTACAACCAGAGACAACTCTTCTACAGTAGTTGGACTCTTGTAGCTCTAAGCTCCAATGGTGCCCTTTCTGAAGCCTTATTCGAAATGGTCAAACAAGGCCTGGAAGTGAAATTCAAGGAATACGATACTCTGCTAAACGAATGTATAATCCAAAGGGCCTTCAGAGAAGGCCAAAGAGTACATGCCCACATGATCAAAACCCAGTATCAACCTCCAGTATACCTCAGGACAAGGCTTATTGTCTTCTACATAAAATGTGGGCTTTTAGGTGATGCTAGGTCGATATTCGATGAAATGCCTGAAAGGAATGTTGTTTCTTGGACTGCCCTCATTTCTGGGTATTCTCAAAAGGGGCATGTCTCTGAAGCTGTCCATCTTTTTCTTCACATGTTGAGATCAGGTACTTTCATTTCTTTACTGGTATATCAACAGAGATGTGTTTTTCGACCATTACAAAATAGAAACTAGTTAGAAAGGCTGAGAATGTAATTTGTGCCATCTAGTTAGACATATATAGTAATTATGAGGCTTTTAACAAGTTAATATAAGCCCTCTCTGTTTTGGCTGATATAAAACAAGAAAGGAAGTGTAGATATGCTGTGTGCGCTTTGGTTGAGAGCACCATTTATAATAAAAACTGGCACAACATTGACATTTAGGGAGAGTGAGGTTATACTTACTTTGATAGACTTGTTTGAGAAAATAGAGAAAGCTTCATTTTGTTTCATCTTCAGTGATCATAATTGACGTCTACTAGAGGCCTCAATAATGTGATAATTTCCTAGTTGAAGGACCATTTAAGTACACACATGTGCGTACATACATATACACACAAACACATTTTATTGGCCTTCTTTATGTTGAAAAAATAGTGTAATGCATCGGATTCACCCTTGAAAGGAAGACTTGAAAATTCCATTTGTCCTCCTTTGACTGACCGTAACCAGAAATTGTTGCAGGTACTGTGCCAAATGAGTTCACTTTTGCAACAGTGCTTACATCATGTTCCGGTGCCATTGGGTTTCACTTTGGGAGACAAATCCACTGCCTCTTAGTGAAGAGCCCTTTCGAATCACATGTATATGTGGGAAGCTCACTCCTTGATATGTATGCCAAAGCTGGCAAAGTTCATGAAGCTCAATGTGTTTTTGAAAGCCTTCCAGAAAGAGATGTTGTCTCTTGTACTGCTATAATCTCAGGCTACGCTCAACAGGGACTAGATGAAGAGGCACTAGAGCTTTTCCGCAAGTTGCAGGCAGAGGGAATGTCTTCCAACTATGTTACATATACTAGTGTATTAACAGCCTTATCAGGACTTGCTGCAGTTGAACAAGGTAGACAACTGCATGCCCATATTATTCGATTGGAACTAACCTTCTATGCGGTGCTTCAGAATTCTCTCATTGATATGTACTCCAAGTGTGGAAAATTCACTTATTCAAGGACGATATTTAATAAAATGTCGGAAAGAACTGTGAGCTCGTGGAATGCCATGCTTGTTGGTTACAGTAAACAAGGGATGGGAAAGGAGGTAGTTAAGCTCTTCGAAATGATGAGAGAAGAAAATAAAATTAAGCCTGATGGCATCACTCTTTTGGCTGTGTTATCTGGTTGTAGCCATGGAGGAATGGAGGATAAAGGTGTAGAGATTTTTAACGATATAAGTACTGCAAAAGACAGGGTTGAGGTTAGCATTGAGCATTGTGGTTGTGTGGTTGATTTGCTAAGTCGAGCTGGCCAAGTAGAAAGGGCCTTTCAATTCATTAAAGAGATGCCTTTTCAACCAACTGCTGCAATTCTGGGTTCACTTTTAGGTGCTTGCTGGGCTCACTTGTATGTTGATATCGGTGAAATTGTAGCCAAACAACTTCTTCAGATAGAGCCGGAAAATGCTGGAACTTATGTAATTCTTTCAAACATGTATGCATCGGCAGGAAGGTGGGAAGATGCTAGAAGAGTAAGAGAGTTGATAAATGAAAGGGCCATGGTAAAGGAATCAGGAAAAAGCAGGATTGGTCCTGATTTTATCCATGACACAGAAAATGATGTTGCAAAAACATAATGGAATTGGCAGTTAGGGCCAAGGAAGGTACATGTATTCCTGATTAGAGTTTATGTGTCTTGTTTAATATGGATGAGAGGCGAAAAAAGAAACTGCAGCTATGGCATTTGAACATCCTTGGGAGGCATATTCAAGTGAAAATCCATGGCACCTGAGCTGGTGTCACAGCTGCTCCATGTTCCCAAGGTAGAGCTCATCTGCGAGAGACAGAGCTCAGCTTGATGATTTACTGGGGTATATCAAATGGGGACTATTGGTAGAAGAATTCAAGTCTTCTGTCCAAATGAAAAGATGGGAATAAAAGTATATTTTGGTAAGAACTTGTCAAGAAGCAATCCAGAAGACGCAACAGAAAGGGAATCATGACTTCCATCTGAAAGCAATTAATTCTATAATCGAAAACTTGATGCTGGTTCTTATATATAATCGGGTAGATGGAATGTGCTAAACGAGTTCAACACAATTCTGCGAACCCAAGGGGTCAATTGAAGAAGAATGACCCCTGAACAGTTAGCAGAGAAGTAACTATGATAGAGAATTCTAGAGAAAGAGAGAAGAAGATTATTATTAGTTCAATCAATGAATGATACAAGTGTATGAATGCCCTATATGTAGACTGTTGCCAATTGCTGTTAAGATTCCACTAACTACCGGGTAACTTGGCTAACAGCTCTAACAAACTCCTAACAACCTTTAACTGTCATGGGACACATGAAATGACTACTATACCCTAACTACATTTTAAGTACATAACAGTAGAGTTTTGTAATGGATTCTTTGAGCAGCTCTCAAGTTCTCTTCTTACTATGAAGTGATCAATGTTAGGAAAGTAATACAATATTAATACTGAACATAAATAAAATAGTAACAAACTTATCAGAATGAAAACTGTATCGTGGCAAGCCGCTGTCTTGAAAACGATTTTGGCCTGATGGTGATGCAAATCGTTTTGACTGGATCGCTCCCCAAGGTTCAACAACACTCCCAAACACTTGCTCTAGTGGCTGGAAGTTTGGAGATTGCACAAAGAGAATTGACCAGAAACTAGAAAGAGAAGATAAACTTCGAAGAAGAAGAAAATTTTTTGGTGTAGGCAATTCACTAAGAAGGTTGGTTTATATAGGCTATAAATCTAAAGGGGTTAATGAGGACTTTAGTAGCCATTAACTCGGGTATTAAAAAGGAGTTAATCTAGCCATTCATATCAACAAATAAACTAACCATTAAAGAGAAATAAAGTGTTTGTTACAAGAGATTAATTATGAACGAATCTAGACACATTCTTGTAGACTTGTATTTAGATACTTTCCTGGTAGGCTCAAGAATATTAAAATAATATTTTGCAAGACTAGATTTTGGATTAGGCCTCACGTACATTTCATGCGCCGAGGCGTGGGGAGGGGAGGAGGGGGGGGGGGGGCAAATCGACCCGTTTTACCTTGCAAACCCAATTCTTATGTGTGCGAGACCACTCCCTTTAACTAGCTCTTTACGACCCCAAAGGAAGACAATTCAATATAAGGAGGAGAAAAGTTCTTTCCATAATCAGTGAAGGATATTTTGTCTTTCACATAAGACAAGGAAGAACAAATGAAAAGGAACCCACAAGAATAAAGAGTGAAAAAAGAATTACTTTCTTCTTTGCATTATCAAAATCAAAATACAAGAAATAATTCCAACAACCCCCACTAATACAAAGTGTCACGACCCAAAAATTGAGGAAATGATGACACCTATCCAATCTACCACTAGGTAAAATAACCCTAAAATAACAAAATATAATACGAAGTACGAACACACAAAATTAATATTTAAAATCAATATAAGTCATAAAACAACGTTTTCATAAAAAAACATAAGAAATATGGAAAATCAATACGAACTCATCCCAAAATATGGAGTCACCAGTACAAGCTTCTAAGAATATAAATACAACTCTAAAACTCAAAAATACCCAAAAAAAATGACAAGAATCTAAAAATAGAGGAGATCCAGAAAGACTGCGGATCAGCCAAGCAAATACCTCGATATCTCGATAATATGCTCCAAACATCTAGCAAATCACCAGCCTGAAGTACCTGACTCAGAACCTATACAACAAGGTGCAGAGAGAAAATAAGTGTGAGTATGAATCCACGTGTACTCAGCAATATGGTCGACTGATCGAAATCTGAAGCGATGACGAGTGTCGCTCCTAAACTGCTCTGTTCTGATACTTATCACAATTACTATTTATTTCTAATGACACAGACCTGGACTAGAAGCTAATGTCAACAACATCATAAATAAGTCAAGTACATATATATCTCAAAACCACAGTCAAATCAAGATAAGAAAAGTAAAGGCACTTTCACAATAATTCAATCACTTTCCACACCATAACAGTGCACATCAAATAGAAACGATGTAATGAATGCATATGATGTATATGCCTCTCAACTGATCAGAACCTATATATATTCGTTGGCACAATGTAGCTAGTTGTGTTTTATGAGAGACTCGTGAGGTCCATATATCTGTTAAAAAATAATCTGGAACACCCAGCTAAAAATTACCTCGGCACTGTCCAGAAATGACCTCGGACTCATCCGGTAATGACTTCAGACATACACCACTGGTAAAAACCTCGGCACTACATCACCAGTAAAGACCTTGGCACCATATCATAGATAAAGATCTCAACTCCACAGTTAAAACCAGCCCCGGAACAATCAACAATGCAATTAAAACAGAGAAAATATGATCAAATAAGCAATTCATATGTTACTTTCAAATATCATTCATCTGGGCACATATCAGTGGGCAACTTTCAAATATCATTCATATGCTAGTTCGCGATGGTCTAGTTTCTTGACCATCGCGATCGTGTGGGTTACCCTTCATGACCGTGATGAAGCCGGCTGAGACCCAGACCAGTTTCCTTTTTGCGAACGCGGGGATGGACCGTTGCGATCACGATGGTATGGCCAGCGTTCCCTAGCAAACGCATGGGGTCCTTTGCGATCGCGATGAAGGACCCCCGACAGCTATTTAAGCTGCCAACTTCATTTTCTCCTCCATCATTTCTTTTTTCTCCATTGTTAAAGCTTCCAAGCTCTGGTTTCAATTCCCCTACTTAGTCTACTTCATCTGGTAAGTCCCCTCTTCTCCTCTCATCTCTTTTACGTTGTTAATCCTCGTTAAACCCGTTAATTTTCCATTGTTTCCTTGATAAATCCCTTGAATTTGTAGCACTTTGGGGCTGTTTTGAGCCCCAAAATGAACTCCATCTGCGCTCAAATTTTGGGCATGGGTTCCTTAAACCATTGCGGATATAACTATGAATTTTAATTTCTGTTTCATTGCATGGGCCCCGAGGGTCTTTTTCCGACCCGATTTTCAGCCCAATTTTTCATATAGCAATATGGGTGTCATTCTTCTCGTCTTGATACCTGGATTGTATTCTTGATAGCGTGGAAGCTTTCTGAGGCTGTTCAGAAGGGAAGGCATATGAGTGACGGTTCGTATTTGCAGTTCTGCCCCGAGGTAGGTTATGTTTACCTTCTAGACTGAGTGTAGTTTGATTATATATATTTATTTGATACTGGAATGTTAGGTTGGATTTTAGATAGATTTAGGCTTAAATCCTGTTTACCACTCATAATTGGCCATTTCGGGTTATAGTGTAGAATTATCATGTTTACCCTTAGCCTAGGAGCTTGTAGTATCGTTGTGGCTAGCTTAGAATCTCTAGTTTTCTTTTAGGAGGTTTTAGAGGTAGAGTAGAGAATCTTGGTGAATTTCTGCATTATTTCCCTGTTTTATTCGCTTTGTTCTATTGTTGTGTGTAACTGTAGTCCCAAGGCCATAAATTGGATTTGGACGAATCTCCAGGCCAGTTCTCTTGGTTTGAAAGGTATTTTGCCCTGTTTCTGCCCTGTTGTGTATGGTTTTCTCTTGTTGGTTATTTCATGTTCATATTGCATTGCACATCATGGATATAGAAGGAAAGAATTTTCAAAGGTTTTCAAATTTCAAATGAGGTTTACTACGGCTACGGTGAATTTAGGATTTGAATTGAATTGTATTGGACTTTACTATGGGTTGTGGAAGGAAAAATGGGAAAACACTATTTTTATGCATTACCTATAGTCTGATGCGGTATTCTGGACCCCCGATGCGGTATTCCAGGCACCCGATGCGGTATTCCGGGTATATATTATTATGTATTCGTACCTTATATCATTTTCATGGCATTGCATTGGTTGGTGCTTTTGGATTGTCGTTGATCGAGTTGGATCTTGTTATTGCTTTGCCTTTTTATTGGTTTGTTTCTTTTGATTTTGATTTTATAACTAGATTTAGGTAGATCCCTATGTTTTAATTGCTTTCCTGTATCTTACTATCTATATATTATCTTTCTGCGCTCGATCGGCCTATGATGCCTATTGAGTACCCATTATCTTGGTACTCATACTACACTCTGCATCTTTTTTCTGATGCAACACCTATTACGAGCCACCCTCATTGACCTTCCTGTCATTCGAGGCCTATTGCAGTTCAGATCGTGATGACCTCCCGACGCTTTTGGAGACTTTACATGCTTTCCATCTTGTATATTTTGTCTATATTTTTGTATTTTGGATAGATAGAGTCTGTTGTATATCTACTCTTTGCTTAGTCGCTCTTGTACTAGTGATACCAGGTCCGGGTTGGTTCTCGTGTTGTTTTGTCTATTCAGTCACTTTAGGGCCATCTTTTGTATATTTTGTACATTGGTATGTATATATGATATTGGACCTATCTTTTCATCTATATCTTCCGCTTTCCTTAGTTTGATTATTGTAATTGTCTTTTGCATAATTGGGTTTTGGCTTGTCTACTAAGGGTTATGTAGATGCCATCATGGCTCAGTTTCGGGATGTGACAGAGTGGTATCAGAGCTTCAGGTTCACCGGTCTCGCCAGTACAATAGCAAAGTGTCTAGTAGAGTCTCGTGGATCGGTACGATGACATCCATATCCAATCTGCGAGAGGCTATAGGATATTCTTAGGAAGTATGTCATAATATTTGATTCCTTGTCGTGCGTTCTTGACTTGATCAACTTCTGAGTATCTTTGTTTCACTCTTTCTCAGATGGTTCGAACAAGATTTGTAGGGAGTGAGGATGAGGCCCCTACGCCTGCAATTAGAGCCCCATCTAGGGGATAGGGTAGAGGTCGACCCAGAGGTCTAGGTAGGGCACGGGCTGTGGTGCCAGCTCGGGCTTGAGCTAGACTATCGTCACCAGAGCCAGAGGTAAGAGTGGATGAAGTACAATATGATCCAGAGCATGTGGGCCCAGCCCAGCATCCGACAGGTTTTGTAGCTACTCCAGTGTTGCAGGACACTTTGGTTCGATTATTGGGGTTCCTCGAGGGTATGACTCTGCCCGCACCTTCGCCGACCACTCTGATTATTTCTCAAGTTAGAGATGAGGGTCAGACTTTGGCTAAGGTGGCAACATAGTGTTCAGGAGCGCAGCCTACTGCTGCGGCTCCCATATTGGAGGTATTACCAGTTCCTACAGTTTCTTCACCTCTTCCAGCCATGCTAGTTATGTCTTCTGAAGAGCAGAAGATGCTGGGTAGGTTCTTGAGATTGAGTCCTCCGAGGTTTTTAGATGCTTCTAGGGAGGATGCGCACAAGTTTCTGACTAGCTGCCAGGAGAGGTTACATAATTTAGGGTTAGTTGAGTCACATGGAACAAATTACACCACGTTTCAGCTGGATGGTCCAGCGAAATAGTGGTGGAGGTCATATATTGCTTGCAGACCAGTCAGGTCATCTCCGCTTACTTGGGCCCAGTTCTCCGTAGCTTTACTAGAGAAGTATGTACTACATAGCATGAGAGAGTGGTTGATGGATCAGTTCTATGAGTTGGAGTAGGGATCCATGACTGTGACTGAGTATGAGGTCCACTTCCACCAGTTGTCCAGATACGCCACTATGATTCTGCCCACCGAGCATGAGAGAGTAAGCTGATTTATTCAAGGTTTGACCTTGCATCTTTGCTTGGCCACAGAGGGTATAGTAACATTGGGTCAGTCTTTTTTGGAGTTAGTTGATCATGCCCGTACTATTGAGGGCATACTTTGCGAGGCCCAAGAGGGCAAAGATAAGAGGCCCCACCATCAAGGCAGTTTTAGCGGTTCACAGACCCGTGGTAGAGGCTAGTATGGTAGAGGTCAACACCAGCAACGCTTCTAGCCGAGCCTGCCTGATCAGGAAGCTTTACAAGCTTCTGAGGGTCCGAGTAGCCAGAGTAATATTCCTGCTCCACTAGGTGGTCATTCAGGTTCCACAGGTCGTGGTGGTCATTCTGATTCAGCTGGGTTTCACAGCGGAGTATGTTTGGTTGAGGTTGTTATGAGTATGGTGAGATAGGCCACTTTGCTATAGAGTGCCCATCAGTACAACACCCTAGGCATCAGGATCAGTTGGTTCAGGCCCCCAGGGCTTCAGTACCACCAGCTAGAGGCAGTTCACAGGGTAGTAGGGGTGGTCCCCAGGGTACTAGAGGTGGTCCTCAGTCCGGTAGGTCAGGTGGTCATGGCGGTCGTGGTGGTCAGAGCCACATGTATGCAGTTTCGGTCTAGACAGAGGCCGAGGCTTTAGATGCAGTGATCACAGGTACAATCTTCATTTGTCATTAGTCTGCTTCTGCTTTATTTGACTCGGGGTCTATATTCTCTTATGTATCTGCTTATTATGCTACTCATCTGGAGTTTGCTTGTGAGTCCTTGCCTGCGCCCTTGCGTGTGTCTACCCAGTAGGTGATTCTTTAGTAGTGGATCAGGTGTATCGATCTTGTATGGTGACTATCTTGGGGTACGACACGTGGGTAGACTTGGTAGTGCTTGATATGGTTGACTTTGATGTGATTTTGGGAATGGATTGGCTGTTTCCTTATCATGCAGTCTTGGATTGCTTTGCCAAGACTGTTACTCTTTGGATGCCTGGCATCCCTCCTATCATATGGAAGGGAGCCGATAGCCACCTGCCGATGGGAGTTATATCTTTTCTGAGCGCCCAGTGGTTGGTTGGGAAGGGGTGCTTAGCTTATCTTGCCTACGTCCATGATACTAGTGCCACCACACCTCTTCTTGAGTCTGTTCCTGTGGTTTACGAGTATTCAGATGTGTTTCCTTCTTATCTTCCGGGTCTTCCTCCTGATCGTGACATTGATTTTGGTATCGATGTTGAGCCAGGCACCAAGCCTATTTCCATTCTGCCATATCGGATGGCACTTGCTGATTTGGGGGAGCTTAAGGATCAACTCTAAGATTTGTTGAGCAGAGGGTTTATCCGGCCTAGTGTGTCTCTGTGGGGTGCTCCGATTCTGTTTGTGAAGAAGAAGGACGGGTCTATGTGTATGTGTATTGACTATAGGCAATTGAATAGGGTGGCAATTAAGAACATATATCCAATGCCGCGTATTGATGATTTGTTTGACCAAGTATAGGGTGAGGCAGTGTTCTCTAAGATAGATTTGAGGTCCGATTATCACCAGTTGAGGATTAGGGCTGAGGACATCTCAAAGACTGTATTTAGGACTCGATACGACTATTATGAGTTCCTAGTCATGTCTTTTGGGTTGACCAAATCCCCTGCAACATTTATGGAGTTGATGAACCATGTATTCAGTGCCTACCTAGACTCGTTTGTGATTTTGTTCATCGATGACATTCTAATTTATTCGAGGTATAGAGAGGAGCATGAGCAGCATCTTAGAGTTGTACTTCAAACCTTGTGAGACCACCAGTTGTATGACAAATTCACTAAGTGTGAGTTTTGGCATGAGTCTGTGGTATTCTTGGGGCACGTGTTGTCCAAGGATGGGATTATGGTAGATTCGGTGAAGATTGCAGTAGTTCGTGATTGGGCTCGGCCTACTTCTCCTACTGAGGTTCGCAATTTATTGGGTTGGCAGGTTATTGCAGACGGTTTGTGAAGGGATTTTATTCGATAGCAACTTCATTGACTAGATTGACTTAGAACAACGTTCCCTTCCAGTGGTTAGATGAGTGTGAGGCGAGCTTCCTGAAGCTCAAGGCCTTGTTGACTTCAGCTCCGATTCTTACTCTTCCAGTTGAGGGTCAGGGTTTCACTGTGTATTATGATGCGTCAGGTATCGGTTTGGGTTGTGTGTTGATGCAGCAGGGCTGGGTTATTGCATATGCTTCCAGACAGTTAAAGGTTCACGAGAGGAACTATCCCACACATGACTTGGAGTTAGCAGCGATAGTGTTTTCGTTGAAGATGTGGAGACATTATCTCTATGGCGTACCTTGTGAGATCTTTACTGACCATCGTTGTCTTCAGTACATTTTCATCCAGAAGGATCTAAATCTGAGGCAGTGTAGGTGGTTGGAGTTATTGAAGGACTATGACATTTCTATTCTCTATCATCCAGGCAAGGCAAATGTGGTAGCAGATTCCTTGAGCCAGAAGGCGGTGAGTATGGGTAGCTTGGATTTTTAGCGACTGAGAAGCGACCTTTAGCTTGGGACATCCAGTCCTTGGCTAACAAGTTGGTTAGACTTGACATTTCTGAGCCGGGCCATATTCTTTCTTGTGTTGAGGCTAGATCTTCCTTGTTGGAGCAGATTCGGGCACAACAGTTTGATGATACAAGGTTGAGGATCATTCATGACAGGGTGTTGAGTGATAAGTCTAGGAAGGTGACTTTAGATTTAGCGGGCATTCTGAGGATCAAGGGTCGTATCTGTGTTCCTAGGGTTGGTGACTTGGTCAGATTGATATTGGAGGAGGCTCATTGTTCTAGATATTCCATTCATCCCGGGGTAGCTAAGATGTATCGTGACTTAAGGCAACACTACTGGTGGTGTAGGATGAAGAGGGATAATTTAGCTTTCGTATCTAGGTGCTTGAACTGTTAGCAGGTGAAGTTTGAGCACCAGAGGCCCGGTGATTTTTCTCAGAGGCTACCCATTCCAGAGTGGAAATGGGAGCGGATTGACATGGACTTTGTAGTCGATTTGCCACATACTTTGCCGAGATTTGATGCTATTTGGATTATCGTGGATAGGTTGATGAAGTCTTCTCATTTTTTGCCAGTTTAGACTTCCTATAGTTTCGAGAGGTTGGCTCAGATCTATATTCGGGAGATTGTCCATTTGCATGGTGTGCCAGTTTATATCATCTTCGACTGAGGTACTCAGTTCACCTCACACTTCTAGCGATCTATTCAGAGAGAGTTGGGTACTAGATTTGAGCTTAGCATCACTTTTCATTCGCAGATAGACGGTCAGTCAGAGCGTACTATTCAGGTTCTAGAGGATATGTTGCGAGCCTGTGTTTTTAATTTTGGTGGTTAGTGGGTCCAGTGCTTAGCTTTAGCAAAGTTTGCATATAATAATAGTTACCATTCCAGCATTCAGATAGCTTCGTTTGAGGCTCTGTATGGTAGATGGTGCAAATCTCTGGTAGGTTAGTTTGATGCTTTCGAGGTTAGGCCGTGGGGTACTGACTTACTTCGTGATTCTATGGATAGAGTTTGGGTTATTCAGGAGAGACTTTGCATTGCCCAGAGTAGGCAGAAGAGTTATGCTGACTAGAGAGTTCGAGATCTAGAGTTCATGGTGGCTGATAGTGTGTTCCTTCGGGTATCGCCCATGAAGGTCGGGAGGAAGGGTAAGCTGAGTCCGAGGTTTATTGGGCTATTTGAGATCCTTCGTCGTATTAGATAGGTTGCTTATGAGTTAGCCTTGCCTATTGCTCTTTCCAGTGTGCATCCTGTATTTCATGTCTCTATGTTACGACGGTATATTCTGGATGAGTCTCACGTGCTTCATTTAGAGTCAGTTCAGTTGGATGAGTCCTTAGCCTTTGAGGAGGAGCCTGTTGCTATTTTGGACAGATAGGTTAGGAAGTTGAGGTCTAAGGAGATTTCATCAATTAAGGTTCAGTAGCGACATTATTCTGTCGAGGAGGCTACTTGGGAGATCGAGATCGACATGCAGACCCATTATCCTCGTCTTTTCGAGTCCTCAGGTACTATCCTTTTTCTAACTTTCACAGATGAAAGTTCTTTTAGTAGTGGATGTTGTAATGACCCTCCCAGTTATTTTCTTATTTTTTGTGCTTTTTCCATGTTTCGAGCTTTCCCTTAGTGGCTACAAGTCATTAATGACATGCCAGGACTGACAGTTCGGTGCCCAGGCCGTTCGCTAAGTCGTTATGGCCATTTACCTGTTTTAGAACTTGAACTTAGAAAATCTTTGAATTTAGTCAACTTTCTTGGTAAACGTACTCAGAATCAAAATTTGATAATTTTGTTGGCTCCGGAACGGGGATTTTGGTCTAGTAGGACAATTGGTCTGGGTTTGAGTGCTTTCGATTTGATTTTGGGTTGCTTTCTGTGTTTTCAAGCCAGTTTGGCTGGTAAGGTTGACCTTGGTCAACATTCGAAGAAGACAACCTCGGATGGATATTTTGTCAGCACTGTTAACTCCAAAATGTCGACTTTAGGCTAGAGGGACCTTGGGTTTGGGTCTCGGGGCTTCCGGAGTTGTTTTGAGGTATTGAGTTCCGAGTCAATTTTGGGCACGAGGCCCACTTTTCATTAAAAAGATCTCCGTTGGGAGTTTCATCGATTTTATTGAGTCCAGAATGCTATTTTTGGTAGGATAGCATGGTTGGTTTATGTTCATGGGGTTCCAAATGAATCCCGAGGGTCCATCAGATGAACTTTTGGCCTTGATGAATTGCTGGTTGCTGCTATAAAAGTTGCAGACCAGTTGGTCATCGCTATCGCGAGGTGGCTATCGCGTTCGTGATGGTCTAGTTTCTTGACCATCAAGATCGCGTAGGTTGCCTTTCGTGACCGCGATGAAGCCGACTGAGACCCGACCCGGTTTTCTCTTTGCAAACGCGAGGCTGGACCATCGCGATCACGATGGTCTGGCCAGTGTTCCCTCGCGAATGCGTGGGGTCCTTTGCGATCGCGATGAAGGACCCCTGGCAGCTATTTAAGCTGCCAACTTTGTTTTCTCCTCCATCATTTCTTGTTTCTCCATTGTTAAAGCTTCCAAGCTCCAATTTCAACTCCTCTGCTCAGTCTACTTCGTTTGGTAAGTCCCCTCTTCTCCTCTCATATCTTTTACGTTGTTAATCCTCGTTAAACCTGTTAATTTTCCATTGTTTCATTAATAAATCCCTTGAATTAGTAGCACTTCGGGGATGTTTTGAGCCTTGAAATGAACTCCGTCCGCGCTCAAATTTTGGGCATGGGTTCCTTAACCCATTGCGGATATAATTGTGAATTTTAATTTCTGTTTTGTTGCACGATCCCCGAGGGTCATTTTCTGACCCGATTTTCAGCCCAATTTTTTTGTATAGCAATATGAGTGTCATTCTTCTCGTCTTAATGCCTGGATTATATTCTTGATAGCGTGGCAACTTTCTAAGGCTGTTCGAAAGGGGAAGGCACACAAGTGATGGTTCGTGTTTGCAGTTCGGCCCCGAGGTAGGTTATGATTTACTTTCTAGACTGAGTGTAGTTAGATTTTATATATTTATTTGATAGTGGAACATTAGGTTTGATATTAGATAGATTTAGGCTTAAATCTGGTTTACCACTCATAATTGGCCATTTCGAGTTATAGTGTAGAATTATCATGATTACCCTTAGCCTAGGAGCTTGTAGTATCATTGTGGCTAACTTAGAATTCCTAGTTTGCTTTTAAAAGGTTTTAGAGGTAGAGTATAGAATCTTGGTGAATTTCTGCATTATTTCCCTGTTTTATTCGCTTTGTTCTATTGTTGTGTGTAACTGTAGTCCCAAGGCCATAGCTTGAATTTGGACGGAGCTCCAGGTCAGTTCTCTTGGTTTGGAGGGTATTTTGCCATGTTTCTGCCCTGTTGTGTATGGTTTTCTCTTGTTGGTTATTTCATGTTCATATTGCATCGCACATCATGGATATAGAAGGAAAGCATTTTTAAAGGTTCTCAAATTTAAAATGAGGTTTACTACGGCTACGTAGAATTTGGGATTTGAATTGAATTGTATTAGACTTTACTACGGGTT
The DNA here is from genome assembly GCA_003996215.1 of Jaltomata sinuosa. Lineage (NCBI taxonomy): Eukaryota > Viridiplantae > Streptophyta > Magnoliopsida > Solanales > Solanaceae > Jaltomata > Jaltomata sinuosa. The sequence continues at coordinate 326,517 of QJPP01007376.1, forward strand.
TTGGAAGGAAAAATGGGAAAACACTATTTTTATGCATTACCTATAGTCGGATGTGGTATTCTGGACCCTCGATGCGTTATTCTGGGTTTTTACCTTCCATTCATCTACTCATATATATGCATAGTATGATGCGGTATTCCGGGCGCTCGATGTGGTATTCTGGGTTTATATTATTATGCATTCATACATTATATCATTTTCATGGCATTACATTGGTTGGTGCTTTTGGATTGTCGTTGATCGGGTTGGATCCTGTTATTGCTTTGCCCTTTTATTGGTTTATTTCTTTCGATTTTGGTTTTATAACTAGATTTAGGTGGATCCCTATGTTTTAATTGCTTTCCTGTATCTTACTATCTATATATTATCTTTCTGCGCTCGATCGGCCTATGATTCCTACTGAGTACCCGTTGTCTTAGTACTCATACTACACTCTGCATCTTTTTTTTGATGTAGCACCAAGTATGAGCCACCCTCATTGACCTTCCTGTCGTTCGAGGCCTGTTGCAGTTTGGATCGCGGTGAGCTCCTTACATTTTTGGAGACTTTACATGCTTTCCATCTTGTATATTCTGTCTTTATTTTGGTATTTTGGATAGATAGAGTCTGTTGTATAGCTACTCCTTGCTTAGTCGCTCTTGTACTAGTGATATCATGTCTGGGTTGGTTCTCGTGTTGTTTTGTCTATTCGGTCACTTTAGGGTCATCTTTTATATATTTTGTACGTTGGTATGTATATATTCTATTAGCCCTGTCTTTTCATATATATCTTCCGCTTTTCTTAGTTTAATTATTGTTATTGTTTTCCGCATAGTTGGGTTTTAGCTTGTCTACTGGGAAGTTATGTAGACGCCATCATGGCCTGGTTTCGGGTCATGAAAATTCCGGTCAGGGTGGACTATAATTCGCAGCAGTTTGCTAAGATATATGTGAAGTAAATCGTGAGACTGCATGGGGTACCATTGTCTATCATTTCACACAGGGGTACGGAGTTTACCTCTAAGTTTTGGGGTATGATACATGAAGAGTTGGGCACTCAACTCACTTTCAGCACAAATTTCCATCCTTAGACAAATGGTCAGTCAGAGAGGACAATCTAAGTGTTGAAAGACATGCTGAGAGCATGTGTGATTGACTTTGGAGGTCATTGGGACCAGTTCTTGCCGTTGTGTGACTTCTCATACAAAGACAGCTACTACTCCAGTATCGATATTACACCATTTGAGGCACTTTATGGGAGGGGTTGTAGATACCCTATAGGGTGGTTTGAGGCAGGTGATGTGAAGCCTCTGGGAATAGACTTGGTAAGGGAAGCGCAGGAAACAGTAAAGGGAATTCAGACCAAGTTGCTAGCGGCGTAGAGCAGGCAGAAAGAATATGCGGATCGCAAGGTAAGAGACATGAATTTTCAGGTTGGTAAGCAAGTACTATTGAAAGTGTCACCAATGAAGGGGATTATGCATTTTGGTAAGAGGGGCAAGCTCAGCCCTCGATTTATCGATCCATTTGAGGTCCTCGAAATGGTAGGGCCAGTGGCTTATAGGTTAGCACTGCCGCCCAGTTTATCTGGTGTCCATCCAGTATTCCATGTATCCATGTTAAAGTGGTACCATGGGGATGTAGATTACATTATCAAGTGGGATGAAGTATTACTAGACAAGGATCTTCGGTATGAAGAGGAACCAGTTGTGATTCTTGATCGGGATGTCTAAAAATTAAGGAAAAAAGTGATCAGTATGGTAAAAGTTCAGTGGAAGCATCGTCCGGTTGAGGAAGCCACTTGGAAAATTGATAAGGACATGCGGGACAAGTACCCTCACTTGTTTGAGGATTCAGGTACTACTCTTTCCCTAATTTATTTCCGTATTTTCAGGTTTGATCATTTGGGGAAGAACGATGGGTAAATTGGTAACTATTGGAATGATCAGGTTCATCATTACGGGTAAACCTTTCATGCCAAGTTTAGTTAGAAAACTTCTAGGCTTGGGAGTTGAAAATTATGGGCTAGGCTAGTCTCGACCGGTTTTGGAGCAAGATATGGTCTAGGGCAATCCGGGTGATGATTGGGTAAAGTGTCTTGTATAGAGCTAGTTTTCCTTGTAGCTAAGACATAGAAGAGTCCGAGGGACTTTTTGGAAGTGAATTCGGGATAAGCAGAACTCTCGGTATGAGGGTTGACGTGAAGAGGTTATTCCAGAATATCAGAAAATCAAGTGTGTTGTAAAATAGACACTTTTGGGGAACTTTATGACTTTTTTTCACATGTCAACTGCCACCACGATTGACACATCGCTATAGAAACCTCCACTATAGCAGAGAAATGACTGCCATAACGGAATTCAATGTCGGTCAGCACCGCTATAGCAGACGGTTCCGCTATGGTGGTACTGCTATAACAGAGCGTGGATCACCATAGCAGACGAGTCAGGATTTAATACAGAAAACTTCCCCAGAACATTCAGTTTTCATCAAGAATGTTTTGGGAGAAGGGCAGGGTGATTTTGGGCAAACTTACTCCATTTTTCACTATTTGTCATCCTAAAGGTAAGTATTCTACTCCCCTAACTTAGTACTATCTTTCCTACGGAGTAGAATTGCTAGTGTTGGACTTGGGTAAAGGTTGTGGTTAACCTAGGAATGGAAGAATCTCGAGAAAAAGGGGATTCTTGGGCATAGAAGTTCTTGGGTCTTGTTAATTATTGTTGGGTTATGATCATTTAGCCATAATTCTCTAAACTTATCTATAAAAATGGTAGCATTAGGTGAATTGATGGTGGGAAGGCCCGAAAAAGGAGTGGAATGATCATAGTTTGGCCTGGGGATTGGGATTTTTGCATAATCCAGGTATTTTAGGCCAGTAATTGATTATAGTTATTGTATATTTGTTTCTAGACCAAGAACAAGCAAGGGATTCGAAAAAAGGGAAGGCTTCGGTTCAATAGATCTATCGAGTAATTCGAGGTAGGTGATGGCTACTGATTTCCCAATATGCATTATATGTTCACGTACTATTTCGTAGTAGTGTATGAGTTGCATATTTAGAGAATGAATTGTGAATCTCTAGTTGTCCGGTAATCAGTCTTGTGAGATGAACTTGTTTTGTTTGCTTGTTGGTTTTACAAATATGTTTGTTAATATAATGAATCAACTCTTATATATATATATATATATATATATATATATATATATATATATATATATATATATATATTATATATATATATATATGTCTCGTGTGTAGTTATGTAGTAGTAAAAAGCTAATTAACTGGTAATGTATCCGAGTATATGAAATACATTGATCATACAAGCTAATATACTTGTGAAACAATTTTTATGCGGTTATAAATATTTTTAATTAAATAATTTTCATTAAATAATTTTAATATTTTTTAACCTTGTTAAAACTGACCTCTGAAGGTCGGTAAATATTTAATTAATTTTATTATTTTTAATAAAATAACCTCAAGAGGTCAGTTTTAGTTAAATTAGTTTTTTATTTTTTTATTTTTTTATTTTTTACATTACCGACCTCAGGAGGTCGGTAATTTTATTAAAAATTAGGGATTCAAAATTATTTTCCTATTCTCTCCCTCTCTCTCTCTCTCTCTCTTTAATTTCACTCTCTCTCTCTCGTTAATTTCACTCTCTCTCTCTTTGCTTTCTCTCCCACCAATGACAAACCTCCTCCCACCCATGTCCCACAACCCCACCGCCCTCCCACTGGTATTTCATTATCCAATCGTCCTCCCACCGATGTTCCATTAACCTCTTACCGTTCAACTAGTATCCTGCGTCTCTAGTTGCTACCATCGCTGCCAATGCCTCCAATTACCACCGCCTCCTCCTCCGTCCAAAGTAAGTCCCTTTTCTTGTTCTCTTTCTTAGTTTTCAATGTATTAACTAATGTTATCTATTGATTTTCCCGTTCCCTGTTTTTCCCCATTAAACTAGAGTTCTTAGTTAAATTTGAAATTGTGTATAATCCGATTTTGGTTCTTTCTTATGCTTGTGTAATTTTGTGAGAATGATGAAACTGTGCTTGTAATTGTAAAATTTTGTAAAAATTATAAAATTATTGAAAATTACTAGTACTTGAAGTCTTGAATGTTATGGAAAAAGTATTGAGTTGTAGAATTGGGGAAGTTGAAATTGTACATAATGTGAGTTAAATACATACAATTGATAAAATTGGTGTAGTTGGTGTAATTTTTAAAGCATGAATTTGTTGTATTTGTTAGTTGATTTGACTTGTGCTGGAAATGAAAGCGTAGGAATTATATTTGAAATTGTGAACTAGCTAGTGACTTGGAATTGTGAAATAGTGAATTAGAATTGTGAATGCGTGATTTGAAATTGTAATTGGAATTGTGAACTAGTGAATTAAAATTGTGAACTAGTGAATTGAAATTATGAAGTAGTGAATTGAAATTGTAAACTAGCAAATTGAAAATGTGAACTAGTGACTTGAAATTGTGAAGTAGTGAATTGAAAATGTGAACTAGTTAGTGACTTAAAATTGTGAACTAGTAATTTGAAATTGTGAAGTAGTGAATTAGAAATGTGAACTAGTGACTTGAAATTGTAAACTAGTGAATTGAAATTATGAGGTAGTGACTGTTGGGTTCTATGAAAAGAAATGAAAGGGAAATGGAGGGTGAAAGGTGTAACTTTTCAGTTGAAGAGTTGCACCTTTCTAAACCATTGTGACCTTTCCGAACTAGTGCATCTTTTCTAAAGAGTTGCATCCTTTCTGAACCATTGCTTCTCTTTCTGAAACAACACTTTGTTGGCTATAAATACCTATTGATCCCTCAGATTTTCTTAACGAATTTTCTGATCTTCTTCTCTTCTTCTTCTTGCACTTCATAAAATTCTTTTGTGGTTTACTGTTGTCGAGTGAGTTCGCTGTCACTGGAGTTTGAGGTACCGTTACTCCGGTGAGTAAATTATTCTATCCTGAGAGGATATATTCCAATACCTCAAGTATATAGAGGGAAATAATTTCCTTATGGACATACTGTGAATACAATGGGATCGATTTAAATTCTTCATCTTTTTCTGTATTTTTGCAAATTATTTTTACTTACTATTTTGCTGTTTAGCATACTGTTTTACTATTTTACTTTCCGTTTTATTGTTTGAATACAGATTGAACAACAATATTAAGAAAATTATCATTTTTCAATTTCTATGTTCGTCAAAATCAGTCGAGTGATGCATATGTATAACAGTATAAGAATGTTCTTGGCTGTGGCTTGGATGGTTAATTTTCTTGGTTTGAACGACACTTGACTGTTTAGCAATGAAAATGGGACTCGTGTTCCAATTAATCCTATGAAAGTAGGAAGATGCAATCAACCAAGGATGCATCTTTTTTGGATTGCTCATTAAAATTACAGATGTCTTTACACCACAATCAAATCCTTGATTTTCTTTAAGGATTACTAGCTAGACATTAAGGAGGAAAAAGAAAAAGTAACCAGAAGGATGTTGGGGCAAACAATATGGTGTTAAAAGTGGAAGATCACTGCTCCATGGAAACAAACCAATATTTAAATTCTTAAACTTGAACTAACATGCCTTTTTTCACTTTCTTTTGTTTACTATTTGTTCTTAATGGATATATATTTAAGAAAATAAAGAGACAAAAACTTAGTGAGTTACACAAAATTCTTGGAATCTGCTCGTCCATTCAGTGCTGTTCAAATGCATGGCAGAGTTATAAAGATGCAATTAGGGGTGTACGTGGATTGGGTTGGTTCAAAATTTTTAAATACCAAAACAAATTATTAGTGCCAGATTTTTAAATTTATAAACCAAATCAAATCAATAAAAGTCAAGTTTTTCAACCTCAGGTTTTTAGGTTTTTTCCAATTTTTTTAGTTTTTTTTTAAAGTCTTCATACAAATATATAATTAACTTGTGCTTCAAATATTTCTTTAGCCCTAGCAAGATACAACTATCTAAGGTATTTCTTAAAAAAATAACACAAAATATAAATGAGTGATGACATTAATAAAATATTCAACTAAAAAAAGAATAAAATTGCATAGATTAAATATTGCATATTAATAAGTTATTATAAAAATAATCACAATTTAAAAGTATTAAGTCGTGCTAAAATAAGTCTAATAAGTATTAACTACATGAATAAATATTAAACAGAAAAATTAAATTAGTTTATGAATTTATACAAAATTAAAGAGTAGATATCTAACATTATTATCATTCCTAGTGTTGAATTGAATAATTTTTTATTAGCATTAGTATTGATTTAAGCTTTATTTGAGTTACTAATATCTATAGGTTATAAAAACTTATTGAACCATTTAAAATTTTAACTTTAAACTTGAAATAATATGTTGAAAGATAAAAACTATGAAAAAGTTTAAGAAATATTTATAGATTACATTACAATAAATACATTTATGTATAAAATATTTTTAAAAATAGTATACATGTAATATCGGGTTGATTCAGTTTGGTTTGACTTTTATTTTAGTTAAAACCAAAATAAATCAATTATAATCGGATTTTTTTCCCAACACCTGTCACGACCCTGACCGTCGTGAGTGCACCCACCCAACCCCCGGATGAGCGAACCAATAGAGTTCAACCCTTAGCCTAGACTAACAGCCTAAAACCAGCAGCAAAAAGTAAACTAGCAATTCAAATCAACAAAGAACTATATCATTAAAATTATCCTGCGGAAAATCCCCCTAGAAACTGAAAGTCATCGTACCAAATAATTCTACCAACATCTAGAGTGCGAGAATGCAACCCGAAAACTTAAATAATAAAAGAGATAGTCTAAGCCCGAAACAATTGGGCTATAACTCAAAAGATAAGAATCAAGGCGGCTTGGTCGAACAACTCACCCTTGATATCTTGGAACAGTCCGGCCTACAAATGAGGTCGTGCATCAACCTACAGAAGATTTCCTGTACTCACAATAAAAACAAGCAAGTGCAGTATCAGTACACAACAATCGTGTACTGGTAGAATCATCAGCCCGTTTCCAAATAAACAGTGTATAAGCAGTACAACAAATCAAGTAATTAGTATGGCAGACATGCAACAAGTCAACATACCCTAGACTACAAGTCTCTACCAAGCTTGTTCCCGCATGAAATTCATCTCTTATAACTCTAAACCACAATCATATACCAATAACTATACCTTTCTGTCTAGCCCGGACCCACCCTGGGATCCCTTCTAAACAACACCCAAGTGTTAAGCAGACAACTCGGCCTAATCCAAGACCAACTACACAGATATAACAGGATTCCCGGTCACTCAAGGACCACCAACGAATATCACAGTTTAATCAAATAGCCCGGTCCACTCACAGAACCAATAACAGTCAATGAAATACAACAACAACAATGCAAAGATGCAGTAAAATAACTCGTACAAGACGTGGTACCCAAGCCAACCGTTAGTATCCCATACCAGGCGTGGACCCCGAGCCAACCGTTAGTATTCCCGTACCAGGCGTGGTACCCAAGCCAACCGAATGTCAACAACCCACAGTCAATAGATGAACAAACAACTTGTAAACCAACAAGCAACACACCGTTCAATTCACAAACTGTAAAACAGGACCCTTAGACATTCTACACAATTCCTCTAAGCAATGTAATTCATACAAGCACTTATATAAGAGTACAAACATATACCACATTCATAGGAATCGTAATCCATCACCTACCTCGAAATGATCCAAGCTCTACTCAACCCGAACTTTCCCATGTTCCAGATTTCTCTCTTGTTCTTGGTCTAAAATAACATACAAGTACATGAAATTAACAAACAAGGCCTGCCCATTACCTGGATTACACGAAATCCTAGAACCCCAGGCCACCCATGATCATTTCACCCTTTTACCGAGCTTTTCCACCATTAATTTTCCTAGTTCTATCATTTTCACGGATAAAATTAGAGAATTTAATGACATATGATCATTATATTTCACTTTTAACAATACCCAAGAACTTTCATGTTCAGAATCCCCTTTCTTCCCCGGGTTCCACCATTTCTAGGTTATTCCAACCTTCCCCCAAGTTCCCTCCTAGCAATTCTACTGCATAGGAAAAGTAGTATGAAGTTTGGGGAGTAGAAACCTTACCTTAGGGAATAAAAACGATGAAGAACGGAGGAAAAACGCCTGAAATCGCCCTAGTTATTCTCCCAAATGAATTGTAGAAAACTAAACTATTTGGGGAAGTTTCTGCATTAAAAAGCCATCGGTCCGCTATAGCGGTTCCCGCTCCGCTATAGCGGCCCGCTATAGAAGATGACTTTAGTTATAGTGATCTTAAGCGGCATTGACCGCCTTGACCACCGCTATAGCGGTATTTTCCACCGCTATAGCAAAGATCACTACGGTGGAGCCGTTGTGCTCATCACGGATAGAATGTCTGAAAATCTCCAAAATTTGGTCATTTTACAACACACTTGCTTCCCTCGATGACCCAAAATAACCCCTCCATGTCAAACGCGATTTCGGGAGTTCTACTTACCCGAATTCGATTATGAAAAGTCCCCTGGACTCCTTTATGTCTTGGCTACATGGAAAACTATCTCAAAACAAGACACCTAACCCAATCCTTACTAGGATTTTGCTAGACTCCACCTCTCTCCAAATCTGGTCGAGGCTAGCCTAGCCCAGAATTTCAAACTTCCCAACCCAGAGTTTTCTAACTCTAAAACTTGGCACGATTGGACTACCCATAATGACGGAGACAGTCGTTACAATAGATACTAATTTACCCATCATTCGTCTCCGAATGATCAAACCCGAATTTATGGAAATATTGGAGAGTAAGTGTAGTACCTGAATCCTCAAACAACTGAGGGTACTTGTCCCGCATGTCCTTCTCGGTTTCCCAAGTGGCTTCCTCAATCGGATGATGCTTCCACTGAATTTTTACCATGTCAATCACCTTTGTCCTCAACCTTTAGACATCCCGAGCAAGAATCAAGACTGGTTCCTCTTCATAATGAAGATCCTTGTCAAATAGTACCTTGTCCCACTTGATGATGCAATCTCCATCCTCATGGTATCGTTTAAGCATGGATACATGGAATACCAGATGGACGCTCGAAAAACTGGGTGGAAGTGCTAACTTGTAAGCCACTGGCCCCACAATCTTAAGAAACTCAAGAGGACTGATGAACCAAGGGCTAAGCTTGCCCTTCTTACCAAACCGCATAACTCCCTTTATTGGTGACACCTTCAGTAATACCTGTTCACCAACCTGAAACTCCATGTACCGGACCTTGCGATCTGCATACTCCTTCTGCCTGCTTTGGGCAGCCAACAATTTGGCCTGAATGCCTCTTACCTTTTCCTGCGCTTCCTTTACTAAGTCCATGCCCAGGGGCTTTACATTGCCTTCCTCAAACCACCCAAATGGTGATCTGCAGTTCCTGCCATACAATGCCTCAAAAGGTGCCATGCCAATACTGGTGTGGTAGCTATTGTTGTACAAGAATTCACACAACAGTAGGAACTGGTCCCAATGTCCCCCGAAGTCCATCACACACACTCTCAGCATGTCCTTCAATACCTGGATCGTTCTCTCCGACTGACCATCAGTGTGAGGATGGAAGGCTGTGCTAAAGGTGATTTGTGTACCCAACTCTTCATGTAACTTTCCCAAAACTTAGAGGTTAACTGTTTACCCCTGTCTGAAATGATGGACAATGGTACCCCATGTAATCTCACAATCTCATTCACGTAGATCTTGGCCAATTGCTATGAATTGTAATCCACCCTGACCAGAATGAAATGAGTGGACTTGGTCAGCCTGTCAACAATGACCCAAATCGAGTCATACTTCCCCAATGTCTTGGAAAGACCCACCACGAAGTCCATGGCTATCCTTTCCCACTTCCACTCTGGAATTGGCATTCTCTGAAGTAGTCCTGCTGGTCTCTAATGTTCATACTTTACGTGCTAACAGTTCTTACAATTGGACACAAAATCAACTATGTCCCTTTTCATCCCGGGACACCAGTAACGCTGCCTCAAGTTTCTGTACATTTTAGTCACACTCGGATGAATTGAGTACTATGAACCATGAGCTTCTACCAAGATTTTTTGAATTATATCATCAACCTGAGGAACACAAATCCTTTCCCTGAAATGTAACACTCTATCGGAGTCTAACGTGATGTCTCTAAACTCCCTGGATATAAGTTTACCTCGTAGCTTACTCAGTTTCGGATCTTGAAATTGTTTGGCCTTTATTTCCTCTATGAAGGTGGCTTTGACCTCAATGCTGGTCAACAACCCACCTTGATCTGAAACACCCAAGTGCATGAACTTGGCCTCCAAAGCCCGAATTTCCTTTTCTAGTGGTCGTTTGGACACCCCCAAACAAGCCAAGCTACCCATGCTAACTGTTTTCCAGCTCAATGCGTCTGCCACCACATTAGCCTTACCCGGATGGTACTAAATGGTCACATCATAGTCCTTCAATAGCTCCATCCACCTTCTCTGCCTCAATTTCAAATCATTTTGCGTGAATACATGCTGTTGACTGCGATGATCTGTGAATACCTCGCACTTGACACCATAAAGGTAGTGTCTCCAAATCTTTAGTGCAAAAACCACCGCTGCCAACTCTAGGTCGTGAGTCGGGTAGTTCCTCTTATGCACCTTCAACTGCCTAGATGCATAGGCTATCACATTCCTATCCTGCATCAACACAACACCCAAACAAGAATGTGAAGCATCACAGTAAACAATAAAGTCTTTACCTTCAACCGGTAAGGACAATATATGAGCCGTGGTCAAAAGTGTCTTAAGATTTTGGAAGCTCTCCTCGCACTTGTCAAACTACATGAATGGTACGTCCTTCTATGTCAGCCTGGTCATGTGAGTAGTAATAGAAGCAAAATTCTTAACAAACCTCTGGTAGTACCCCGCAAGCCCAACAAAACTACTCACTTCTGTCACAGAGCTAGGCCAAACCCAACTCTTGACTACTTCAATTTTCTGGGGATCCACCATCACCCCCTTTTCTGACACTACATGCCCCAAGAACGCAACCGAAGTCAACCAAAATTCACAGTTGCAGAACTTCGCATAAAGCTTTTGATGTCTCAAGATATCCAACACAATATGAAGATGATTAGCATGCTCCTCTCTACTCTTGGAGTAGATCAAATTATCATCGATAAATACAATCACGAAGGAATCCAAATACGATTTAAATACCCCATTCATCAAACTCATAAATGCTGCCGGCGCATTGGTCAAACCAAACGACATTACTAGGAACTCGTAATGCCCATACCGATTCCAAAAAGCAGTTTTCAGAATTTCCTCAGGTCTGATCTTTAACTGATGGTACCCCAACCTCAAGTCAATTTTTGAAAACACCGATGCACCCTGAAGCTGGTCAAATAAGTCATCTATACGGGGTAGAGGGTACTTATTCCGGATGATCACCTTGTTCAACTGCCTATAATCTATGCACATCCGCATACTACCATCTTTCTTCCTTATAAATAAAACTGGAGCACCCCAAGGCGAACCACTGGGACGTATAAATCCCTTATCTAGGAGTTCCTGCAGTTGAGTCTTAAGTTCCCTTAACTCTGCCGGAGCCATACGATATGGGGGAATGGAAATGGGACGAGTGCTTGGCTCCAGATCAATACATAAATCTATATCCCTTTCCAGAGACATGCCGGACAAATCCACTGGAAACACCTCTAGAAACTCAGAAACCACGGAAACTGACTCAATAGACGGGGAATCCACACTATCATCCTGGAGATGAGCCAAGAAGGCTAGACAACCCCTCCCTACTAGCTTCCTATCCCGAACAAATGATATTGTCTTAACTAGCTTAGGCCTGTACACACCTTCCAACTCTAGTGTATCCTTACTCGGAATCTCTAGAGCCACAGACTTGGTGTTACAGTTCAACACCGCATGATAAGGGGATAGCCAGGCCATACCCAAGATAATATTAAAATCAGCCATATCCAGAATTACCAAGTCTAGCCAAGTATGCAACCCCACAAACACAACAGAACAGTCATGATAAACTTTAGTCATAATCACAGACTCTCCAACCAGGGTAGAAACATGGATAGAGAAATCAAGGATATCACAAATTAAGTCCATACCCAACACAAAACTCACAGACACATAAGAATATATAGAACCTGGGTCAAATAATACCGAAGCCATTTTATCACAAACAAGAATGGTACCTGTGATCACCGCATCTGAGGCTTCTGCCTCGGTCCTCCTTGGAAAAGCATAGCATTGAGCCCGATTATCAATTCGGGAAACTTCCCAGGCTGGCTGCGCTGCACCCCTGCCTACGCCTCTATTCCCCCTGTCTTCTTGGCCTCCCTAAAAGTAACCTTGCCCACCCTGTGGATGACCTCTAGCATTATCGCCTCTGCCTGCCGGGACTACTGCTCTAAACTGCTGTTGACCCTACTTACCTGTCTGCCTATGCGGGCACTCCCTCTTAAAGTGACCCAGATCACCACAATGGAAGCAACCACGGTTAAGTGCAGGCCTGCTAACTGATGTGTAAGACGCTCCCTGGCCTCTAGGAGCTTAAGACTGAGCTCCTTGATGACCACCTGTAGTAGCTGGCAGAGCTGACTCAATAGGACGGGCCGAGTAAGCCTGCTGATTTTGTCTCCTGGAGTATGAATCACCAAAATTTCCCTTATTTCGGGGCTTCTTGGATAAAGCCTTAGCCTGCCCTGCCTGCTCGACTCCCTCAAGTTTCTTCACATAATCCACCACATCATTAAAACCCTTCCCTGAAGAAGTCATATGCACTGATAGTACCTGTAGCTCAGTATTTAACCCTTTCACAAACAACCAGACCTTTTCCTCCTCGGAACCCAACATCTGTGTGGCAAAATGAGGCAAGGTGTGGAACTTAGCCTCGTAAGTAGAGACTAACATGCCACCCTGCTCTAAGTTCAAGAACTCATTTTTCTTCCGATCCCTCAAAGTACGAGGTATGTACTTCTCTAAGAATAAAGCGTGGAACTGTTCCCAAGTCAGTGGGGGTAGAACAGAAGACCGATACTCCACATGAGACCTCCACCACTGCTTGGCATCACCCTGTAGATGAAATGTGACAAACTCAACCCCATGCTAACGTATAATACTCAACTTGTCCAACCTCTCATAGCAATCCAAGATGAACTCATAGGCATCCTCCTTGTTGGTACCCTGAAAAGTAGGAGATTTCAGCTTGAAAAACTTGGTCAGCATCTCATGCTCATTCCCTGTCATCACTGGGCCTTGCATTGGCCTGATGAAATTATTCGTGCCTGAAGCTGCATCCATCCTAGGCGCTGTAGTAACCGCTGCCTGAGTATCCAAGGCCTGATTCGCAAAAGCCGTGGGTATGGCTCCAGTACCGACCAACCCACTTAGAATATTCCAAGCCTGCTGAAAGGCTTCCGGTGTCATAGTAGGAAGGCCTGCACCCCCAACCGGTGCTGCCTCTTCCTGCGCCCTTTCGTTCTCCACAATAACTTCCACATCTTTAGCAACATGTTCCTGAGGTGGGGGAGGGGTTGCTTCACGCTCTCCAGCAGCCGCTTGTACTCCACCCTGGCGGGTGCGGCTCTACCTCGTACCTTTCCCTTTCCCCTACCTCTGCCATGAGCTGTCGGGCCTGCTGCCGGGACTGCTGGCCTTGCTCCGTTGTTCCTTGTAGTAACCATCTGCGGAAAGAAGAGTGAATGAGGTTAGATACCAATTTGTATCACCAGATACTAATTTGAATCAAGTTATAGCACGAAGGAAAGAAGGAAGAGATAGTTGTTTCCTAAGCCCCTTAGCCTCTCGAAGAAAAGTATGGACGTCTCCACACATATTCCGTAAGACTCTACTAGACCTGTTTGGTACGACGAGATCAATGAACCTATGGCTCTGATACCATCTTTGTCACGACCCAGACCATCATGAGTGACACCCACCCAACCTCCGGATGAGCAAACCAATAGAGTTCAACCCTTAGCCTAGACTAACAGCCTAAAATCAGCAACAAAAATTAAATTAGCAATTCAAATCAGCAGAGAACTATATCATTAAAATTATCCTGCGAAAAATCCCCCTAGAAACTGAAAGTCATCGTACCAAATAATTCTACCAACATCTAGAGTACGGGAATGCAACCCCAAAACTTAAACAATAAAAGAGATAGTCTAAGCCCAAAATAATTGGGCTATAACTCAAAAGATAAGCATCAAGGCAGCTTGGTCGAACAGCTCACCCTTGATATCTTGGAACAGTCCGGCCTACAGGTGAGGTCGTGCATCAACCTCCAGAAGATTTCTTGTACTCACAACAAAAACAAGCAAGTGCAGTATCAGTACATAACCACCGTGTACTGGTAGGATCATCAGCCAGTTTCCAAATAAACAGTGTATAAGTAGTACAACAAATCAAGTAATTAGTATGGAAGACATGCAACAAGTCAACATACCCTAGACTACAAGTCTCTACCAAGCTTGTTCCCGCATAAAATTCATCTCTTATAACTCTAAACCACAATCATATACCAATAACTATACCTTTCCGTCTAGCCCGAACCCACCCTGGGATCCCTTCTAAACAACACCCAAGTGTTGGGAAGACAATCCGGCCTAATCCAAGACCAACTACACAGATATAACAGGATTCTCGGTCACTCAAGGACCACCAACAAATATCACAGTTCAATAAAATAGTCCGATCCACTCACGGAACCAATAACAGTCTTCCCCGGTTTTGTTTCCACGGGCTCCAGGATCTCGGTTTGGACCAGCTTAGTATAGATTTTAGAGTAAGTGTCCTGGAAGACAGTGAAATCATAGCGATGAATCGTCATTTCCTCAGTGATGGGCATGCCATAGCCAACTTGGTCACAAGCAAGGATGGTTCGGTCCCCCCACAGATGGCTTATCTTGCCCTTAGTGATCATGTGGTAAATCTGGGCTCTTAGGGCATTACATTCATCGGTAGTGTGTACTCTGCGACATGGATGAAAGGCGCATTCTTTGATCTCATTGTGAGGGTGACATCCGAATCCCTCAGATTGGTCAGGATGCAGGACCACCATAGCTTTCAGGGTCTCATAAATTTCTGAACAGAGAATCACCTTTGGATTTTTGGTATATTCACGGAAGTGAACTTTGAGGGTGATGGGCTTCCCTCCTGGCCTGAATCTGGAAGGCCAAATAGTATCACCCTTGACCTTGGTCCAGTGGCGGACTCTCGTGTCAAAGAGTTGGGCCCTTTCAATAGTGATCTCCATGGGCACTTGCTCATTGTCTTCGGGTTTTTCAGTTACTCTTTCCTTCCCTTTTTGACTTGTTCCAATCCTCCAGTGACATCCTCAAACTTCAGGAGCAATTCTTTGAGTTCTAAGTCAAAGTCTGGTTCGGTCTTAGTCTCGGTTTTTCCCAGTATTTGGTCAATCGAATCAATCCTCTCTTCAGCCTTGGCGGTCTGCTCTTCCACCTCCTTGGACCGAGCTAAGGAAATTTCCATGAGTTGATCGACTCTCTCATGTTTTCTCTGAACCTCCTCTATTTCCTCTCGGATCCTTAACATTCTCTCTCGTATAGTCACGGCTTCCATTTCAACCTTTCCTGAAAGAACGGAGATTTTTTAGGAAATTTTTAGAAGGCTTTAGGATTTTCGGAGAAACTTGGAAGACTAGGAGTATTTTGGTCAGACTTTACATAGTGGGCTTATATTTTTGCCTACGGTGTTCTAGAAAATTTCGGCATGGAATGGACCAATTTTTCCTTGATTCAAGCAATACACATAGCACATAAAACAGTTTATATCACAATAATATCATGATAATATCATAGTAATATCGCGTCCTAACTGGGAGACCTTTTTATGCCAAGGTTAGGCCTAGCGAGTTTGAAAGACATATGTGACGTATTTGAACCATTCTATTGCCCCCAAAATAGCATGTATATATATATGAAAAATTTCCCTTTTAAAGGGATACAAATGCTAGCCGAAAGGGGGATACTTTTTTGGGGAAAGGATATTTGCACAAAAGTCACGCCCACGCAGGGGCGAATTTAGGTAAAGTAAATACATACATGGAAATAAAACCCACGCAGGGGCGAAGATACTAAAGATATGACATGGAAGGTGCTTCCTCGGTCCTTCTCCTCTTTGATGCTCCGGCAATGCTCCTAAGCTCGAATTGGCTCAACCACATGTCGCTCTGGAGTTTCACCACTTGTTCATGCATAGGTAATGCCCCAACCTCTAAGGCTTTCCTGGTCATTTTTGAATCAAGCTGGGCTATTCCCATTCTCATATCTTCGAGTTCCTGAGTCAACCCTGCTATAGTGCGTCGATCTTCTTCTTTTTTCACAAGAAATTGTTTCACTCTTCTAGCCATTTCCTCTTGAAGATTCAGTAATTGGAGACGGAGATTGGGTCTGGAGTCAACCTGTGGTTCTGATATAGATACTTCTGCAATGTCTGCCTTCAAACACTGCTTATAGCCGTCCATATACCCAGGATCAAACCTGTCTGGGGCCAAAGTCTCTAGACCCATTTTCTCAAGTGTCTTCCAGTTGTGCCGGATCCTCGAAGCTTTCGGGACTTTTCATGTTCCTCATAGTCGATGACATAGCAACCCATGTGCACGATCACTGTCTCGATTTGAACCCTTCCAAATTGTCTAAAAACCCTTTGCGGAGCATAAGGTCGGATCCCGCAAATTCTCGGGAGAGGGAGGAAAGCTAGATCATGACATTTCACAATTACTTCCTTCGAGTGAAAATCATCAAACATCATCTGCACATTATCTTCTCCAAGCTCACAAAAAGCTTGGGCCCATCCTATCTTGGTCCTGTTTTCGGTGCCTCTATCCCTAAGCACTCCTGCCAACACTGCAAAGTTATTGATTCCATTTGGGTTGGGGATTTACTGGCTTCCGTTATCTTTGTCCAGATGCTTGAGAATCCAATATTGTAGGAGTAGGTTGCACCCTTGGAAGTAACAAGGACCGTTCTTGCATTTCCCCAAAGCTCTATAAATATCAGATAAGATGACAAGTACTAGAGGAAAATAGCTGACGGTGGTTCCTTCTGTCAGGCCATGGAACATGGTATGGGCCACCATTATTATTTGGGTGTTGATGCGGATTTTTTCATTTAGAGGAAATACCATGATTCCTAAAAGAGCAATAGCGAACGCCAAGGCTCGGGTCTTGTCCCACTCTTGAAACGTATAGAATTCGCCTTGGTACTGAAAGAACCCTTCCCTAGTGGCAAAGTGGTTGTACAGTTCTTGAAAGGAGATACTTGGACCCCTTATCCACGGGCATTGATTCTCCCGCAAGTGGAGATACTTTGCAATCTGAGTCGGGGTGGGTTTATTTGGTATTAAGATGCCTTGTTGAGGCCTTAATCTCCTTTCATTGGCTGTCCCCGTGGTCTTTAGGCAATCCCTGTTTCTTCTATCATTGGGGTCATTTTCATCATTCCGAATCGGAACACCATTTTCTTGTTGTCCCAATACCCCGTTAAAACCTCGATCAATTCTGGCCAGGCCTCCATATCTAATAAAGATGGCAAATGTCCCATATACTGATGGACTGTTCTCTGACGGTTAGAACTCAGATTTATCCACCACATTCGGAGGAGGAGAGGCGCCTCTTTTACCATGTCAAACTTGAGAAATTTTGACATCCTTCAAAATAGAATAACCTGTTAGGCCCCACCCCAGGACAATAGTCCGGTTACAACACATATGTCTTTCAAATAACACGTAGTTGGATGCTATGTCGTTAGGTTGGAAACCCGTTGACATGTTTTGGTGGTTTACTAATGGATTTAATATCCCTTGGATATTAAGACATCCTAGGCTAATGCCTATTTTCGGGATTTGGTTTCGCTCTATCCTGAGTTTCTAGAATAGGTTTCGAAATTGACCGGGAACCCGGGCGGACAACCCAAGCTTGAAACAACAAGTGAACGTTAATCGACCGCGGGTCAACTACTTCACTCGTCTATTTCGAAAATTATGTGTTTTGTCAAGAACGACCGCAAAGATTTGCGTAATCGTCTTTTTACACCTAATGCATTTTAATGCTTTGCCAAGAGAGGCAGAAAATGCCATGAACAGTTTATAATTGTGGAAAAAGTAAACAATTAAGGAAAGCAATAAAGTTACTAATTATTACAATTTCTGAATAGTTAGTCAAACAAGTTAGTTTCAAACAATAAGGATAGAACCTAGTTGAATTATCTCCAACAGAGTCGCCATTTTTGTTTTGATCCCTTTTTTTTAAGGACGAAAAAATGTGACTTGTTTATTGAAAATCATTTTGAAAATCTAATTAAAGTTTCCAAAACGTCTTCAATTTAAAGCAAGAGTCACCACTTAGTTTTTATAAAGTAAAAACCAAGAAAAACATATAAGAACTTTTAAAAACCCAAAACAGATAAAGGTTTCGAAAGTTAAGAGATTAAGGGTAAGGGTTCAGGTTTATACTCTTGGAAGGGTGTTAAGGCACCAAGAGTATCCGCTAACTTGCGGTTGCCCGGTCTTGTTTGAAAAACTAACTCGTTGACTAATTTTAAAAGAGACAATGTATGAAAGAGTTTGTTTTTATACACATGAAGGAAAAAGAGTTGGTATTTAACGAAAAAAAGACTTTTACAAACAGTAATTAGTATTTGTCACGACCCGATTTCTCAAGTCATGATGGCACCTACCATCCCCCAGTAGGCGAACCAATTTTCGTAGCCCAGAACGGTTAGTAATGGGATACTACCTAACCAAAACGCACCAGCAAGCAGAAATAAGGGAAAGCAAAACTCGAATATAAATACATAAAGGAAACTACACCAACCCCAAGACGTGGTATCAATAGTACAGAAGCTTCTAATAGGATACAAGTGCTAGTAGTAACAAAATACAATATAAATTGCCTCCGAAAGTACAAGGAGCAATAGTACAACAGATGAGATGTAGACAAGTCCCGACCGTCAGGTGCTCACCCTAGTCTCAAAGACCCAAAAGCTGCATGAGTCTCCAACGTGATCAACTGCGAAAGCTCAGCTAATATCTGCACAAAAAAGTGCAGAAGTGTAGTACGAGCACCAAAACCACGGGTACTCAGTAGGTATCATAGGCCGACTGAGCACATATAAGATATAAAAGCAGTAAGTAACAGATAGCAAGAAAGCAGTCACTGAGGCAATAAGCAAGGCACAAGGAGCTAGCACAGATCATCCATAACCAAGAGCTTCAAGTAACACATGATAGCACAGAGATACAATTACTTAGAATCACAGGTGAAGGAAAGGAGAACACACCTGGAGTCCTTGCACAATAATATAAGTAAGTAGAGAGAGAGTTGAGAAAATGGCGGTATACCGGTAACCTCAAGTAAAAGGAAAAGACAGAGAGCAGTGAAACATACTCAAAATGGAATCAACAAGTATAAGGAAGTCATAACACCAATCCAATTACATGATAGCATAACCAGGGAATCACCTCACAAGTGCAACCCTAGGATAAAATAACTAGGCCACAATAATCGAGAGATACCACTCAACTTCCCACAAGGATAGAGCCAGAGTGTCACACTCTGCTCAGAAGGCTACACAAAAGTGCCTCAATAAGATAGGACTCTAAAGCCCTCTCAATAATCAAAAATCCCACAACCAAAGCCTCAACAGGCTAGCCATCACTAATTTTTCAAGAACCGGGTGCCAAGACAAGCTCTAAGTAACGACAGGAGAAAATATAGTCTACCTGCAGTCCCAACGGCCTCCCACACAACCGAGGAACACAATCAAGTGAAAGCAAACCCTCCGACATCCCATACTACCGGAGCATACACTGAACACACAACAAACAAGGGTGGAATCCAATACATGATATGGTATGAGATGATGTGTGAAATAGAACCTCTGTACGTACCTCCTCCGGTGACAATCAGTCCCAGAAGGCAGGTTCCATGGAAGGACTCAGCCTGTATACCTCTACTCCACCGTATAACCTTCCCTCTGGCGCACGCAGCCCGAAGCCCCAGGACCTTAGAGGCAAGGTCCATGGAGGTCCCCGACCCCATACTAAAACTCAGTATCAAGATATGTTATCCGGAAGCAAGTGCGGGATCAAGATAGAGACCCAGTCTTGAATATGCATGCCCAGACCCCGTCCAGGACTAAAGTAGTAGAAAATGCCTCAAAAACCCATCCAAGGGTGCCTGGGCGTAACCGGGTCTAAAACTGTAGTAAATCAAGTCTAGTGCTCCACCCCGCAGAGACTAGTATCAGTAATAAAATCAAGTCTGGTGCTCTGCCCCGCAGACTCTAGTACCAGTAATAAAATCAGTGCGAAAACATCCAAAAATCCCCTATTCTATCAACAACAGTACCAAAAATGGCCCCCAGGGCCATGCAAATTTAGGAAAACTGTCAGTAGTGGCTCATAGCCAAAACTGTAGTAAAACATGCAAGGGAAAGCATTTTTCATGGATGATATGCTCGCACATAAATATAAAAGTATCCCAACGGCTCACAACAATTCTTATCAGCCCTGCACATGCCCAATAGCTACTCAACAGACATAACCAGCCTAAAAGGATAATCTCTATGTCCGGGACTCGCGGACATTCCCAAATAGCCCACCATCTATGTTCTAGATTCAATACAAGGCCACACAGGACCACAAAGGTAATATACATTACTACGCGAATACTACAACCAACGTATGAAATAGACGAACCAAAGGCGGACAAGGTCTGGGGTACCAACCTATAACAACCCATCCAAGGATGCTAATTAATGCAGTTATAGCCTATATACGCAGAGTCTAGATAGGGGAAAACCATAACCTACCTGTCATCTGATGACTAGCTGCGGGAACGGCATCGTCCAGACTCGAACAACTCCGAGAAGCTTTGAATCACATAAAACAAATACTTTCAACTAAATCCCCAAAAGCGTCTCTATGAATCCTGACCAACCAAGGTAATGGAACAATTGCTAGAATCGACAAGGCTGCAAGAACGAGCCATAGCCAATTGATAAGGTGTTAATGTCACACTCGTGACCAGACAACTCCAAAGCGTAAAAATGAGGCCAATAACAATAACAAGTGGAAGCTAAATCCAACAACAATACGTTAAGCACATCTCAAAGGAGGGACGAGCTCCCGAGGCACTATTTCAAGGCGTACTTCATGTCATTCAATCCAATAACTATCGTACGTGACTCCAATAAGAATCATACCAACTCTCAGTTCCTCCAACACCTTAACACCATCAACATACAACAATAACAACCCAATTTATATGACAAAGGGGCTGCCCAGAGCACAGATCCAAAATACCACTTCGTAGCTCAGAAATCCATAAAATAATACTAGAACATATAATAACGAAGGAGGGTCATAGGAGAAAGGTTACCTCGACAAAAAGCTTTGAAATACCAAGCTAATCATGCTGTTATAACGACCCACCACGAGCTCTAACAATATACGGCAAGAAAACACGACAAACATGCCGATAACGATAAGTTCTCCTCGGAATTGATTCTAAAGCTCAAATTAAGAATGAGTCGAGGATTTAGAACCCTTACCTTCCGATAATCAAATGATAATAGCATAAAAATATCAGTTCCACGAACTGCCTCCTTGCAATAGCAACAAACGTATCCAAATCGAACAAGAAACTACTACAAGTTATCGAAAAATACAACTTTTCGTGACTAAAAGCTTAGAATCTTGATTCAACAAATAGATAAGTGTACGGGATACATACCTCACCAATATAACTCCGTAGCTACTGACAAATACTCAGAAAACACATGCTGGATTGCTGCATCAACACCCAGGAAGATACACCATGAAATCGACGGGGAAAACTATACCAAAATGACGAGCTCGCGACGTAGAGCAACTTCCGTTAAACTTCCGAATTGAAAGGATCAAAGTCCATGGATTATTTATGGACTCTCCCTCTGATTTTCTAAGAATTTTGGGTGAAAAATATGGGTTAAAACGAAGGAGAAATCAGCTTTTATAAGCTGAACCGACTTAGGACGTATTCCCCACCTTGACGTGTCTGCTTGCGCAGTCTTACGAAAATGTGAATATCTCTCTATTCTGAAGTCGTATGGATGAACGATTTAGTGCGTTGGAAACTAGACTCGTAGACCTTAGATTTGGTATATTGGGGGCCCACTAACTCTTTATAGATAGGGAGAAACACTCCAAGGCATTTAACCCAAATTTGAAGAGAATTCCTTAAAGGAATTTAGAATAACTTTTTTCGAATTTTGTTACGCAACTTGCTTGACTTCAAAACTTAACATATGACCATTTTGAGATTATAATACCTCATAACACATCCTTCTTAGTGTATTAGACACTATTAATCTTACCTCGAAAGTACGGGTTACTTTAAACCTTCAAACGAGCGAGGTGTTACACGAGGCATTTGATTAACTCGAACTTTTGAGTAAGGGATTCCTTTGACCTAGAACCTTGGTTTAATTCTTTGATATTACCAAGAATATTGTCGAAAGTCAACGATTTCCAAAGTTGAACCTCTAAAATGAGGAACGGCCATAAAGACCAAACAAATGGCCCGGGCACCGAACTACCGGTCCCTACAAGCCATAAATGACTTGGGCCGCTACAAGTAAGCTCTAATGGTACAAGAAAGGCAAAAACGTGTAAATGACCGGAAGGGTCATTACATTATCCACTACTAAAAAGGCTTTCATCCCTGAAAGTCAGGAAAGAAGAAAATACCAGAGATTTAAGTATAGCGGATACGACGCCCGCACTACTTTCTCAGACAACCCGGGTAGCCTCCACGACCGGACGACACCCAATAGAACAGAACCAAAGAAAGCAACCAAGTGTTAATTTCTTACTAGCCAAGCTAGATTTCAACCTCCAAAGATCTGCCAACCCAAACTGAACCTCGAGAATCTTAACCAAAAATCACCTACACAACACCAAAACCAGAGCACCAAGACTATCAACACACAAAACTCGAATCCTCAATACTATGCCAAGTTTACCAGAAAATCCATCAACCCAAAACTCCAACTCATGAGCCCGCTGATCCACAAAACCCATTTTTTTTATTCTGAACTGAATCCTTTAGCACCACAAATAGGAAGCTGCATACAAGCCGAATACTCAAACCACCCTCGAAGCATCAACTGACACACCGGAGATCCATAGTTCCTGCTTATACTTTACCACGAACGAAGTCACCCACTTTATTCAAACTCATTTTAAGCCAAGATATAGGCTACTAGCCTTTGCCATATAACATAACAACCCGTAGCATATCATTGAAAACAAAATTACATGCCCTGACTGACCATCAACAAATGAACGAACACTTTTGCTAACATCGAACTTGCTAACTGAACCGTGCCAGGTCTGAATCAGCTGAAAGTGAATGAACCAGGGCAACCCGCCCAAAAGACCCAAACCAAAACCACAATCCTACAAGAAGTGTGGTAAGTCTACCACGAAGTCTGTAACCATGAGGCAAGCTCCCAACTCTAGAAAACACTACTGCTACTCCGAACACTCGAACACCATTTGAATGTGAAATTGCCTTACGAATCTCACCTCAGGAAGAAGTCCACCATGCCACAATATCAAGTCCAAACACCCTGAAGGAAAAGGAAAAAGGTGCCTGGGGTTCAAAGTTACCATCTACCCATAGAAATTTTTGCATATACTTTCAACTCATTCCTTTGGCTTGAATCAACCGCTCTACTGGTTCTGCAAACAACCAACCACTTCGAAGCATATATCATAATGAACTTCTCATCCATACTGGCCGAGTCTAACCAACACTAGAACCCCACATAAATAACAACTCCGGAGGAATCAATTAAACAAGATTTCAAATCCTGGGCAAACGAATGGCTATTACCAATCTCTACGTATTATCAGAGCTCAAAATAGTCTACCTAGTCTCAACCCGCACAAGCTGACCACATAAAGCATACACCACTGCTGAAGCTCAAACTTACGCCACTGAGTCTGTCCAACCATGGTAGAAGAACCTCGTACTAACTAGAACATTGCTGAAATTTAGAATATCTCGCCTCTTGCAGAGGTTAGCCAAGGACTAGGTGTCCAAGGCCAATAGCCGCATCCACAACTGAAGTAAAGAAGCTAAGTTGCCCGCACCCACTGCCTCCCGACACTAGGATGCTGTAACCAAATAGAAACTACCATGAACCATTCGATGTAACCTACCAAGCCATGATTCTGAACCCCAACTTTCAAAACTGCCAACTAAAGCCTTGGTCGAACCAGGATGCTGCCAATGAACCCTTAGGAACCCAAGCCAACTAGGCCTGAATATGCAAGTTGCCAACACCGCAATTGCTACTGAAACAAAACCAATCGATGGAAAACCCACGACAATGTGTAGACGGCTGAATCAAATCACCGACACACAATCCCAAAGCAAACCTTCATCTCTACCTCAGGCAACTACGAGGACACATAAACACATACAAAGAGTATCTCCCTTCTTTTTCAACTAAACAAAAATGCTTCCTTAGTACATACTAAACCTTACAAATCCTTTCTCGAATAAGAACCTGAAGCCATTACCTTACTACTCATAGCTACATGTCTAATTCAATAAGGCAGGAGAAGGATGGGCCGGATGCCTAACTCACCCAAAATGCTTAAAAATACAACCTAACCACGAGGTTACGATCAACAATTAGTCGGAAGTGCTTAAAGTCAAGACCCAATCACGATGCCAACATCCAGAGCTCATCAAACGAACTACGATCAAGATTCATTCCAACTGGAGCTAGGGATACAACAAAACACCCAACGGACCAGGATGTGGAGGAGAATATGGGAACAACCCACATACCTACCAACCTCCTAAACAAATCAACAAAGAGGGTCGACTCTAGACACTCGGGAGACCAAACCAATCTATGCACACTAGCATAACCAATATCTCCCCTGAGGCAAAATCTTAACTCCGTCCCAACTACCAGTAATACACCGAACCATCACAAGGATCTCTAGCCACGCTAGATAACGGCCTAGGCAACAACCATCTAGGACCGCTCAACAAGGGCAACTCAACCACAAGTCCAAAATCACAATGAAACAGGGATAACCCAACTAGAAATAGACTAACAAGAACTACCCACGAGCTACAACTCCGGAAAAACACCTCTCAAGCCTAACTTACCCCCATCCACTACTAAAGAATAAACTACCAATAAAATAACATATCAGTACTACAATTCGGATAGCCAAACAACTTAAACTAATAGCAGGTAGGTATATAAGAAAATAAACGACAGAAGGGATAGAATCGCAACGCGAGCAGGACTATCACAAGTCGAAGGTAGCAAAACCCTAACCTGGAACAACGATATCAGGAACCTCTACCTCTGGCCCACCAAGAGGAGTATCAACCTGATGGGATATAACTCTGGACTGAGTAGTCAAAACTGAAGGCCCAACCGGCCCTCGCCGGGGACAAGCTCTATAAAGGTGACCAATCTCTCCATAATGATAACAACCAGGCTGTCCGGGATATACAATCATGGGGCAATTCCTAGAAAAGTGCCCATGCTCACCACACCGAAAATAGCCTATACCATATGAAGTCCGACGAGAAAATCTTACCTCGTACTCCAATACCGACAGACAACCTTGCTGAAGAACTAGAAGCTCAACTATAACTGAAGCACCACTCACAAAACCAGGTACTGAAACACTCACAGGAGGGCTCAGAGTCCTAGCCACGGTGTCCTGAAGCACTGAGGTCGCTATAAATCCAATCAGAGGTTGGGATGACCCCACACCCCCAATTTAGTGTGGTAAAGCCTCACTCTGGAGTCCTGGTGCTGATAGAAGCACTGAAGCAACAGGCACTGAAGCCTCGACACCAACCGCTATTGCACTCATATGAGGCATCTCAGAATGAATGAATTACCGAAGTCTTGAAGTTGATAAAGCCAGGAACGCACGATGAGGAGCCAAAAAGATGAAACTTTTCCTAACAATGCCTTGTAGCCTCCCGTAGGTAGGATATGGATATCATCATACCGATCCACGAGACTCTACTTAAACACTTGCTTCTGTACCATGACACCGGTGACCCTAGAGATCTGATACCAAGCTGTCACGACCTGATTTCTCAAGTCATGATGGCACCTACCATCCCCAGTAGGCAAACCAATTTCCGTAGCCCAGAACGGTTAGTAATGGGATACTACCTAACCAAAACGCACCAGCAAGCAGAAATAAGCGAAAGCAAAAGTCGAATATAAATACATAAAGGAAACTACACCAACCCCAAGACTTGGTATCAATAGTACAGAAGCTTCTAATAGGATACAAGTGCTAGTAGTAACAAAATACAACATAAATTGCCTCCAAAAGTACAAGGAGCAACACTACAACAGATGAGATGTAGACAATCCCCGACCGTCAGGCGCTCACCCTAGTCTCAAAGATCCAAAAGCTGCAAGAGTCTCCAACGTGATCAACTGCGAAAGCTCAGCTAGTATCTGCACAAAAAAGTGCAGAAGTGTAGTATGAGCACCAAAACCACGGGTACTCAGTAGGTATCATAGGCCGGCTGAGCGCATATAAGATATAAAAGCAGTAAGTAATAGATAGCAAGAAAGCAGTCACTGAGGCAATAAGCAAGGCACAAAGAGCTAGCATTGATCATCCATAACCAAGAGCTTCAAGTAACACATGATAGCACAGAGATTCAATTACTTAGAATCACAGGTGAAGGAAAGGAGAAAACACCTGGAGTCCTTGCACAATAATATAAGTAAGTAGAGAAAGAGTTGAGAAAATGGCAGTATACCGGTAACCTCAAGTAAAAGGAAAAGACAGAGAGCAGTCAAACATACTCAAAATGGAATCAACGAGTATAAAGAAGTCATAACACCAATCCAATCACATGATAGCATAACCAAGGAATGACCTCACAAGTGCAACCCTAGGATAAAATAACTAGGCCACAATAACCGAGAGATACCACTCAACTTCCCACAAGGATAGAGCCAGAGTCTCACACGCTGCTCAGAAGGCCACACAAAAGTGCCTCAATAAGATAGGACTCTAAAGCCCTCTCAATAATCAAAAATCCCACAACCAAAGCCTCAACAGGCTAGCCATCACTAATCTTTCAAGAACCGGGTGCCAAGACAAGCTCTAAATAATGACAAGAGTAAATATAGTCTACCTACAGTCCCAACGGCCTCCCACACAACCGAGGAACACAATCAAGTGAAAGCAAACCCTCCGAAATCCCATACTACCGGAGCGTACACTGAACACACAGCAAACAAGGGTGGAATCCAATGCATGATATGGTATGATATGATGTGTGAAATAGAACCTCTGTATGTACCTCTTCCGGTGCCAATCAGGCCCAGCAGGCAGGTTCCATGGAAGGAATCAACCTTTATACCTCTACTCCACCGTATACCCTTCCCTCCGGCGCACGCAGCCCGAAGCCCCAGGCCCAGAGTGGCAAGGTCCATGGAGGTCCCCGACCACATACTAAAACTCAGTATCAAGACATGTCAACCGGAAGCAAGTCCGGGATCAAGATAGAGACCCAGTCTCAAATATGCATGCCCAGACCCCGTCCAGGACTAAAGTAGTAGAAAATGCCTCAAAAACCCCTCCAAGGGTGCCCGGGCGTAACCGGGTCTAAAACTGTAGTAAATCAAGTCTAGTGCTCCACCCCGCAGAGACTAGTATCAGTAATAAAATCAAGTCTGGTGCTCTGCCCCGCAGAGACTAGTACCATTAATAAAATCAGTGCGAAAAGGCGTCTCTATGAAGCCTGACCAACCAAGGTATGTGAACAATTGCTAGAATCGACAAGGCTGCAAGAACGAGCCATAGCCAATTGATAAGGTGTTAATGTCACACTCGCGACCAGACAACTCCAAAGCGTAAAAATGAGGTCAATAACAATAACAAGTGGCAGCTAAATCCAACAACAATACGTTAACCACATCTCAAAGGAGCGACAAGCTCCCGAGGCACTATTTCAAGGCGTACTTCATGTCATTCAATCCAATAACTATCGTACGTGACTCCAATAAGAATCATACAAACTCCCAGTACCTCCAACACCTTAACACCATCAACATACAACTATAACTTCCCAATTTAATATGACAAAGGGGCTGCCCAGAGCACAGATCCAAAATACCACTTCGTGGCTCAGAAATCCATAAAACAATACTAGAACATATAATAACGAAGGAGGGTCATAGGAGGAAGGTTACCTCGACAAAAAGCTTTGAAATACCAAGCTAAACATGCTGTTATAAGGACCCACCACGAGCTGTAACAATATACGGCAAGAAAACACGACAAACATGCCGATAACGATAAGTTCTCCTCGGAATTGATTCTAAAGCTCAAATTAAGAATGAGTCGAGGATTTAGAACCCTTACCTTCCGATAATCAAATGATAATAGCATAAAAATATCAGTTCCATGAACTGCCTCCTTGCAGTAGCAACAAACGTATCCAAATCCAACAAGAAACTACTACAAGTTATCGAAAAATACAACTTTTCGTGACTAGAAGCTTAGAATCTTGATTCAACAAATAGATAAGTGTACGGGATCCATACCTCGCCAATATAACTCCGTAGCTACTGCCAAATACTCAGAAAACACATGCTGGATTGCTGCATCAACACCCACGAAGATACGCCATGAAATCGACGGGGAAAACTATACCAAAATGACGAGCTCGCGACGTAAAGCAACTTCCGTTAAACTTCCGAATTGAAAGGATCAAAGTCCATGGATTATTTATGGACTCTCCCTCTGATTTTCTAAGAATTTTGGGTGAAAAATATGGGTTAAAACGAAGGAGAAATCAGCTTTTATAAGCTGAACCGACTTAGGACGTAGGCCCCACCTTGACGTGTCTGCTTGCGCAGTCTTACGAAAATGTGAATATCTCTCTATTCTGAAGTCGTATGGATGAACGGTTTAGTGCGTTGGAAACTAGACTAGTAGACCTTAGATTTGGTATATTGGGGTCCCACTAACTCTTTATAGATAGGGAGAAACACTCCAAGACATTTAACCCAAATTTGAAGAGAATTCCTTAAAGGAATTTAGAATAACTTTTTCCGACTTTTGTTACGCAACTTGCTTGAATTCAAAACTTAACATATGACCATTTTGCGATTATATTACCTCATAACACATCCTTCTTAGTGTATTAGACACTATTAATCTTACCTCGAAAGTACGGGTTACTTTAAACCTTCAAACGGGCGAGGTGTTACACGAGGCATTTCTTTAACTCGAACTTTTGAGTAAGGGATTCCTTTGACCTAGAACCTTGGTTTAATTCTTTGATATTACCAAGAATACTGTCGGAAGTCAACGATTTTCTAAAGTTGAAGCTCTAAAATGAGGAACGGCCATAAAGACCAAACAAATGGCCCGGGCACCGAACTACCGGTCTCGACAAGCCATAAATGACTTGGGCCGCTACAAGTAAGCTCTAATGGTACAAAAAAGGCAAAAACGTGTAAATGACCGGAAGGGTCATTACATTATCCACTACTAAAAAGGCTTTCGTCTCTGAAAGTCAGGAAGGAAGAAAATACCAGAGATTTAAGAATAGCAGATACGACGCCCTCACTACTTTCTCAGACAACCCGGGTAGACTCCACGACCGGACGACACCCAATAGAACAGAACCAAAGAAAGCAACCAAGTGTTAATTTCTTACTAGCCAAGCTAGATTTCAACCTCCAAAGATCTGCCAACCCAAACTGAACCTCGAGAATCTTAACCAAAAATCACCTACACAACACCAAAACCAGAGCACCAAGGCTATCAACACACAAAACTCGAATCCTCAATAATATGCCAAGTTTACCAGAAAATCCATCAACCCAAAACTCCAACTCATGAGCCCGCTAATCCACAAAACCCTTTTTTTTTATTCTGAACTGAATCCTTTAGCACCACAAATAGGAAGCTGCATACAAGCCGAATACTCAAACCACCCTCGAAGCATCAACTGACACACCGGAGATCCATAGTTCCTACTTATACTTTACCACGAATGAAGTCACCCACTTTATTCAAACTCATTTTAAGCCAAGATATAGGCTACTAGCCTTTGCCATATAAGATAACAACCCGTAGCATAACATTGAAAACGAAATTATGACTGACCATCAACCAACGAACGAACACTTTTGCTAACATCGAACTTGCTAACTGAACCGTGCCAGGTCTGAATCAGCTGAAAGTGTGAACCAGGGCAACCCGCCCAAAAGACCCAAACCAAAACCACGATCCTGAAAGAAGTGTGGTAAGCCTACCACGAAGTCTGTAACCATGAGCCAAGCTCCCAACTCTAGAAAACACTACTGCTACTCCAAACACTCGAACACCATTTGAATGTGCAATTGCCTTACGAATCTCACCTCAGGAAGAAGTCCACCATGCTACAATATCAAGTCAAAACACCCCGAAGGAAAAGGAAAAAGGTGCCTGGGGTTCAAAGTTACCATCTAGCCATAGAAATTTTTGCATATACTTTCAACTCATTCCTTTGGCTTGAATCAACCGCTCTACTGGTTCTGAAAACATCCAACCACTTCGAAGCATATATCATAACGAACTTCTCATCCATACTGGCCGAGTCTAACCAACACTAGAACCCCACATAAATAACAACTCTGGAGGAATTAATTAAACAAAATTTCAAATCCTGGGCAAACGAATGGCTATTACCAATCTCTACGTATTATCAGAGCTCAAAATAGTCTCTCTAGTCTCAACCCGCACAGGCTGACCACATAAAGCATACACCACTGCTGAAGCTCAAACTTACGCCACTGAGTCTGTCCAACCATGGTAGAAGAACCTCGTACTAACTAGAACACTGCTGAAATTTAGAATATCTCACCTCTTGCAGAGGTTAGCCAAGGACTAGGTGTCCAAGGCCAATAGCCGCATCCAAAACTGAAGTAAAGAAGCTAAGTTGCCCGCACCCACTGCCTCCCGACACTAGGATGCTGTAACCAAATAGAAACTACCATGAACCATTCGATGTAACCTACCAAGCCATGATTCTGAACCCCAACTTTCAAAACTGCCAACTAAAGCCTTGGTCGAACCAGGATGCTTCCAATGAACCCTTAGGAACCCAAGCCAACTAGGCCTGAATATGCAAGTTGCCAACACCGCAATTGCTAATGAAACAAAACCAATCGATGGAAAACCCACGGCAATGTGTAGATGGCTGAATCGAATCACCGACACACAATCCCAAAGCAAACCTTCATCGCTACCTTAGGCAACTACGAGGACACATAAAAACATACAAAGAGTATCTCCCTTCTTTTTCAACTAAACAAAAATGCTTCCTTAGTACATACTAAACCTTACAAATCCTTTCTCGAATAAGAACCTGAAGCCATTACCTTACTACTCATAGCTACACGTAAAATTCAATAAGGCAGGAGAAGGATGGGCCGGATGCCCAACTCACCCAAAATGCTTACAAATACAACCTAACCACGAGGTTACGATCAACACTTAGTCGGAAGTGCTTAGAGTCAAGACCCAATCACGATGCCCACATCCAGAGCTCATCGAACGAACTACGATCAAGAATCATTCCAACTGGAGCTAGGGATACAACAAAACACCCAACGGACCAGGATGTGGAGGAGAATATGGGAACAACCCACATACCTACCAACCTCCTAAACTAATCAACAAAGAGGGTCGACTCTAGACACTCGGGAGACCAAACCAATCTATGTACACTAGCATAACCAATATCTCCCAACTGAGGCAAAATCTTAACTCCGTCCCAACTACCAGTAATACACCGAACCATCACACGGATCTCTAGCCATGCTAGATAATGACCTAGGCAACAACCATCTAGGACCTCTCAACAAGGGCTACTCAACCACAAGTCCAAAATCACAATGAAATAGGGATAACCGAACTAGAAATAGACTAACAAGAACTACCCACGAGCTACAACTCCGAGAAAACACCTCTCAAGGCTAACTTACCCCCATCCACTACTAAAGAATAAACTACCAATAAAATAACATATCAGTACTAAAATTCGGATAGCCAAACAACTTAAACAAATAGCAGGTAGGTATATAAGAAAATAAATGACAGAAGGGATAGAATCGCAACGCGAGCAGGACTATCACAAGTCGAAGGTAGCAAAACCCTAACCTGGAACAACGATATCAGGAACCTCTACCTCTGGCCCACCAAGAGGAGTATCAAGCTGATGGGATATAACTCTGGACTGAGTAGTCAAAACTGAAGGCCCAACCGGCCCTCGCCGGGGACAAGCTCTATAAAGGTGACCAATCTCTCCATAATGATAACAACCAGGCTGTTCGGGATATACAATCATGGGGAATTCCTAGAAAAGTGCCCATGCTCACCACACCGAAAATAGCCTATACCATATGAAGTCCGACGAGAAAATCTTACCTCGTACTCCAATACCGACAGACAACCTTGCTGAAGAAGTAGAAGCTCAACTATAACTGAAGCACCACTCACAGAACCAGGTACTGAAACACTCACCGGAGGGCTCAGAGTCCTAGCCGCGGTGTCCTGAAGCACTGAGGTCGCTATAAATCCAATCAGAGGTTGGGCTGACCCCACACCCCCAATTTAGTGTGGTAAAGCCTCACTCTGGTGTCCTGGTGCTGATAGAAGCATTGAAGCAATAGGCACAGAAGCCTCGGCACCAACCGCTATTGCACTCATATGAGGCATCTCAGAATGAATAAATAATCGAAGTCTAGAAGTTGATAAAGCCAGGAACGCACGATGAGGAGCCAAAAAGATGAAACTTTTCCTAACAATGCCTTGTAGCCTCCCGTAGGTAGGATATGGACGTCATCGTACCGATCCGCGGGACTCTACTTAGACACTTGCTTCTGTACCATGACACCGATGAACCTAGAGATCTGATACCAAGCTGTCACGACCCGATTTCTCAAGTCATGATGGCACCTACCATCCCCAGTAGGCGAACCAATTTCCGTAACCCAGAACGGTTAGTAATGGGATACTACCTAACCAAAACGCACCAGCATGCAGAAATAAGCGAAAGCAAAACTCGAATATAAATACATAAAGGAAACTACACCAACCCCAATAGTACAGAAGCTTCTAATAGGATACAAGTGCTAGTAGTAATAAAATACAACATAAATTGCCTCCGAAAGTACAAGGAGCAACACTACAACAGATGAGATGTAGACAAGCCCCGACCGTCAGGCGCTCACCCTAGTCTCAAAGATCCAAAAGCTGCAGGAGTCTCCAACGTGATCAACTGCGAAAGCTCAGCTAATATCTGCACAAAAAAGTGCAGAAGTGTAGTATGAGCACCAAAACCACGGGTACTCAGTAGGTATCATAGGCCGACTGAGCGCATATAAGATATAAAAGCAGTAAGTAACAGATAGCAAGAAAGCAGTCACTGAGGCAATAAGCAAGGCACAAGGAGCTAGCACTGATCATCCATAACCAAGAGCTTCAAGTAACACATGATAGCACAGAGATACAATTACTTAGAATCACAGATTAAGGAAAGGAGAAAACACCTGGAGTCCTTGCAAAATAATATAAGTAAGTAGAGAGAGAGTTGAGAAAATGGCGGTATACCGGTAACCTCAAGTAAAAGGAAAAGACAGAGAGCAGTCAAACATACTCAAAATGGAATCAACGAGTATAAGGAAGTCATAACACCAATCCAATCACATGATAGCATAACCAGGGAATTACCTCACAAGTGCAACCCTAGGATAAAATAACTAGGCCACAATAACCGAGAGATACCACTCAACTTCCCACAAGGATAGAGCCAGAGTCTCACACTCTGCTCAGAAGGCCACACAAAAGTGCCTCAATAAGATAGGACTCTAAAGCCCTCTCAATAATCAAAAACCCCACAACCAAAGCCTCAACAGGCTATCCATCACTAATCTTTCAAGAACCGGGTGCCAAGACAAGCTCTAAATAAAGACAAGAGTAAATATAGTCTACCTATAGTCCCAACGGCCTCCCACACAACCGAGGAACACAATCAAGTGAAAGCAAACCCTCCGACATCCCATACTACCGGAGCGTACACTGAACACACAACAAACAAGGGTGGAATCCAATGCATGATATGGTATGATATGATGTGTGAAATAGAACCTCTGTATGTACCTCTTCCGGTGCAAATGAGGCCTAGCAGGCAGGTTTCATGGAAGGAATCAGCCTGTATACCTCTACTCCACCGTATACCCTTCCCTCCGGTGAACGCAGCCCGAAGCCCCAGGCCCAGAGTGGCAAGGTCCATGGAGGTCCCCGATCGCATACTAAAACTCAGTATCAAGACATGTCAACCGGAAGCAAGTCCGGGATCAAGATAGAGACCCAGTCTCGAATATGCATGCCCAGACCCCGTCCAGGACTAAAGTAGTAGAAAATGCCTCAAAAACCCCTCCAAGGGTGCCCGGGCGTAAGCGGGTCTAAAACTGTAGTAAATCAAGTCTAGTGCTCCGCCCCGCAGAGACTAGTATCAGTAATAAAATCAAGTCTGGTGCTCTGCCCTGCAGGCACTAGTACCATTAATAAAATCAGTGCGAAAACATCCAAAAATCCCCTCTTCTATCAACAACAATACCAAAAACGGGCCCCCAGGGCCATGCAAATTTAGGAAAACTGTCAGTAGTGGCTCACAGCCAAAACTGTAGTAAAACATGTAGGGGAAAACCTTTTTCATGGATGATATGCTCGCACACAAATATAAAAGTAACCCAACGGCTCACAACAATTCCTATCAGCCCTGCATAGGCCCAATAGCTACTAAGCAGACATAACCAACCTAAAAGGATAATCTCTATATCCGGGACTCGCGGCCATTCACAAATAGCCCACCATCTATGTTCCAGAGTCAATACAAGGCCACACAGGACCACAAAGGTAATATACATTACTACGTGAATACTACAACCAACGTATGAAATAGGCGGACGAAAGGCGGACAAGGTCTGGGGTACCAACCTATAACAACCCATCCAAGGATGCTAATTAATGCAGTTATAGCCTATATACGCAGAGTCTAGATAGGGGAAAACCATAACCTACCTGTCATCCGATGACTAGCTGCGGGAACGGCATCATCCAGACTCGAACAGCTCCGAGAAGCTTTGAATCACATAAAACAAATGCTTTCAACTAAATCCCCAAAGGAGTCTCTATGAAGCCTGACCAACCAAGGTAATGGAACAATTGCTAGAATCGACAAGGCTGCAAGAACGAGCCATAGCCAATTGATAAGGTGTTAATGTCACACTCGCGACCAGCCAACTCCAAAGTGTAAAAATGAGGCCAATAACAATAACAAGTGGCAGCTAAATCCAACAACAATACGTTAACCACATCTCAAAGGAGCGACGAGCTCCCGAGGCACTATTTCAAGGCGTACTTCATGTTATTCAATCCAATAACTATCGTACGTGACTCCAATAAGAATCACACCAACTCCCAGTACCTCCAACACCTTAACACCATCAACATACAACTATAACAGCCCAATTTAATATGACAAAGGGGCTGCCCAGAGCACAGATCCAAAATACCACTTCGTAGCTCAAAAATCCATAAAACAATACTAGAACATATAATAACGAAGGAGGGTCATAGGAGAAAGGTTACCTCGACAAAAAGCTTTGAAATACCAAGCTAAACATGCTGTTATAAGGACCCACCACGAGCTGTAACAATATACGGCAAGAAAACACGACAAATATGCCGATAACGATAAGTTCTCCTCGGAATTGATTCTAAAGCTCAAATTAAGAATGAGTCAAGGATTTAGAACCCTTACCTTCCGATAATCAAATTATAATAGCATAAAAATATCAGTTCCACAAACTGCCTCCTTGCAGTAGCAACAAACGTATCCAAATCCAACAAGAAACTACTACAAGTTATCGAAAAATACAACTTTTCGTGACTAGAAGCTTAGAATCTTGATTCAACAAATAGATAAGTGTACGGGATCCCTACCTCACCAATATAACTCTGTAGCTACTGCCAAATACTCAGAAAATACCTGCTGGATTGCTGCATCAACACCCACGAAGATACGCCATGAAATCGATGGGGAAAACTATACCAAAATGACGAGCTCGCGACGTAGAGCAACTTCTGTTAAACTTCCGAATTGAAAGGATCAAAGTCCATGGATTATTTATGGACTCTACCTCTGATTTTCTAAGAATTTTGGGTGAAAAATATGGGTTAAAACGAAGGAGAAATCAGCTTTTATAAGCTGAACCGAC
This sequence comes from Jaltomata sinuosa, assembly GCA_003996215.1. Taxonomy (NCBI): domain Eukaryota; kingdom Viridiplantae; phylum Streptophyta; class Magnoliopsida; order Solanales; family Solanaceae; genus Jaltomata; species Jaltomata sinuosa. The sequence goes on from QJPP01007376.1 coordinate 362,930, forward strand.
TTAGGACGTAGGCCCCACCTTGACGTGTCTGCTTGTGCAGTCTTACAAAAATGTGAATATCTCTCTATTCTGAAGTCATATGGATGAACAGTTTAGTGCATTGGAAACTAGACTCGTATACCTTCGATTTGGTATATTGGGGACCCACTAACTCTTTATATATAGGGAGAAACACTCCAAGACATTTAACCCAAATTTGAAGAGAATTTCTTAAAGGAATTTACAATAACTTTTTTCGACTTTTGTTACGCAACTTGCTTGACTTCAAAACTTAACATATGACCATTTTGCAATTATAATTCCTCATAACACATCCTTCTTAGTGTATTAGACACTATTAATCTTACCTCGAAAGTACGGGTTACTTTAGACCTTCAAACGGGCGAGGTGTTACACGAGGCATTTCTTTAACTCGAACTTTTGAGTAAGGGATTCCTTTGACCTAGAACCTTGGTTTAATTCTTTGATATTACCAAGAATATTGTCGAAAGTCAATGATTTTCAAAGTTGAATCTCTAAAATGAGGAACGGCCATAAAGACCAAACAAATGGCCCGGGCACCGAACTACCGGTCCCGACAAGCCATAAATGACTTGGGCCGCTACAAGTAAGCTCTAATGGTACAAGAAAGGCGAAAATGTGTAAATAACCGGAAGGGTCATAACAGTATTAAAACTTTTACATAGAAATTTCAACTTATTTTAGGAATTATTCAACTAAGCTTTACAAAGTCAGTCCAAATTATACAATTTAAACTAATCAATCAACTAAAGAGTTAAAGGCATAAAGACATAATTGAATTAAGCTAATCCTGTCCTAATTCTAGTGTGTGGGCCCTCTTTACGCCCATCGCTGTTTTACTTTGGACTTGTTCCATTTTTTTGACTTTCAGCCCTTTTGGGCTGCTGCTGCTTCATAGTGGGCTTTGGCCCATTTTCATTTATTCAGTCCATTTTGGACTTTTCTGCTGATGCAACGCTTGGGCTTGGCCCATTTCCTCTTCTTCTGCTGCTGCTCCATTTTCACAGACTCAGCCCCTTTTGGGCTTGATCAAGCTGATCCGGACAGTGTTGGGCTAGGCCCGACGGAAGAAATTCAAAGGATAAATTTTGAGAGTCCAATTGGACTCCACCATATTATCATGCACCAAAGAGGGGTAAAAATAAAGATTAGTACATGTCTAAATAATTTAAGCAAGAATAATCAAGCAATGTGCAAATTTCATACTTAAAAAATATATTTCCTAACATCCAATTCATTAATACTCACAAAAGTTCATACAAAATTGCAACATGTGAAATAGGATATTTAGATAACAAATCACAAATTTTTATCACCTAAGGACTATACTATTAGGGTCACAGTATTTCCAACTTTCAAATACCAACAAAGATCATTCTTTTGAACTCATCCTTTTTCCAGAAATCAAAGAGGATAAAGGGATAGATTCAAACAGAGCATATATGCACAAATGCACAAATTCGAAGAAAAATATGACATGATATCAAAAAGGCACAAATCAGTCTCAAATATACTCATCACACTTAGTCATATTCAATATCCAAACTTTAAACATTTAAACATAAGGAGAATGCATATTTTGGTCACAAAAAGGGACCTTTTAAACAGCTTTAACATAGATTATTTAAAGCATGAAAGGCTAGCTAAAGAACCTAGTCTAGGTATCACATAATACCAAAAAGGAGACAAGTCAAGAAGGCTGGACACATTTTAAACATCAATCACTAGTTGAAACTCATATGAGAACCAGGGAAAGGGCATTTAGAGGAGACTATTATCATGGTAAAGATCAAAACCATTCCACAGTTCTAATATGATTTCACAACACAGACTGAACCTAAAATAACATCATGCTTAAAACAACAGCCAAATCCTACCATTTCACAGTTCATATGTAGCACACAAAACAGGCAATGAAGACAATATATATATTGAAGGATAGATCAGAAGAACTTACAGAGGTGAAGAGCATGTCATGAGAGGATATGACTCACCTCTAATTCCTAATCATAACAGAATTCTTATGCATAAAACAACATAGGATTCAATATTTCCAAATCAGACTTAAACAAATTCTAAACCATGATTAACAAGCTCACACACAATCATTTTAATATGATCAAGTCAGTAAAGAAAAGGGAAAAGAAGCTAGATAGGAGCTTTAATCAAGCCTATAGAAATCAGGGGAGACATAGGGAAGGATTACTCAACAGTAACCCTCTTGTCAATTAGTTCTAACAATAAGTCTAAAATCCATGGCATTTTCATGTCACACAAGACAAACAAGGAACCAATGGAAATCATGAAATTTTTAAGAGGACACAGTGTTCAAAAACTATTACACGTACCAACTTAATCATGAGAAAATAACACCAAAACTTGACCCAATTCATATACACAAGTTAATGTCATCATATAACCATTTTAACATAGGCAAGATAGTGAAGGGAAAGAGGAGGAAGAAAATAAAATCAATACCAAGTTAAGGGAAACAGGGGAAACAGGAAGGGGTTAAGCAAAGTTGAGCCTTAACAAGTCTAATATCTATATCCAAAACATATACATGTTATACAAATCAAATAGAAACCAGTAAAACCATGATATTTTCTAAGAGAAATCAAAACAATACTAGCCTAAAATCATAAGAAAAAACATTAATGCTTAGCAAATTTACATATGAGAAATGGTGCAACACTTAGATGGAATCAATAAACAATATAGGGGCATGATCATGACAGGAGGATTGGGGAAAAACATGAGAAGGGTCAAGTATTTTATGAACAAACAAGACATGTTTGATATCCATGTTCACAGCATTCCCCATTAGGTTTAACTATAAATTTACACTTACACCTACTGGTTTCACAAATCAGACACAACCAGTAGAGACTATGATGCTTCCAAATGAAATTACTACTCAAAATTACAATAACAACAATCTAAAATCAAAACACATATCATTACGACAACAAACAAGACCAGAAATATAGATTTACTAAACTTAGACATCATATAGTGTAGAGATGGAAAAACAGTAAAGAGAAAAGGGTGAGGGGTATACCTTTTTAGGAGCAGCAACTTGCAACCTCGAACCTCACCGGAAAATCTCACCACCGCCGGACTAGTACTAAACTTGTTAGAATTCAAATTTTAGTGTTTTTTTTCAAATTAGCTGACCGTATACGCGAGGTTAGAGAGTTGATTCTCCAGAACCTCCAATATTTTCCCGAAAATCAGCTCCTTTAACATGCAGCTAGGGGGCGGTATTTATAGGAGAAATCGGGGTGAAAAAGGGGGGGGGGAGAAGGTTTTTTTTTGGGGATTTTGCTGAGGAATTTCAAATTCTTCAGCTGGAGCAATGGATTTGTACGAAAAATGTACAAATCCACTGATTTCACGAAGGGGGGGTGACACCTAGTCGATTCTAGAGTCTTCTGGACCTTGCCAGCACACCCTTAACGGAAGATTTGGATGGATTTTGGGAATTTTAACAAGGGTTTAGGGATGGTGAAGCTGTGAACGTTGAAGGCTGTTGCCATTGGGTTTTGGACGGTCGTTTGTGAGAAACGATGAAGAGGAAGGACGAAGATGTACTGGGGATGCTAGGGTGTTGTACGAGGCGCATTTCTTCGTACAACAAGAGAGAGATTGGGGTCGCGTGAGAGAAGAGGAGAGAGAGAAGGGAGGTGGCTTAGGGTTTCTGAATGAGAGGATACAAAGAAAAGAGAAGTAAAGGGGTCATTTGGTTGAATTGAGTGAGAAAGAGAAGAGAAATAAAGGGTTAAGGGTGCATAAGGGGTTTTGGGCTGGTTGGGTTGGGCTGGGGAGAATTTAGGTGTTGGGCCAACGGGTTGCGGTCAAAATTGGCCCAACAGGAGGCTGAATCAAAGGGCTGGTGAGGGGGAGTTTATGATTTTGCCACATTTTGTGAAATGTGGCCATTTCAATTTAACGCTATAGCCAAATTAGTAAAGAATGAGTAGAATTAGGTAGGATTTTGGCTAAAATTGAAATAACCGGTTTAGGGATGAATTAATTTAAATTAATTTAGAGCTTTAATAAACTGAAACAATTTAAAATAATTATCACATTTGACACATAATCAATTCTTTAATTTATTATAAAATCAATTGTTCAATTAACTTTTATTTAAATTAATTTTTGGGAAAAATTACAGGTTTAGCCTTTCAAAGAGTTTTTCTTATGAAATCAACTTTAAAATAATTATTTTAAGTAATTTATATAAATTTCCCATATTAAATATGAAAAATATATAATCATTACTCAGAACCATTAGTAGAGCTGATTTGAAAAATATTTTACCCTTTTTTGTCAAAATAATTATTTCAAAAATTGTCTAAAATTTAAAAAGCTCCAAATTAATTCGTAATGTGGCGGGTAAAAATTGGGTATCAACAGTAACATACTGACACCATAGTTACACTTAGTTTGTTATATCATATCATATCATTCATTTGTGTGAGGTTCCACCCTTGCTTGCTATTTGCTGAGTGTACGCTCCGATTGTATAGGCGGCCGAAGGGTTTGTTTTCACTTAATTGCGTTCCTCGGTTGTATGGGCAGCCGGGGGACTGTAGGTAGAAACTTGTTACTTTATAGCTATACTACACCCTGTTATGGTTATATATATGAGAGTGGATATGTTGAGGTTGTTAGTTCCTGGCTTGAGTTTGGTATGATTAAGTTGGTTATTTGTTCCTATTTTCTGAGCAATCCATCTTTATTCTTCTCCTCCTTTCCCTTGTACTTGAGGTTATCGGTATACCATTTACTTTTAAACTTACTATATACTATTATTGCAAGGATCCCAGGTGCCCTATTTCTTACTTTACTTGTGCCTGCTGTGTGTATATATTCTACTTGCTAGCCTTGTATGTTGCTTTCGGCTGTCTTCCCTCTAGGCTAGTTTTCGTGTACTTATCCGTTGCATTCTGTGACTATTATGTTCATTACTACACTTTTATCTTATATGTGCCCAGTTGGCCTATGATACATACTGGGTACCTTTTGCTTCACATTTTGTGCTCATACTATACTCTGCATCTTTTGGTGCAGATCCTAGTATGGGCCATCGCCGTTAGCTCGTTGGAGACTTTTGTGAGGAGCTACTTTTGTGATAACCCAGACTGAGGGTGAGCTCTTGGCGATCGAAGCTTAGCTTTAGTTTATCTTTTGCTTTATGTACTCTATTACTACTTGGAGATATGTGTGTATATATTATTTTGGATGCTTCATACTCCCTATATGTAGTTTCGGCTCTATACTATGATACCAATTTTGGGTTTGGTTTAGCTTTCGCATATGTATATATACTCCTGTTATCTATTTTCTTCATCTTGTTTCCCTTACTTTCGCTTATTAAACTGTTCTTCTGCTTAAATTTGTAGATAGTAGCCCATTACTGATTGTTCTGGGCTACGGGGATTGGTTCGCCTACTTGGGGGTTGTAGGAGCCATCATGATTGAGAAATCGGGTCATGATAGCTTGGTATTAGAGATCTAAGTTCACCGGTGTCATCAGTATAGGAGCCAATGTCTAATAGAGTCCTGCGGATTGGGGCAGAGATGTCCGTACTCAATCTTTGGGGGGCTATGGTGACATCTTAGGAAAATAGACTTTTCTTGTTTCTCTCTCGTGCATAGTATCCTTGAATGTTCTGGAAATCTCACTTGTTCTGGTTCATTCTTTCACAGTTAGTTCGTACGAGGTCTTTGGCTTCTGGCGGAGGAGAGCCTCTTTCCCTTGTACTTCTGACTCCAGCTAGGGGTTGGGGTGGTCACAGGGGTAGAGGTAGGGGTCATGGACATCCCATAGTAGCGACACCTGCTAGAGCTGCTAGAGTTGAGGTAGAGCCCGAGCATGATTATGAGCCTGAGTTCGTCCCTAAGCAACAATATATGGACCCGAGGATATCCTAGGTACCACCAGCTCCAGTACCAGTTTCTGTGCCAGCTTTAGCCCCAGCTCAGTCTTCGGATATTTGGGGTTTACTACTTCACCTATTAGGTATGATAGGGGAGAGACCTTCTGAGGTAGCACAGACATCTGCTCAGGGGGCAGCCCTGGGAGTTCAGAGTTTGGGAGCGCAGCCTGCTACTGCAGCTCCCTGTGCTGAGATTATTCCAGTTCCAACAGTTGCAAAGCCTCTCGCTTCTTGACCAGCTATGACAGATGGGGAGTAGAAGACCTTGAGTAGATTTTTGAGATTGGCACCTCTGAGATTCGCTGGTACATCAGGTCAGGACCCATATGACTTCATTACTACTTGTGAGGAGATTTTACACCATCTGGGCTTGCTAGAGACTCAAGTAGTTAGGTATACTACATATCAGCTGAAGGGTCCAACTAAGTTATGGTGGAGGGCTCAGGTTGCTTGTAGACCATCTTCATCACCTCCGTTGTCATGGTCCAAGTTTTATGAGGCCTTCATGGCCAAGTTCCTACCTCAGAGTGATCGAGATCATCACCGAGAGTAGTTTACCAGGCTTATGCAGGGATCCATGTCAGTATCTGGGTATGAGACCCATTTCTATCAGCTTGCTCTATTTGGGTCTATGATCATTCCTACTGAGTTGGACAGGATTCGCATGTTTGTTTGGGGTTTGCGGACAGAGCTTAGGTAGTCAGTCAAGATATTAGTTTCTAGTGGTCGGTCTTTTCAGGCTATTGCAGACTACGTTTGTACTATGGAGGACTTGCACCGATATGATCAGGGGTCTAGAGATAAGAGGCCTCGTTATCAGGGTGACTATGGTGGTTTTAGACATGGTGGTAGAGGTTCATGCCAGTGGGGTTAGGGTTATCAGCCACAGCAGCACTAGGGTCAGTCCAGCCGATAGGTTCAGGCTTCACTTCAGACTTCTAGTAGAGACTTTCATTTCCAGTCTCTACTCGTGTTCGTAGCTCGATCGGAGGTCAAGACTGTGGTCCAGCAGAAAAATAGTAGTTCTCAGTTTGAGCAGGGTTAGTCTTCGAGGGGTGCGGCCTCTGGGGCATTAGGCCATGGTGGCCGTTTAGGTTCTACTGGTCCGTCTCGATAGTACAGGCTGTCAGGGCCCTTTTATGAGTGTGGTGTTATTGGCCATTATGCTAGAGATTTCCCCCAGTGGGGTACAATTCAGCCAGCCTCTCCGCCGGCCGAGCCTTTGTGAGTAGTTCAGCCTCCGGCCAGAAGGAGTGGTGGTCAGGCTAGGGGTTGTTCCCTGCATGGCAGAGCAGGTAGTAGGGAAGGCAATCGGGCAAGTGGAGGTCATCATCAGTTCTATGCGGTGCCTGGGAGACCGGAGGCAGAGGCCTCAGATGCTGTGATTACAAGTACGATTTCTCTGTGCCATCAGTCTGCTATGGCTTTATTTGATCCTGGATCTACATGATCATATGTATCTACCTAACTTGTGCCTTGTTTGGGGTTGGCTAGTGAGCCATTATCTGTGCCTGTTTCTATTTTGACCCCAGTAGGAGATTCTTTAGTAGTGGATCAGATTGTGAGATCTTCCATGATATATGTTGGTGATTGGAAGACTTGGGGTGATTTGATGATACTTAATATGTTAGATTTTGATGTGATATTGGGAATGGAATGGTTATCCCTTCACCGTGTGGTTTTGGATTGTTATGCTAAGACCATCACCATAGCTGTGCGTGGTGTATCCTTGATTGTGTGGAAGGGTTCTGTCAGCCGCGCACCATCTGGGATCATCTCTTGTCTTCGAGCTAGGAAGTTGATCTCTCATGGGTGTTTAGCTTATCTAGCATATGTCCGAGATGCTAGTGCTGACTCTTCATCTCTTGAGTTTGTTCCTGTGGTTAGAGACTTCCTAGATGTGTTCCCTACCAACCTGCTAGGCCTTCCACCTAAGAGAGATGTTGATTTTGCCATTGAGTTAAAGCTGGGCACCAGGCCCATTTCTATTCCTCCTTATCGTATGGCTCCTGCTGAGTTGAGAGAGCTTAAGGCGCAGCTCCATGATTTGTTAGCTAAGGGGTTTATTAGACCGAGCGTGTCTCCTTAGGATGCTCCCGTTGTCTTCATTAAGAAGAAGGATGGGTCAATGTGGATGTGTATTGATTATCGATAGTTGAATAAGGTGACAGTGAAGAATAGGTATCTGATGCCGAGGATTGATAACTTGTTTGATCAGCTTCAGGGCTCAGCCATGTTTTTGAAGATTGATTTGAGGTCCGGCTACCATCAGTTGAGGATTAGGGCGGAGGACATCCCTAAGACAGCATTCAGGACATGTTATGGCCATTATGAGTTCTTGGTGATGTCTTTTGGGTTGACTAATGCCCCCGCATCTTTCATGGACTTGATGCATAGGGTGCTTAGCCCGTACTTGGATATATTCATGATAGTATTCATTGATGACATTCTGATATACTCGAGGAGTAGAGATGAGCATGAGCAGCACTTGAGGATTGTACTTCAAACTTTGAGAGATCACTGGCTTTATGCCAAGTTCTCAAAGTGTGAGTTTACGCTTGAGTCAGTGGCATTCCTAGGGCACGTGGTTTCTAAGGAAGGGATTAGAGTTGACCCGGGTAAGATTTATGTGGTTCATGATTGGCCTAGACCTACTATTTCTACTAAGGTTCACAGCTTTGTTGGATTAGCGGGTTACTACAAGAGGTTCGTTCAGGGATTTTCTTCTATAGCAGCACCCTTGACTATGCTGACTAGAAATGATGTTCCATTTCAGTGGTCAGATCAGTGCGAGGATAGCTTCCAGAGGCTTAAGGCCTTATTGACTTCAGTTCCAGTTTTGACTTTGCCGGTCGAGGGTCAGAGTTTCGCCGTGTATTGTGATGCTTCCGAGGTTGGTCTTGGTTGTGTGTTGATGAAGTAGGGTCGAATGATAGCATATATGTTGAGGCAGATAAAGGTTCACGAGCGCAACTACCCCACTCATGACTTAGAGTTGGCGGCGATAGTCTTCGCGCTCAAGATTTGGAGGCACTACTTATATGGAGTTCACTATGAGATATTCACCAGTCACCGTAGTCTTCAGTATATTACGAGTCAGCGAGAGCTGAACTCTAGGCAGAGGAGATGGATAGAGTTACTGAAGGACTATGACTTCACCATTTTATACCATCTGGGCAAGGCAAATGTGGTAGCGGATGCCTTGAGTCGGAAGGCAGTGAGTATGGGCAACCTAGATTCACTTGCAATTTTTGAGTGACTGTTGGCCTTGGACATCCAGTCCTTGGCTAACCACTTAGTTAGGCTTGATTTGTCTGATCCCAATTGAGTTCTCACTAGTTTTGAGGTTCATTCTACTCTAGTTGATCATATTCAGTGTCGAGAGTTTGAGGATCAGAGTTTGTGTGACCTTCGTAATCAGGTAGTTCGAGGTGAGGCCAGTAGGGCTACATTAGGTTCTGATGGTATTCTGAGGTTTGGTGGTCGACTTTGTGTTCCGAGGGTTGGGGAATTAATTCAGTTGATACTTCGCGAGGCACATTATACTAGGTACTCCATTCATCCATGTGTAGCGAAGATGTATAGAGATTTGAGATAGCTTTACTGATGGAGTGGTATGAAGCAGGACATAGCATAGTCCATGTCTCGGTGCTTGAACTGTCAGCAGGTGAAGTTTGAGCACATGATACTGGGTGGCTTGATGTAGTGACTTCCCATTCCTGAGTGGAAGTGGGAAGGTATTACTATGGATTTCGTGGTTGGTTTGCCTCGTACTTTGTGGGGTTTTGATTCCATTTGGGTGATTGTGGATCGGCCGGCTAAGTCAGACCACTTCTTGCCGGTTCAGACTTCCTATGGTGCTGAGAGTTTAGCTCAGATTTACCTTTATGAGGTTATTTGGTTGCACGGGGTCCCAATTTCTATCATTTCAGACCACGTCACTCAGTTCACATCTCTGTTTTAGAGGGCTATTCAGCGAGATTTGGGTACAGAGGTTCAACTTAGTACTGCTTTCCACCCTCAGAGAGATGGGCCAGTCCGAGAGGACTATTCAGGTCTTGGAGGACATGCTTCAGGCTTATGTACTTAACTTTGAAGGTTCATGGGATCAATTTGTTCCTTTGGCCGAGTTTGCTTATAATAATAGCTTTCATTCGAGCATCGGCATGTCACCTTTTGAGGCCTTGTATGGTAGGCGTTGCAGATCGCCGATTAGTTGGTTTGATGGGTTAGAGTCCAGATCGCAGAGTATAGATTTGCTTAGAGATTCCTTCGACCAAGTTTGTTTGATTCAAAATAGACTTAGAGCAGCCCAGAGTAGGCAGAAGAGCTACGCTGATCATAGACTTTGTGCCTTGGAGTTCAGTGTTGGTGACTTGGTTTTCCTTTGAGTATCGCCCGTGAAGGGCGTGATGAGATTCGGTCGGCGGGGCAAGCTTAGCCCCAGGTTCATTGGGCCATTTGATATTCTACAGAGGGTTGGTAGTGTTTTATACATGTTAGCTTTGCCTATGATGTTTTTAGCTATCCACCCAGTTTTCCATGTCTCGATGTTGCGCCAGTATGTTCCAGATGAGTCTCATGTGTTGCATTGGGATTTAGTTCAGTTAGATGGGAGTTTATCTTTTGTTGAGGAGCCGATCACTATTTTAGCCAGAGATATCAGGAGATTGAGATCTAGGGAGATTCCAGTGGTGAAAGTTTAGTGGAGAATTCATCCGATCGAAGAGGCTACTTGGGAGACCAAGAGTGAGTTGCGTGCTCAGTATCTGTAGCTGTTTGAGCCTTCAGGTACTCCTTTCTTCTTGACTTTCGAGGACGAAAGTCTTTTTAGTAGTAGATGTTGTGATGACCCTTCCAGTCATCTTCGCGTTTACGCATTTATTATACTGTTAGAGCTTTCCTGTAGCGACCCCAAAGTCATTTATGGCTTGCTGGGAACGGTAGTTTGGTGCCCTCGTCGTTCGTTTGGTTGTTTTGGCAGTTTGCCTATTGTAGAGCCTTAACTTAGAATATTATTGACTTTAGTTGACATTCTTAACTAATGTGCTAGGAATTGAATTCTGACAAGTCTGTTAGCTCCGGAGCATTGTGTTTAGTCTAGTTGGACCTTTAGTTAAGGACAGAGAACTTCTGGTGTGGCATTGTGTTGTTTTCTCTATTTTCAGGCCATTTGGAGTTGAAAGTGTAACCTTGGTCAGATTTCGATGATCGGAGCATCAGATTCGAAATCGGATGATTCGATCAGCTCCGGAATATTGAGATTAGGTTAGGTAGGTGGTTGGCCTTCGAGTTCTGGGTGAGCCAGGCTCATTTCGAGCCTTTGGGTTCTTATTAGTTAGTGTTGACTTGGGTCAACATTTCTCTGAAATGACCTCGTATGGAAGTTTCATCGATTTTGTTGAGTTCAAAATGTCGTTTCCACTCTATTAGCATTATTGGTTTTTGAATATTGATTTTCGATTGTGCCCAGAATGCCCCATGGAGTTTCAAAAATGATGCAGAAAAATATTGCAGACCAGGCCTTCAGCACCATCTGCGCTGGCCTAGCGCGATCGCGCTCACACGCGTTTCACTGGCCAGCGTGATTGCGTTGTGATGGCGCTGGCCATTTTCCAGCAGCTATATATTTCTGAGTTTTCATTTTTCCAGCCTTTTTCTCTCAACTTTTCCAACTCTAAAACACATATACTCTCTACCAAATTGCTCCATATCAGTCCTAGTCTTGGGAAAATCAATTGTTCATCGATAATTCGTGATCCTTCGATTCATGGTAAGTTTTCTTCCCCAACTTGCTTTCTCTTGCTGTTTTCTAAAATCCTCCATTATTGCTCATTTCCAAAAGCTTGGAAATTGTTGTAGAGGTTGTATTCTTGCTCTTGCATGTTCGTGGGTTCGAGGAATTCACCGTCTTGGATTAATTTCTCTCTTTGTGGTAAGTAATCCTTGCCTAATTTTTGATTTTGTTCTTAGAATTCCAACTTTAAGCCTTCTCTTGAACGGGTTGTTTTGACACCCTCCTCTTGGCCAATATTGGAGCATGTCCTTTTCGCACCGTTGTGGTCGTCGTGCTTCTTTTCATTTTTGGTTTTTGGTCGTGGGCCTCGCGGGCCCGCTTTTGACTCGAATTTTGACCCGGCTATTATTATAGTGATATAGATATCGTTAGACTCGTCTTGATGTGTTTATTATGTTGTTGATAGTTTGATTATCATTCAGGAGTTCTCAGAGTGTTTCGGGCTTGGATATCATTGTCCCAGCAGCTTGTCGTCAGACGACAGGTAGGTTACGGTCTAAAATCCCTAGTCTTAGCATATATCGGATAAAATTGTACTAATGGGCATCCTTGGGTTGGGTTTACTAGGTTGGTACCACAGACCTTGACCGTTTATTCGTGTTCGGTTACTTTTCTTCCTCCGATGTTTGTAGTATTTGTTTTATACGCTCTATTCACCCTTGTGGTCCTATGTGGCCTTTTATAGACTCTGGAACATAGTTGGTGGGATATTGGGAATGTCCATGAGTCCCGGACATCGTTATTACTATTATAGAGCTAGCTATCTGTGTTGTAGAATGATTGGAGCCTATGCAGGGCCGATAGGTTGATTGTGAGCCGTTGGGCTACTGATTGTGATTGAGCATGCCATTATCATGCATATAAAAGGATTTTCTTCATGATTTTTACTACAGTTTTAGCTTCGAGCCTTCTACTTATAATTTTCTAAACCTTGCATGACCCGTGGGGCCCATTTCTGGTAAGATTGATTATGGATGGTTTGGTATCATCTTAATGGATCTTTTTGGGGTAAGAAAGGTTAAAAGAAAGATTTGCTACATTTTCCTACTATATGTTAGACCCGGTTGGACCGAGGTGCTAGATTTACCCTGTTATGGATGAGAAGTGATATTAACCTCGGTAAAGTCGAGCAATGGACTTGATTTACTACTATTTTAGACTCGGATACGCCTGGGCACCCTTGAAGGGGGTTTATGAAACTTATTTCCTTGATTTATACCTGGATAGAATTCAGGCATGCATTTTGAGCATTTGAGTACTAGTTTGGATTTGGTGGCACTCCGTACTGATATTTTGAGGTTAGAGTGTAGTATATGGTCTACGAGTAGACCTTCATAGACCTTATCATTCCATACCAAGTGCTACGAGCAAAAGAGTGACCGGGGGTAGGGGTGTACAATGGAGTAGATGTACTCGGGAGAAGTCCTTCCATGAATCCCACCTTTATTGGACCTTTGGGGCACCGGAGGGGGTAACATACTGACACCGTGGTTATACTTAGTTTGTCATATCGTATCATATCATTCATTTATGTGAGGTTCCACCCTTGCTTGCTGTTTGTTGAGTGTACGCTCCGGTTGTATGGGCGGCCGAAGGGTTTGTTTTTACTTGATCGCGTTCCTCGGTTGTATGGGTGGCCGGGGGACTGTATGTAGATGCTTGTTACTTCATCGCTATACTACACCCTGTTATGGTTATATATATGAGATTGGATATGCTGAGGTTGTTAGTTCCTGGCTTGAGTGTGGTATGATTAAGTTCGTTATTTGTTCCTATTTTTCGAGCATGCCTATCTTTATTCTTTTCCTCCTTTTCCTTGTACTTGAGGTTATCGGTATACCGCCCACTTCTAAACTTACTATATACTGTTATTGCAAGGATCCCAGGTGCGCCATTTCTTACTTTCACATGTGCCTGTTGTTTGTATGTATTCTACTTGCTAGTGTTGTATGTTGCTTTCTGCTGTCTTCCCTCTGGGCTAGTTTCCGTGTACTTATCTGTTGCCTTCTGTGACTATTTGTTTTCTATTCTGTTCATAACTACACTTTTATCTTATATGTGCCCAGTCGGCCTATGATACCTACTAGGTACCTTTTGCTTCACATTTGGTGCTCATACTACACTCTGCATCTTCTGGTGCAGATCCTAGTGTGGGCCATCGTCGTTAGCTCATTGAAGACTTGTGCGAGGAGCTGCTTTTGTGATATCCTAGACTGAGGGTGAGCTCTTGGCGACTGGAGTTTAGCTTTAGTTTATCTTTTCCTTTATGTACTGTATTACTACTCGGAGACATGTGCGTATACATTATTTTGGATGCTTCATACTCCCTATATGCAGTTCTAGCTCTATAAAATGTTACCAGGTTTTGGGTTTGGTTTAGCTTCTGCATATGTATATATACTCCTGTTATCTATTTTCTTTGTCTTGTTTCCCTTGCTTTTGCTTATTAAACTGTTCTTCCGCTTAAATTGTTAGATAGTAGCCTATTACTGACTGTTTCGGGCTACGAGGATTCATCTACTGGGGGGTTGTAGGTGCCATCATGACCAAGAAATTGAGTCATGACATGTAACATCCCGTATTCCGCATATACTAGTCCTATTCATATATCACTTGATATAGCCTTGTCATATAGGTGAGGGACCGAGTTTCTATTATGAGCAGTGATAGTTTAATGTGTATTGGGAGGTGCTGTAATGCCCCATTCAGTTCAGCACGTAAACAGCCAAGTTAACCTCGACAAAAGTATTTAAACTCGAGATGGTAAGGTTGTATTTGAGTAAATATTTAGGCTGAAGTGTTAAGTTAAAGCAAAAGGGATTAGAAATTAGAAAATAGAATAAAATAAGAGAGCTGCTTGCTTGACTTAACTAAGCTAGTAGGTGACAAGTAGGTGCATCACCTACTTTGACTTATTGACCAGCCTAAAGAACTAGGTAGGTGCATCACCTACTAAGACTATTTGACTAGCTTAGAGGGCCAAGTACACCCATCACCCACTTGAATAAATTCTGGCCCAAAGAAGTGAAAGAAAGGGAAAGAATTGGCAGCCAAGGCCCAATAAGGTTAAGTCCAACAAAGCCCATGTAAAATGGCCAAGTAGGTGTATCACCTTCTTGACATTTTGTGGCTCAAAATGAGCAAGGAAAGTTGGCCAAAGCAGCCCCCCTTTAAAGGGGTTAACACCAGCTCATTTCACTCATTTTAACTTGAAAAAAACAGATTTTAGAAGTTCTTTCTTTCTCTCTCTCTTAGCTTCACATAGCAGCCATAAAATACCATTAGGGATCTTAAGTATTCTCCCTATTTTCAAGCTAAGTTGAAGGGGAGTTCAAGCTCTTGAAGAAGTACAAGTTAGGAGGACAGATTTTCAGAATTTAAGGTAAAGTTACTGCCCATTTTTACCCCTTTTTATATGCAAGTTTGATGGAGAATTCTGTATGTGTTTGTGTCAAGAACCATGGGGTAGTGATTGGAATCCTTGAGTTAAGATACTTTCTTATTATGTTTAAGGATGTTTGGGATTGTTTTAGGAGCGGTTTTATGTGTATATATTTAGGACAGCTTGGTTGAACTTGTAAAAGGGTGTGTGAAATTGTATTGAAGTATGGAAGGAGGGTGTGGTAATACACCACTTAATTGGGTGTTATGTTAACTTGCTGCCTGCACACTTTTGTATGTTGTTTGGTATATGTTGTGAAGTCGGAAGAGTTTCAAGGGACCTTATGAGAAGGTCGTACAGTATGTAGATATGTTTAGAGGAGAAGAGGTGAAAGGAACACTCTTGTTTGATCAATTACGAGCTTACTGCCTAGTTACTGATTTAGTGGGATCAAGTAGCCCAAATTAGTTAACTAGCTACTAATACTAGTTTTGCCACGTATTTCATTGTAGATAAATAATCTGAAAGAGGGAAGCTTAATTCGTTGTAATATCCGAGTTACACAACAAGGTATGTAAGGTTTCTCAGTTTCATATTACTTGGCATGAACTCTTATATTTGTGTTGTTACCAACGAAGTGAGTTTCCTAGTAAAGGTACTTTCAACAACAAGCTTTGTGAGTTATTCTCTAAGCCAAATGAGGTTCATTGTATCATATAAGCTCCTAAACAATACGTTGATGTTACGTTTGTTCCTTATATCATTGTTACTGCCTTAAGTGCATGTCCACATGTCTTCTACTACTGGTCCATAGTTTTGAGCTCAATAAAGGTTACCACCACCAAAGTAACAATCTCAAAGATTAAAGAAACTAAATGAAGTAATCTGTATATGTGTGGGTGGCAGCCCAGGGGTGAAAGCCTAGCATGGGTCGATCCCTATTTGTGTACTTATGGGTGGCAGCCTAGGGGCGAAAGCCGAGCATGGGTCGATCCCAATTTGTATATTTATGAGGGCAGCATCCCAGGGGTTAAATTGCCTAGCATGGGACTCCTCTTCTACCACTGATCAGTTGGTCACGTGTATTACATGCCTTACAATGATCATAAAGCAAAGAAGAGTAACCCAAGAACGTAATATACATGATTTCGCAAGTGTAAGCGAATGTGATCTTCTGTTCTTATTTACATGTTTATGCACTGATACCTTATTCTATTTGAGCTCTTGTTTACATATGGTTTACTTTATGCCTTACATATTCAGTACATTCTCTCGTACTGACGTCCCTCATGGGGACGCTGCATTTCATGCCGCGGGCACATGTACTCTTGCTAGTAGACCTCCCCAGTAGGAGCACAGGACACTCGGCTGCTGTTGGTGAGCTCCAGGTTGATTCGGGGCTTTACCGAGTCTTTGGTATATATTTTGGGTATTGTATAGTTAAGGGTAAGGCGGGGCCTTGTCCCGACCTAAACTAAGTTTGTCTATCTTGTAGAGGCTTTGTAGACCAATGTTAAAGTAAAACTTAGTTATGTCTTTGCTCTTAACAGTTGTGGCCTCAATGGCCAGATCGTGTACATAAGTTTTGGGCCTATCTATGTTGGTCTTGTTATTCAGGCAGCTTATCTATAGTCAAAGCTTCTTAATTGTCATAGTTATATGCATGATGAATCACAGGTTATAAGCTGGTTCTCTCGGGCCTTTAGGGCATCGAGTGCCTTTCCGTCTAAATGTAATTTGAGGCGTGACAAAAGTGGTATCAGAGCCAGGTCATCCTAGGGAGTCTACAAAGCCGTGTCTATGTAGAGTCTTGCTTATGGGTGTGTTGTGCACCACATCTATAAACAGGAGGCTACGGGACATTTAGGAGTTGTCTCTTTTTCTTCATCTCTTAGATCGTGCAATAGAGCCAATGTTATAGGTTTATCGTATCTAACCTTTAAATTGTTTTTATTATAGCAAAAATGCCGGTTACTAGGAAAAGTAAGAGTACTGGTAAGCAAGTAGATGTGGCTACTGGAGAAGGGACCAGCAAATCACCACCTAGACGAGCTAATCAAAGTGAGGCTCAACTGTCTTCATCACGGACTTCCTCCACTCCTCCGTCTCCAGAAGAGCTAAGGAGGGCAGCAGCACCCCAAGAACCACCGGTTAATGCTACTGACCAAGATTTAAAGAATGCAGTCCAATTGTTGACTCGTATACTTGCTGGTCAAGGACAAGGGCAAGCAGGTCCAATTGCAGGTACTAGTGGTGCAAATAGGGAAGCTAGTGTGCGGATACGTGATTTCCTTAATTTGGACCCTCCATCATTTACCGGGTCAGATCCTAATGAAGATCCGCAAGACTTTATTGATCAAATCCAAAGGACCTTAGATATTATGCATGTATCTGGTAAGGAAGCAGTTGAGTTGGCAACATATAGATTAAAAGGTGTGGCTGTATTGTGGTACGAAGCTTGGAAACAATCTAGGGGTATAAATACACCTTCAGCTAAATGGAAAGAGTTTAAAAAGGCATTCGTTGACCATTATCTGCCATTGGAGATTCGGGAGGCCCGTGCAACTCAGTTCTTAAATCTTCACCAAGGGAATATGAGCGTGAGAGAGTATAGTCTCAAGTTTAATTCTTTGGCCAGGTATGCTCCTAATGTAGTAGCTACTATGGAGGATAGAGTTCATCGTTATGTGGATAGATTGGATTCATATCTGGTTAGGGATTGTACTATTGCTGCTTTGAACAAAGATATGGATATAGCAAGGATACAAGCTTTTGCACAAAAGATGGAGGATCAAAGGCAAAGGAGAAGGACACAAGAGTCGGAAAGAGGGCAGGCCAAGAGGGCCAGATCTATGGGCCAGTTTACGCCATCCCAAGGTGAGTTTAGGCCTCGGTTTTCTAATAGTCTGCCTAGGCCATCATCTTCCTACTCTACAGCTAGCGCTCCAGCTCGATTTCAAGGGTCTAGGGCTAATCAATTTAGGCAAAGGAGTGAGAGTCAAGGCTCACAAGTAGCGGGGTACCAAGAACAGGGAAGTGCGAGCCAACCAAGACCTCCTAGACAGTTTTGTAAACAATGTGGAAGAAATCATCCAGGTATATGTCGGCTTGGAACAAATGTTTGTTTTTGGTGTGGTACACCGGGACACATGATGAGAAATTGCCCTCAAAGGGGCATGAGTAGCATGGCACAACCTACTAGATCGGTTGCTGCATCATCATCATCAGTGCCTTATTTAGGTAGGGGGCCACAAGTGCCTGCAGGTCGTGGTAGAGGTGGTAGAGGAACTGCTAGTTCTAGTGGAGTTCAAAATCGTACATATGCTCTAGCGGAACGACAGAATTTAGAGGCTTCACCTGATGTGGTTACAGGTACATTGTCCATCTTTTCATATAATGTATATGCATTAATTGATCCAGGCTCTACATTATCATATGTAACTCCATTGATTGCTGGAAAGTTTGAAGGAACGCCAGAATTATTGGTTAAACCATTTGAAGTATTTACGCCAACTAGCGAGTCTATTATAGCTAGAAAAGTCTATCGTAATTGCATAGTAACTGTTTGTGACCGTAACACATTGGCTGGCCTTGTTGAGCTAGATATGATAGATTTTGACGTTATAATGGGTATGGATTGGTTGGCTTCATGTTATGCCACGGTAGATTGCCGAGCTAAGAGGGTGAGTTTCCATTTTCCAAAAGAGGCAGTCCTTGAATGGAAAGGTAATGTTGCGACACCAAGAGGTAAGTTTATTTCTTATCTTAAGGCAAAGAAGATAATGTCCAAAGGGTACATATGTCATCTAGTGAGAGTGAGAGATATAGATGCGGAGCCACTAGATCTTCAGTCTATTCCAGTGGTAAATGAATTTTCTGATGTATTTCCCGAAGAGCTTCCAGGTTTGCCTCCAGAACGAGAGATAGAGTTTGGTATTGATGTGATTCCAGGTACTCAACCCAGCTCCATCCCTCCATATAGGATGGCCCCGGCAGAATTACGAGAATTGAAGGAGCAATTAAAAGATTTGTTAGAAAAGGGATTCATAAAGCCTAGTATATCCCCTTGGGGAGCACCAGTTTTATTTGTACGTAAGAAAGATGGCTCATTGAGAATGTGTATTGACTATCGGCAGTTGAATAAGGTGACAATTAAGAACAAATATCCCCTTCCTAGGATTGATGATTTGTTTGACCAGTTACAGGGTGCTAAGTATTTCTCGAAGATTGATTTGAAGTCGGGTTATCATCAAGTAAAAGTCAAAGAGAAAGATATACCCAAGACAGCTTTCCGAACACGGTATGGTCATTTTGAATTTTTAGTTATGTCATTTGGGCTAACAAATGCATCAGCAGCTTTTATGGATCTGATGAATAGGGTGTTCAAGCCATTCTTGGACGTGTTTGTGATTGTATTCATAGATGATATCTTGGTCTATTCAAGATCAAAGGAGGACCATGCTAATCACTTGTGGCAGGTGTTACAGGTTCTTCGTGATCGTAAGCTATATGCAAAGTTTTCTAAATGTGAGTTTTGGTTAAAATCTATGGCATTCTTGGGTCATATTGTCTCTGATGAAGGAATAAGGGTTGATACTCAAAAGATAGAAGCCGTGAAGAACTGGCCAAGACCTACAACACCTACGGAGGTTCGTAGTTTCCTTGGGTTGGCAGGTTATTATAGAAGGTTCGTTGAGGGATTTTCCTCTATTTCTGTACCCTTATCAAAGCTAACACACAAGGTAGTCAATTTCCAATGGAGTGATGTATGCGAAATAAGCTTCCAAGTGCTGAAAAATAAGTTGACTTCTACACCTATATTGGTACTTCCAGAAGGCATAGAAGGGTATGTAGTGTATTATGATGCATCGGGAGTGGGCTTAGAATGCGTATTGATGCAGCATGGTAAAGTAATAGCTTATGCCTCAAGACAGTTGCGGCCACATGGGAAAAATTATCCAACCCATGATCTAGAGCTAGCAGCGGTTGTATTTGCTTTAAAGATATGGTGCCGCTACTTGTATGGGGTTCATGTTGACATATATACGGACCATAAGAGCTTGCAATATATCTTTAAGCAGAAGGATCTGAATCTGAGGCAGCGAAGATGGCTTGAGTTATTAAAAGATTATGATGTTGATATCTTGTATCATCCGGGGAAAGCAAATGTGGTGGCTGATGCTTTAAGTCGTAGGACAATGGCAAACACCTATGGGCAGTCCATGGAAAGACAAAGAATAGCTAAGGATCTATACCAACTAGCTAGCTTGGGGGTTCGCCTTCTTGAATCTCAAGATGAAAGGATTATTGTGCAAAATGCAGCAGAATCCTCATTAGTAGTCGAAGTAAAAGAGAAGCAATATAAGGATCCTATTCTATTACAGCTTAAGGAGAATGTACAAAAAGGGGTGATAAAGGCATTTGAGCTTACGCAAAACAAAGTACTCCAGTGCCAAAACAGATTGTGTGTGCCTAATATAGATGGACTAAGGGAGAGAATTATGACAGAAGCACATCATTCAAGATATTCTATCCATCCGGGCTCAACTAAAATGTATCATGACTTGAAAGGAGTGTATTGGTGGAGTGACATGAAAAAGAACATTGCAGAATTTGTTTCTCAATGTCCAAATTATCAACAAGTTAAAGTAGAGCACCAAAAGCCTGGAGGTTATATGCAACATATAGACCTTCCAATTTGGAAGTGGGACATGATCAACATGGATTTTGTCACTGGTCTGCCTCGCTCATTTCGGAAATTTGACTCCATATGGGTGATAGTTGATAGACTCACCAAATCAGCCCACTTCTTGCCGGTTAAGGCTACTTATACAGTTGAAGATTATGCAAGGTTGTATATTAAAGAGATAGTTCGGCTACATGGAATCCCAATCTTTATTATATCTGATAGGGGAGCTCAATTCACCGCGAATTTCTGGAAATCATTTCAGAAGAGTTTGGGAACACAAGTGAATTTAAGTACGGCCTTTCACCCTCAAACGGATGGTCAGGCAGAACGTATAATCCAAACACTTGAGGATATGTTACGAGCTTGTGTATTGGACTTTAAAGGTAGCTGGGATGACCATTTACCACTTATTGAGTTTTCTTACAACAATAACTACCATTAAGTATCAAAATGGCACCTTATGAAGCTTTATATGGGAGGAAGTGTAGATCACCAATCGGATGGTTTGAAGTGGGTGAAACTACCTTATTTGGGCCAGATCTTGTTCATCAAGCTATGGAAAAAGTTAAGGTAATACAACAGCGACTGGCAACGGCTCAAAGTCGATACAAATCATATGCAAATATTAGAAGAAGAGGGCTGGAGTTTGCTATAGGAGATTGGGTATTTTTGAAGGTGTCACCAATGAAAGGGGTGATGAGATTTGGTAAAAAGGGAAAGTTAAGTCCACGCTATATAGGGCCATATAATATTATTCGAAGAGTTGGCCAAGTCACATATGAGTTAGAGCTACCCCAAGAGCTTTCAACAGTCCATCCGATATTTCATGTCTCAATGCTTTGAAAGTGTATAGGTGACCCATCTCGTATTACTCCTACTGAAGATGTACAAGTTATGGGAGATTTCACTTATGAAGAAGTACCCATTGCTATTCTGGATCGCCAAGTTAAGAGGCTAAGAAATAAGGAAGTAGATTTCATAAAAGTACTGTGGAGAAACCAACAAGTAGAAGAAGTTACATGGGAAGCGGAAGAAGCAATGAAATCCAAGTATCCTCATCTATTTCAGTCCGATGAGAAAGGTCAAAGTGTTGGGTTAAGGCATTAACGAGTAAGTATAAGTCTATATATATTATCTATCTAATAGTGGTACTTAACTTAGGCTTGAGCTTGTTTGGGCTGATTAACTTTAATATCATTCGAGGACGAATGTTCCTAAGATGGGGAGGATGAAACACCCCGTATTCTGCATATACTAGTCCTATTCATATATCACTTGACATAGCCTTGTCGTATAGGTGAGAGACCGAGTTTCTTATATGAGCAGTGATAGTTTAATGTGTATTGGGAGGTGCTGTAATGCCCCATTCAGTTCAGCATGTAAACGGCCAAGTTAACCTCAACAAAAGTATTTAAACTCGAGATGGGAAGGTTGTATTTGAGCTTAATAGTTAGGGTGAAGTGTTAAGTTAAAGCAAAAGGGATTAGAAATTAGAAAATGGAATAAAATAAGTGAGCTGCTTTCTTGACTTAACTAAGCTAGTAGGTGACAAGTAGGTGCATCACCTACTTTGACTTATTGACCAGCCTAAGTAGGTGAATCACTTACTAAGACTATTTTGACTAGCTTAGAGGGCCAAGTACAACCATCACCCACTTGAATAAATTCTGGCCCAAAGAAGTGAAAGAAAGGGGAAGAATTGGCAGCCAAGGCCCAATAGGGTTAAGTCCAACAAAGCCCATGTTAAATGGAAAAGTAGGTGTATCACCTTCTTGACATTTTGTGGCTCAAAATGAGTAAGGAAATTCGGCCAAAGCAGTCCCCCTTTAAAGGGGTTAAGACCAGCTCATTTCACTCATTTTAACTTGGAAAAAAATCAGATTTTAGAAGTTCTTTCTTTCTCTCTCTCTTAGCTTCACATAGCAGCCATAAAATACCATTAGGGTTCTTAAGTATTCTCCGTCTTTTCAAGCTAAGTTGAAGGGGAGTTCAAGCTCTTGAAGAAGTACAAGTTAGAAGGACAGATTTTCAGAATTTAAGGTAAAGTTACTGCCCATTTTTACCCCTTTTTATATGCAAGTTTGATGGAGAATTCTGTATGTGTTTGTGTCAAGAACCATGGGGTACAGATTGGAATCCTTGAGTTAAAATACTTTCTTATTATGTTGAAGGATGTTTGGGATTGTTTTAGGAGCGATTTTATGTGTATATATTTGGGACAACTTGGTTGAACTTGTAAAAGGGTGTGTGAAGTTGTATTGAAGTATGGAAGGAGGGTGTGGTAATA